>OX638372.1:108042711-108642711 GCA_951812925.1 Calliopum simillimum
CATTCTTGCTATTGTGAACCAGAATGACATACCAATTATTTTAGACGAGATGAATTCCTATCATCAAAAGCTACAGTTTACTGTAGAGACAGAAAAGGACAATTCAATAGCATATCTTGATATGCGCATAATTAGGAACGACAACAAATTAGAATTTGACTGGTACACGAAGCCGATATCTTCAGGAAGAATTTTGAATTTCCATTCTAACCAACCAATGCACCATAAAATAAATACAGCAAAAAATTTAATAAATAAAATGTTAAAAATCAGTGATACACATTTTTGGACTAAAAACCTTAAAATAGCTAAACAAATTCTAACCAACAATAGTTTCCCAATTACTCTAATTAACAAATTAATTAAAACAATCACAACAGAAATAACAAACAAAACTACAAAAACAATGTAAGGCGCGCTATAAAAATCAAAATTGTCAGGCTAAATAAAACACTGCTGAACGAACGCTATATTTCAACTGTGTATTTTTTACTTTTTTGAACTTAAAAGAAGCGTATGTACGATAACTTAGAAGAAACTTCTACATATACATACAATATGGAAACCGTTTTCTAATCGAAAGGTTTTACCGCTTTTCTTATTATACATAAGTATATATGTATAACCTTTTTTATTTGTTTCATGTGAATGTATGCGAGTGTAATGTCCGAAGTACAGGGTTACCAGATACTTTATAATTTAATTAATCTTAACACATGAATCTCTTACAACTCGATCATCCTGACTGTAAATCGTCCTCGATTTACTATGCATACATTGACATTCACAAATAATTAAGGTTGAGATAATCTTTACGAAATTACATTAATAATAATTAGTCATTTTTATTTTAAAATTAACATAGACAGTTTTGAAAACGATTTTGATTTCATTGAACATTAAATATACATACTTTAATAAAATATTTGAACTTAGAACTTATCTAATGCTAATAAACTTTGCGAAAATCATAAGTACTGACACGTATAAACAGACATTTATGCTTGCACATAGGGTTTCATATTCTCAGGACATGAAACTCCTTCATACGGAACACGAGAAATTTGCAAATTTTCCAAATCTTTAATCAAATAGCGATCATTGGGCAGTACCTTAACAACTTGGAAAGGTCCTTTATACTTTGCCATAAACTTTTTATTTATACCGGGAATATTGACAATGTTTTTAATCATTACAAAATCACCAACTTTATAGTGATGCGGTTCTTTGTGATGTTTATCAAAATAAGCTTTGTTTACCTCTTGACTTCGTACAATCTTTTCATTTGCATTCTGTCTAAGTGCTTCTAAATCTCTAGGTTCATGCGGAATAACATTTTGTTCTAAGTATTCCCTAATATTATCGTTTATAATGCCTTTTTGTGCAACCCCAAAGAGTAACACACTAGGGCTATATCCTGTGCTTTTATTAGCGCTATTATTTAGTGCGAATTCAACTTTTTTTAAATGTTTCGTCCAGTCTCCTGATTCAATTTCGCTTTCTTTAGATAGCATTGGTGTTAAACATCTGTTTATCCGCTCGACTTGCCCATTTGACTGAGGTGAACTAGTCGCAATTTTAATGTGTTGGATGTCGTATTTTTCGCAGAATACAGAAAAGTCTTCGGATGTGAAGCAACTCCCTCTATCTGAAATAATGCGCGTTGGTTTACTATAGAAGGAAAAATAAGATTCCAAACATTGAATCACTTCTTTGGTCGTAGTGCTTTTAACCGCATAAAGCTTAGTATACTTCGAAAAACCATCAACTATTAATAATATATGCTTTTTGTTATTACGCACGGAAGAAGGTAATGGTCCATAATGGTCAATGTGCAAAGTTTCAAAAGGTTTTTCCCCCTTGGGAATACTATGCAGCACACCTTCTTTTTTTCCGGTTGGTGGAGAGAAATGTATACATTTTAAACAATTTTTAATATAGTGTTGGATTTTATTTTTCATACTTGGAAACCAGTATGTTTTTCTCAAAAAATCATAACACTTGTCAACACCAAGATGACATAAACCATCATGATGAGTTTGGATAACATTTCTCTCCATCTCGGAAGGTACGTAAAAGGAAACTTGCTTATTAATCTTTCGATAAACAAGACCATTAATTAATTCGTAATCAGGACTTTCCCTTTTCTCCAGCATTTCAACTAATTTTTTAATCAATGGATCTCTTTGCTGAGATGCAGCAAGAACGTGCTCAAAAGACTCAGGTTCAACAATCAAGATATTATGACACCTACTAAGGGCGTCAACATGACCCATCCTCTTAGCATCCCTGTGTTCTATGACATAGTCATAGTCCTGGAGCTCTAAAGCCCACCGAGATATTCTTGGATTTAACAACTTTTTGTTAAGAGTTAGTGTCAATGATCTGCAATCCGTAACTATCTTGAATTTGATGCCCGTAAGATAAATTCGGAATCTTCTCAGTGCAGATATAATCGCCAGAGTTTCTAGTTCATACGAATGATATCTGGATTCCTGAGCAGTTGCTCGTTTTGAAAAGAAGAAAACTGGGTGAAACAGTTTATCATCTTGGCGTTGTAACAATACAGCGCCGAAACCCAAACTGCTGGCATCACAATGCAATTCTGTTTCCGAATTAGGGCTATAAATGCTTAATAGTGGTGCATCTATGAGTTTTTGTTTCAATGCCTGAAAAACTTCTAACTCCTTCTGGCCAAACACAAAATGTGCATCCTTCTTAAGCAGGTCATAAAGTGGTTTTGCAAAAGTCGAAAAGTCTTTAATGAATTTTCGGAAATATGAGCACAAACCCAAGAAGGAATGCAACTTTTTTATGTTAGTTGGTATGGCAAAATCTGCAACAGCCTTTAAACCATCGCCATTGGGACCTATTCCACTTGCAGATACTTCATAACCTAAATAAGTTATTTTCTCGTGCATAAAAATACATTTATCTAAACGTAATTGCAAATTATTTCCCAACACAACATCCATAACTTCTTTCAAAATTTTGAAATGCTCATCTTTTGACTCAGTGGCTATTAGCAAGTCGTCAATATAAACTAATAATTTTCCGCTAGCTATAAGATTTTTAAAAATTGAATTTATATAACGTTGGAACACTGAAGGTGCATTTTTTAGCCCAAATGGCATACGTAAATATTCAAATTGCCCTACAGGAGTTACAAACGATGTGAACTTAATGGCATCCTCTGCCATCTTAACGTGATGAAAAGCACTTTTTAAATCCAGTAACGAAAAATATTTTTTTCCACGCAACCTATCTAAGTGATCTTCTATTAAGGGTATAGGAAAATTATCCTTTACCGTGACTTTATTAAGTTGGCGAAAGTCGACGCAAAGACGCATTTCACCTGTTTTTTTTTTGTAGCTAAGACTATTGGGGATGCAAAAGGTGAATTACTTTCACGTATTATTTTCCGTTCAAGTAAATCATCCAACATCTTTTGTAACTCTATCTTATGCGTGTAAGGCAATCGCCTTGGTGCACAACTGAAAACGCTGTTTGAGTTGGATAAGATTATTTGCATTTCATAATTATCAATGTATGTTGGATTCGTTGGAATACTTCTAAAAACCAAATTTTCAATTTTAACTTTCTCTTCATGTCGTAAATTTTCATTTATCTTTAAGCACACCGTTTCATCGCGATTATCATACGTATCAATACTTAAAATTTCTTCTTCATAATTACTTTCCTCGAATTTTTCAGCACCATAATTTTCTTCAATTAAATTTGTGTCAACTTCTTCAATAGTAAGCTTAATGTTTGTTTTGTGCAAAAAATCGCGGCCTAATATAACATAATTCCTCATAGTTTCATTTCGTACAACATAAAGACATAAATTCACATAATTATCAATAATCTTCACTTTACAACATAATTTACCTAAAATAACTAATTTTGAATTATTTATACCCACAAATTCCTGTGCTGAAGATTCTACAGATGTCATCAGATAAGGTGGTATGTATTGTTGTTGAACAAAACTTATTGGACTCCCCGTATCGATCATAGTCATCATCTGTATAGATGCCTGAATACTTCCAGCTTCATCATTTTTGAACTCATACTCCAGAACACCATGAAAATCATGTAGAAATGAGACTTGAACTTCTTTTGGTAAATCTGTGTTTTGGACCACCAAAACGGTTGATGATTGCGGGCAATCTCTAACACCATGCCCATGTTTTCCACAACGGAAGCACGAACCTCTCTCTCTACGTGGTTTTGGACAATTTGAAGACATGTGTCCAACGTCGTTGCAATTATAGCACTTGATAACCGTATTACTTTGTGACGTAGATTTTGGCTGCTGAAATATCTTATTATATCCTGATGTTGATGGTTGTAGCTCGGATTTCATCTTTTCATACTTCCTCAGCGTACTTTTAAGCTCAGTGAGACTATTTGCAGTCAGCATAATCTGTTTGTTGTACATTGCGTCTGGAATACCATTAATCACGTAGCTAATCACGTCCTGTTCTTCGATGTCTGCTGATGATGCTATTTCCTGCATGACGAGTACATACTGCTGATAGTTCTCATCTTTGCGTTTTTTTCTGTTGCGTAACATGTTATGGACGTCTGTGGCAGTTGCATAATGATGAAATTCGGCGAGTAGGGCTGCTTTTAACTCTCTCCATGACTGACATGATGTAGATCTCAGAAATAATTTTGCGGTGCCTTTAAGCAATCTCTTAGAGTAGATAAAACACTCCGACTCGTTCAAATGGTAAATAATTTTTGCGTCGTCAATACTTTTTATCCATCTCGTAATTGGATAATTATCGTCCCCGGAAAACGTTGGTAAGGAGTCTTCAATATCACGAAACGAATACGAAGGTTGTGTTTCTTTTACAGGGTTGCACAGCTCAGCCAGTCGCTTCTGTAACATTAAAATTTCCTCCTTCTTTTTGACTATTTCACGTAGACTTTCCAACTGCTGCGAAACAACACTCTCCTCATCACCCAAGTCATCATTAGTTTCCTCAGCGCTATCAGCATGCAAAATACCAGTAGGGAAAAAATCTTCCATCTGATCGTCGTCAAGCGATGTAATGGCGTCGTCTAAACGAATCTTCAACGCGGTCTTTAGACCATTAGTGGGCAAGTTCATTTCAGCCAATTTGTCTTTAAGATTTTGCACAGTAGCAATTTGCAAAAATCTAGCTGCGCGTTCACTAGCACTCATATTTATGGTGTAATTTTATTTTTGTAGTAAATGTCTAATTGAATAGGGAACAAATTTTCACTTGAAAAAAAAATTCAAATATTGCCTTCTTTATCCCACTTCTGAAGTTGTAAGGCGCGCTATAAAAATCAAAATTGTCAGGCTAAATAAAACACTGCTGAACGAACGCTATATTTCAACTGTGTATTTTTTACTTTTTTGAACTTAAAAGAAGCGTATGTACGATAACTTAGAAGAAACTTCTACATATACATACAATATGGAAACCGTTTTCTAATCGAAAGGTTTTACCGCTTTTCTTATTATACATAAGTATATATGTATAACCTTTTTTATTTGTTTCATGTGAATGTATGCGAGTGTAATGTCCGAAGTACAGGGTTACCAGATACTTTATAATTTAATTAATCTTAACACATGAATCTCTTACAACAAATTCTAATAACATTAACACAAATAAACGTTATCATCGTGTACCATACATTCCAAATGTTACAGAAAATAAACAATTAAAAGAAATTATTAACAACAACAACAACAATATAAATTTCGCGCACAAACCAATTTGGACTTTGACCAACATCTTCACCAAAACTAAAACACCAATAGAAAAACAACAACAATGCAATGTTAATTACAAAATTAACTGTTCAGGCAAAGATGAGTCATGCAGTAAAATTTACATAGGGACCACCAAACGTAAGCTGACGACAAGAATCAATGAACACACGAACGACATCAAAAGCAACAAAGAAACAACGGCTTTAGCGCAACACATAAAAAACACCGGACATTCGGCGGACCTCGGCAACGTAGAAATAATCGACAGAGAAACAAACTATAACATTAGACTAACATTAGAAAGCTTACACATACAGAAAAACATAAACAAAACAATGAATAGGAAAGAAGACTGTGATAACATCAGCAGCACTTACTATTTAGCTTTAACATAGAGCTTTTAAAACTTAACATTAAGCTCTTTTTCAACTACTGAATGTAAATGTTAACGTTATGTTTGTATTATTGAAACTTTATTTTTCTCTTTGTGTTTACAAATTTGTTTTGTTTAGTTTAGTTAATAAACAGACGCCCTGAAGAAGAGGACAAATAATCCTCGAAACGTCGGCGCGAAAGCAGTAAAATTTAAAATTATTGTTTTAATTAATAAATTTAATCGTGTTTTAGCCTTTTATAAAATAAATAATGATTTTAGCTCAGGACGAAAATTTCGTTAATAATTTTTTTTTTTTTTTTAAATAAAAAAATTGAAAGAAAAAATGTTATTTTGTTTATATCACGTCATCCGTTTGTCAGAATTACGAATAAAAATAAAAAGTAATGACAAAATATTTCCACAAACAAACAGAACGAAAGAGAATTTCCGAGTACGGCAAACTGTGTACTCGTCTCTTTACGTTTTTCCCCTCTTGCAAACAAGCTGAAAGAATTGCTCAAAAAAATTCCTGGTGTAAATCCACACTAATAGCCGTGTTTTGGACGGCAGCACTAGAGTTCTCCTAAAACGATTTTGTGTGCTATCTTCTACTTATTTTGTTTTACATTTTTTTTTTAGGGAAAGAAAAGCACCGCTTTCTACTGCTTGGTTATAGTGAAGTCACACGAAGTGCACTTTGAGTTTGTTTGCAAGCGGACGAAAATGAAAAGCATCGTTTCCCTCCGTTTGCCAACTAATTGGAGCGTCAGGCGTTGCGTTATTTAACGTTACACAAAAGCGTCAAGCGACATACCGTAATAAAGAGCGTTGCGTTGAAGTTATTTGTTTGTCAAAATCATATTGTTGTTTCTTTTTTTTTTACTTTTCTGAGTTAACTTTTTAGTCCATGTTATATATAAATTTATTTTATTAAAATTTATTTATGCCTTTATTTTAATAACAGGATATACATTCATAAGTGTATATTCATTTAAAGCAAAATTATTATAATACAATTTTTGAAAATTTTTGATTTTTAGTATGATTAAAACATCTTGAAATAATAAAATTATTAACAAGTATAAGTTAAACAAGTTAACGCTACAACTTCACTCCATAACGCTTACTGCCATACCTAAATTGGAGCGTCAGGCGCTGCGTTATTTAACGTTACGTTGAAGTCATTTGTTTGTCAAAATCATATTTTTGTTTCTTTTTTTACTTTTCTGCAGCTAACTTCACTCCATAACGCTTTGTCAAAATTGGAAATTCGAATAGCTGAGCGTTGAGCGTTGGCAATTTCGGTATGCGCCATACAAATTGTATGTACATGAGAAATTCTTGACAATAAAATAACGCTGACGCTCCAATTTAGGTATGGCAGTTAGTCAAAATTGGAAATTTGAATAGCTGGGCGTTAAGCGTTGGCAATTTCGGTATGCGCCATACAAATTGTATGTATTTACATGAGAAAATTTTGACAGTAAAATAACGCTGACGCTCCAATTTAGGTACGGGGCAGTAACTCGATGTGCCCTACGCGCCCGTGCCCTTCAAGTGATTTCACACTTAGTGTGTTGTGTCATGAACAACACCAAAATTTTTGATTGATTTTTCAAACAGCAAAGTTTGATGATGTAAACTGACCTAACGTCAAAAGCCATCTTTCAAGGCCAGCAAGGTAAATAAAAACCTCCGTAGTGGTACGTTAATTGGTACGTTATCTTGCAGACGTTCTTAGAATCTTGTGAATCAGACCTAAAATTAGACTCTAGAATTCATCGTTGGGACTGATGGCGTTTTTAGCAGGAAAAGCCATAATCTTTAATACAGAAAAAAATCGAGATGGATCAACTTATGATGTCGTTGCATTGGAAAAGACATTCAAAGCTATGAATGTTGAAGTAATAAAGTATACAATCGGAGACCACGATAAAATTGTAGCAGAAATCAAGGGCTGTACGTATAAAATTAATTTCACAACAATGAAGTTGAAATAAATTAGAATACTGTCATTATTTACATTGGAGGAACAAATGAGGAGTGATTTTTAAAAAGGGCGTAAAACCACTCCCAACCTCGAACAAACCTAAGAATGTCATCGCCATTACCATTCTAAAATGCATCCTCTAGTTCAAAATTCATCACAAAAAATGCATTTTTCCAAGGTAAAATCGTGATCAAAAGTCGCATTTCAGAACTAAAGGGCTTATTTCCATATAATTTCATAGAAATTTTTAAAGTTTGATACAATAAGGCGTGTTTCGAATAGTGGCCAAAAAAACTTTTCAGGCTATATAAGTGCTTACATACCATGCCTATAGACATCAGAATAAACTTCCAAATGGTGAAATAAGAGTGATTTCGAAACAAAAGGGCTTATTTCCAAATGTTTTTTACTTTTTGCAATTACTACAAATATGTTACAACAAAAATGTTAAGGGGATTAGAATCTTTGGACAACTCGCTATAATACTAGAGACATTAAAAAAAATAAGTTATTGTAAACAGCCCATATAAGTTTTTTCTCATTACTGAAACTTTGTTTAATATGGTTTTACGCCCTTTTGAAAAATCACTCCTCAAATATAAGTTTGACAAAAAAAAAAAAAAATTGTGGAGGACTAACAAACAAAATTTGTAAGCCATATCTCATATCGTACGTCAAACAAATGCTTTTCATATCATTTGTGCAATTAAAAAGAAATCTGGGGAAATAAATGCAGAACCGGAAAATCTAACAGTAACTCGTATTTTCATTGCTTCAAGCACACAAAGATTTCAGCTGTGAAATTATTATTCAGAAAGTCATTTTGTACAAGATTTCTTTAAGTTGTTTGATAGCATATTAATTACATGTATTTGTTACTGCACCCATTTTTCCATATTAATCTATAAAACCCCAATAAAAAATTCATAATACATGTGGTACTGCATGCAGATTTCCATATCGAACTATATAATCTTATTAAAAGTATGATGGTTTATTTTGCTTATTTTCAGTTATCGCAGAGCAAAACTTTGACGATTTCGAGTATGTGATTATAGTGTTTTTATCTCATGGACTAGATGATGAGCAGATAAAAGTTGGTCCATTTAATGTATCCTTACAAAAAATACTACTTAATCCACTTTTTGAAGTACAATCTTTGCATAATAAATTTAAATGGGTCATTGTACAGGCTTGTGCTGGAAAATATGACTGTCATAAAGCAATAGCTGATGGTGCGCCAAAGAAAACCGTCAAAGATAGTCAAAGGTTCTTTCTTAAATCATTTGCTTGCCAAGAAGGTATTTATAACTTTTTAAAAAATTCACTCGTGTAAATTATATTAATATTCGGTCTATAAAGGTTCTACAGCTATTCGTCACATTGAAACTGGCTCATTCTTTATACAAACTCTTTGTGATAACCTTTCAAGGTTCAGCGCATCAGAAGATGTGTTGCATATCCTAGATAAGACTAGAAATGAACTTGATAATAGAGAAATATTTCAACTAACAAGAGACTTGGGTAATATTGCAGGCGTAAAATTCTATTTTACCAAAGGTTTTGTTAAGAACTGTGATTGATTTTTTTACGTTGACGATAATGAAATGAACGGTAAAATTTCTTGGGAATCGAAAAACTACTGTAGTCGACAAACTAATAAAAATCACTTAAATATTGGTAAGTATGCGTACTCATTGCATTTTTTAAATTGCTGTGATATTTCGATTAATTAAATCAAAATGTGCCATTAAATTTAAATATGACCATACATGTGATATAACATAAATAAATTTGTTAAGACTGAAAAAACATAAAATTAGCCCATTTCTTGGGATGCGTTTGATTGTCGGAGGTGTAAAAAATGAAATATCGTTTAAAATATTGGTTTCGCAAAAAAAAAAAAGACCAGCAACAGAAGAAACAACACCTTTGTCAAACAGCCACTCTTTCTGAAAGGAAAAATAATGAGGCTAAATTCGAAAAATAAATTTACTTTGAAAAAGCAATAACAGCTTTGCTGAAGCACTAAATTTAATGTGTCTACATAACACTTTTTAATACTTCAACATCATTACCATGTCAGGTCTGCATCATTCTGAAAATTTTAAGCAACCCACTACAACCATAACCATGTTTTTTATATTAAAATATTCTACGCAATCTTTTATTTCCGATTAACTGCCATACCTAAATTGGAGCGTCAGCGTTATTTTATTGTCAAAAATTTCTCATGTACATACAATTTGTATGGCGCATACCGAAATTGCCAACGCTCAACGCTCAGCTATCCGAATTTCCAATTTTGACAGCGTTGCCATCAACTCAAAAGGGAGAGTGTCACAGCGATTCAAAAAAGGTGTCATATAACACCCTCTGATTGTACAAATTGGTGTCATATAGCACTCTTCATTTTTATATATTATATTTAATCCTATAGGAGTTTTAACTATTGTTTGTAAGTAGTCTTAGTTTCTATCGTCGTATCGTCTCCAAATTAAGGTTCTGGAAATACAAGTATTAAAACGACAAGGATTGTTTAACAATTTTAATTTATTTAATGAAAACATAAACAAACTTCAAAAACAAATACATAAATTAGTATGTTAAGAAATTAATAAAAACATATATAAAAATGGTTTGTAATTATGGCTTTTTTTCAGACCTAGAAACTTTTATTCAAAAAGATTTGCAAATAATTTGCTGAAAATTTGTTTTGCATAAAAGTTTATAATAACTTGTATAAAAGACGCATGAAATTGTTTTGCTCTTTCCTGTTATATGCATCATTAAGAATTGTTCTTCGTCTTAGAAATGAGCTATAATCTGGTTTTGTGTGATTTTTTTTTTTAAATATGACCATTTGAAAATGATACCTTATAGAGAAAAATCATATGAGAACCTAAATACGATTTTTAACTTTCATTTATCATTTTATAGTGGTTATAACTTTGTTTAAAGAAAAATCACACATAACTAGTTTCTAGCTCTTTTTGAAGACAAAAATTACTTAAGGATGCATTCAATAGAAAAGACCAAAACGATTTCGTAAGTCTTCCATACGAATTCGAAAATCATGTGTTTGAACATTACAAACTTTTATCAGAAAGCTCCTAAAGCTCATAAAGAGCTTTTTTTAAAAAGCTTTTTAAACAGTTTGTTTCAAGGACTGAAAATTTAACACTTCAAAATCACAGTTCAATTTAATTTAACGAGCCATTTTCAAAAAACTCGGTTTTCTTATCTTACTTAAATCACATTAATAGTGAAACCTCATTATAAATAATAAAAGCTTCATCAGATTCGTCATATTCACTGTTTCTTTCAATGTAGCGTTTCTTACTGCCTACAATAGATAGTTTTTGATTATCAATATCAATCACAAAATCATGACAGCATTTGTTCAAAGACTTCAACCATGATTTGATTTGAATTAAAGCATTTAATAACGGCAGGCCCATTCGGTTTCGGATTTTTGTCTTAATTAGGTTCATGATGCTAAAAACTCGTTCCACCTCAGCGTTAGAAAAGGGAAGAACCAAAAAGCTCATGGCAAAGGTTCCTATATCTTCAATTGGGTAATCATTTTCAGCGTCTTCATATGCTAATACTTCATTCTAAAATTCTATGGAATTTTCATTATGTTTCCATTTGACCAGGTACAAGTTATTAAGTTGATTTAAAATCTGCATCTTTTTTTTTAAGCAACTGCAATGGCAAAAATGGCAACGGTTGACAAAATTTAATCGTAATCTGATTTTGACATTTCATAAGTGCTCACGATGTTGCCAACCATATTTTTTTAGATATACTTAATTCAATGCGGGAAAGTACTTTTTGGAGATCGAAAGTACTTTTTCAATCAGCCACACTTACTAAAAAAATAAAATAGCCCAATAGTCCGTGACACCTTGTGGAAAATCGTGGTGTCACAAAAATCTGATATTTTTTCGGTGTCACAGACAAAAACTAAGTGTCACATGTGACACCGAAAGTGTCACAATGGCAACGCTGAATTTTGAGAAAGCGTTATGGAGTGAAGTTAGCTGCAGAAAAGTAAAAAAAGAAACAACAATATGATTTTGACAAACAAATGACTTCAACGCAACGCTCTTTATTTCGGTATGGCGCTTGACGCTTTTGTGTAACGTTAAATCAGTGCTGTCGTTTACACTTCAATTGAAGTGTTTTGCTCCTGTTTTATTAAAAACACTTCGCCACTTCCCCTTTCATTAAATCACTTCACTTTTTTTCTAGAATTCAAAATTTGCCTTAAAATTTGTCTCTTCTTTTTATGGGAGTTCAGAAACATACTTTTTTGTATGCCCGAAGTCTGCCCTGACTGAAAAGTAATTTGTTTTTTCAATATATCAAGCGAACAAAGCAAAATTTCGATATATTTCACAGGAAACTTTTTGTAGAGAATTAAATTTGCCATCGAAATAGTTTATAGACCAAAAAAAGAAAGCAAAAATTTCGAATTCTTGTGTTTTTTACTCTTTTGTCTATAACTGTTTTATGGTCAGAGATATAGCAGAATGTCATAAAAATAGATAAAATTTTCTTTAAAACGCTTCATTATAAAATTTGTAGGTGAAAAATTGGCTGAAATATTGCTACTCGAACATTTAAATTTTTTTTAGTGGTCGGAAAAATTTTTTTTACTCAAAAAAGGCGCCTTACGAGAAAAGTGTATAATGCCTAAAATACTTAGAATCATTCAAAGGATACGTTTAGTTTTTGGGTACATTTTATAATTTATAAAAAATTTGTCAAAAAAAATTAAAGTTCCGAAAAATTTTGAAAAAAAATGCACACTTATTTCTTGAACTATTCTAAGCATTTTTTGCTTTATACACTTTTTCGTAAGATGCCTTGTTTTGAGTAAAAACCGTTTTTTAGACCGCATAGACAAAATTTTCATGTTCGAGTGGCCGGCCATATTTCGGTAAATTTTTGACCTAAGAAATTTTTTATATATTTTTTCCTATTTTTTTAAAATATGTTTTCAAATTTTGTTACGTGTAGCATAAAAATGAATGAATTGAATAAATAAAATTGTGATTTTTGAGTTCACTTCGCTAATACTTCACTTTTTCAGAATTTTACTTCACAATACTTCACTTTTTACGAAATTTCACTTCGCTCAAACTTTTCAAAACGACAGCACTGCGTTAAATAACGCAATGCCTGACGCTCCAATTTAGGTATGGCAGTTAGTCAAAAAGTCTAGGTCACTACCACACATATATTTAACAAAAGTATAATTTCTCCCAAAATCATATATTCGAAAAAACTGAGTTTTGAGAGGTTTTTTAGCAAAAAAAATTTTGCGTGATAAATTTAAGCACTCAATTTAATATCATCTAATAGCTCAATAAATAGAGAATAAACTCTAAAAAAAACAAACCATTTGCTTCGGTGTTAATGGTTTTATGGGCATGTTAATAGACTAGTTTCAAACATGTACTCATTTTGCACGCTACTGTACATCCAAATTTAAGTTTCGTCAGGTAGTATGTAGTTAGAAATTATGTAGTCGTTAGAAGTGTTGGGTCTGTACTTCAATCACTGGCTCATTGTTTTATGCTGTGAGAACTCATCCTAATTTTTGTTATATTATTTGTTCAGGATCTTTTACATCTTCCACCGAGAAAGTTCTACTTAGTGCTCATCAACCATTTTTCCATATCTTTAACCTATCCCTTGTCAGTGTCTTTTCATTATTTTTTTTTATTTCTCCTGCAACTTCACGAATTGAAAATTTTTACACAAATTATCATTTTTTCCCAATTTTTTATTTACATTACAAAGCTTTATGATTATTATTCATATGCGATAAAAGTGCAGGTCGTTGATTAAATGATTTTTCACATAAATTACATTCATATTCCTTAGCGTTAAGGTGCAGTTTAATGTGTTGTCGCAGGGTTTTCCTGCGAGCAAAACTTGAAGGGCAGTATGTACAAAGAAAAGCTCGCTCACTTGAGTGCCCAGCCATGTGTTCTTTAAGTTGATGGGTATTATAAAAGTTTTTGCCGCATATTTCGCAATTTTTTGGCCGAAAGTTATCATGGCGTTTCATGTGCTCAGCTAGATATCCGGATGTACTAAAGCCTTTACCACATTTAAAGCAAACATATGGCCTTTCGCCCGTATGTACGCGTTTGTGACGATTAAGTTCTGTGCTTGTGAAAAATCGTTTATCACATAGTCCACATTTATGATTTTTTATACCTTTGTGACGTTTCTTATGAGCGATTAAATTGTTATCATATTTGAATTGAACTCCACAAAGGTTGCATTTATATTTTTTTTCATTTGAATGGCTTATAATATGAATATTTAAACTGGCTTTCTTTCGAAAAACTTTATCGCATTTATCACACTTGTATGAAGTTGGCATATACGTGCTGTCAGAGAATATATTCGGTTCCAAAGAAATAACGAATGACGATAGACTTGCCTGAAAATTATAAATAAAATACATGTAAAAAAATAAATGCATATGCCTTATGCTGTGCAATTTAAATAAAGGAGACATTTTTCAGGTTGGAAAATTTTTGTGACATCACTGTTTTTGTTGCATCTATGAGAAATTTCGAAATATTCTTTAAATAGGCGTTAGTCGTTTTTCTCCACCATGTCGGATTATTTTAGGCGATTTATAAAATTTGTAAATCCACTTCACAAAAAATAACACATTCCTGTGTTAAATTGTGATATTTAACTTAACATCCTTACATCTGTGGTGTATCATGTGTTCAGATAACTTTTTTTTATTGAAAACTTTAACCCTCTACTCCCTCAAATATGAATCATTTTTACCCTTTTCTGAAAAAGGTACAAAAATGACACCTAAAACAGGGGAATACTGAGTCAGTATGTAAGTTTTAAGCATTTTTCGCCTTTGGTGACCTGTAGTGAAAATTTCCGTAGAAAATTTTTGTAGAATACTTTAACCCATCATAAAAAAGAACAACAAAAACAAATAATACTCAATTTTTTAAGTGTCAAGAAACTGTTTTTCGCAAATGAAAAAAAAAAAAAAAATGTTTTAGACTTAATTTGTTACTTGATTGTTTCGTATGTGAACCTTCAGCATTTATCACACTTTGTAGATTTTTTTCATGAATGAACCAACTTTTGTAGGTTATAAATCAGTGTTTCTCAAACTTTTTTGGTTGACGGCACACTAAAAATATTTGGAACCATTTGCGGGACACCTGAATAAATAAAAAAGCAAAAGTTGTATAATACGAGCGAGATGAGCCTGTTTTCTTGCGCAAATTAAATCAAAACGAGGTTCTCAAGTCGAGAGACAAGTTCCCAATTCCTTAACAGTTGTTAAAAGTCTTTCTCGCTTTTTTGACTTGAATTCTGTCAATGCTGAACATTCAAACCAAAATTTTTCCAAAGAATGTCAACTGAAAGCGAGGTAAGTATTAAGCTTTTAAGTAAGATTTGAAGTACATCAATTCAGCTTGCAATTTCGTCTGAGACACATTTACAACCGGCTAGCAGTCAAAATTTTCTATTAATACCTCAGATTTCCACAGTACTTAATATTTTTTCTTTAAATGAATTTAGTTTTGATGTTAATGTGAGGATACTCTCGGAAAAATCATGAAGATTACCATTTAGTGAATTCAGTTTTTCAAAAAGTTTCTAGAAAAGTAATAATGAAGAAAAACCCCAAACTATGCTTTCAGGTGTGTAAATCGTTTCAAAACTTTTCCCTTCGTAAGCCAACGTACTTTGGTGTGATATATCTGTGGCAGGAAGGAAAAACTGCTTAAGTCGATATTCGATAAAAAAGCAAAGCAACATAAATTTTATACATAAAAACAAAATTTAAACTGCTTTGCTTTCTAATCAAAAATCGACTTAGCAGTTTTTCCTTCCTGCCACAGATATATAAAAGAGTTTTGCAGTTGATCATGGTTGTCTCCTTAAATGCTTAGTCTGTTACTTCTCTGCCAACCCCAGAATCATAGCAGATAATTTTCCAAAATTTAACATTTAAGTTTTTTTGACGATGTAAACGTCTTTCGTAGCCTGTCCATCTTTGTAATACGACGTTAAATCTGCATTAACATCCCAACAATATTCCTGTTTTTTGCTTTTATGTTTAATTTTTGTTATATTATTTGCTCAGGATCTATTCAACATCTTCCACCGTGAGATTTATACGACAGTGCTGATCATAAATTTTTAACAGCTCTTTCCAGATCTCTAAACTATTCGTTTCGACTGTCTTTTCATAATACGAGTAGATTTGCAAGCCTACAGCTTCACTGATTGAAAAATTTTTCTCAAATTATCATTTTTTTACGTGTTTTTATTTATATTACAAAGTTTTATGATTATTATTCATATGAGATAACCCTTTCAGACCCGTCATACACAGTTGTGTTATCTGAATCCGAGCAGAGTTAAACCATTTTTCCTTTTGATCAAAAAGAGAAACGGTCAAGTAGACACATTTTCCTCGGTAGGAGCAATAGTGTTACTTTTGTATTTTTGGAAATTTTCGTGTTTTTGTGTCCCACTAATTATGCAGTCGCCCAGGTACAATATATTTACACCGGCATTAACATCTCGGTTCCAACAAGTATTGCAATTTGGACAAAATTGATACCTGTGTGGGGACTGAGATGTTTTATTTTCGGGTGATTTGCAATTTGCGCACAACTTTGTTGTCCTGAATTCATTGATGAATATGATATCGACATTTCTTCGCTCTTTTAGTGCTTGTATGAATTTACGATGTGGTGTTCGTATGTAACCGCGAATTGGTGAATTTGATGATATTTCCGTAGACCCAATGCAAATTAAAGTTTGTTCTGCTACATCTCCCGCAAGTTCATTTGTTAACCGCTGACAGGTTTTTTCAACTTGTATGAACTTTTGTAATTTTAATCGCGTGACTTTTCGTTGACTAAAAATTTTTTGTTTCTCTTGAAAAATTTCCAACTCGTACCGAATATATTCGTCAAGATCGTTGATTGAATTGGAAGAAAATTTTGTATTTGGCGGACATTTTGAAGTAATTTTTGAAAGTTTGTATTTACGTGAATAAAACCCGCTCATGTGATGATATGTCGAACTTTTCAATTTTATCGGTTTCCCATTACGCACACCACCGTAGAGCAACCGAAGCCCCGGATCTAGACCAATTTTGTTTATATATTTGGTGCATCTAATTTTCTCCAATTTTGTCGCTGAAAAATAATCCGTTTGTTTGCAACTTGTCATTTTGTTTTTTTCCTTCTTTTTCTTTAACACACACTTTGTCTTTACCATTGTTTTAGAATTGGGCTTTTGCATCAGGAATGAAACTGATACACCATCGGTCTGCAGTGAAAAAGCAAATTGGCTTTTCGGTAGTTTAAAGTATTTACACCAATATTCCTCACGGTTGAAATCCTTCCATGCGCCCTTGAATAATTTTAAAGAACAAAGTAAATTGAAATAAGCAAAAGAATCATAGCGAATATGGTGTGCGCCGTGTTTGAAAATGGGTATCATTGAAAAGTTTTTGTAATTGTTGCGCTCGTTGAAGCGTTGGAGATTGAAAAATATTTTTATCGAAGCCCAGTAATTTTTTTTATTTTGCAACTTTGCAAATTTTTCGCCACGCCATTGCAATTCCTCGGTCATGTGAAGCAGCAAATCCAAATCGGGATCTCGTGACTTTTGGTCCAACTCGTTGTCCTCGCTGAATAAATAACGAAGAGTATTGTATATTTTTGAGTGGTCTTGTGTGAATTTGCTGAAAAATCTACGCAGCCTTGAATACGCGTGCATCCATATGTTGTTGTGAAATAGTGTACTGTACTGGTTAGCGGAATCTATGAAGAGATTCGATCTATATGAGCTGTCGTAGAGTGGCAAATGTTGCCTCAATGATGCATATGTAGCGTCTACAACGTATTTGGGCTTCTTTTTTTGCATGAGATGATAGTAGTAATCGGCAAATTTGATTTCAGAAAAGTCACCAACAGTCCATTTTTTCATCAAAGTAAAATGAATGTACCTACAAATGTATGTACAGTAAAATCAATAAATGCCATTGCGACAACATTTCGACAACACAAAAATAAAATCAATTTCACCTTGAAACTTCGACAAAGAGCGCTGACATTTCGGCAACATCGCGTTGAATCTTATTGAATACGTCCACATTTTTACATGTTGAATAGAGTGCCTTCTTGATGACAAAATTTTGCACTTGCTCTTTGTTGTTATTGTTGCAGGGTTCCTTTCGTTTCGGCATCACAGTGCCAAGTGTGACAATGAAATGAAAATTATTGTGATTGATTTATTAAAACGAATGAAAAATATTTTTCTACATCAAAAATATTTAAAAGGATACATAAATGAAAACTTAAATTCAAATTCTCAAGTATAAAATTGTAGAGTTACTATTTGGTTTACAAAGTTTAACTTCAATTTTTTATTTACATTACAAAGCTTTATGATTATTATTCATGTGAGATAAAAGTGCAGGTCGTTGATTGAATGATTTTTCACATAAATTACATTCATACTCCTTAGCGTTTAGGTGTAGTTTAACGTGTTGTCGCAGGGTTTTGCTGCGAGCAAAACTTGAAGGGCAGTATGTACAAACAAATGCTCGTTCACTTGAGTGCCCAGCCATGTGTTCTTTAAGCAGTGGGGTATTATAAAAGTTTTTGCCGCATATTTCGCAATTTTTTGGCCGAAAATTATCATGGCGTTTCATGTGCTCAGCTAGATCTCCGGACGTTCTAAAGCTCCTACCACATTTAAAGCAAACATATGGCCTTTCGCCCGTATGTACGCGTTTGTGACGATTAAGTTCTGTGCTTGTGAAAAATCGTTTATCACATAGTCCACATTTATGATTTTTTATACCATTGTGACGTTTCTTATGAGCGATTAAATTGTTTTCATGTTTGTATTGAGCTCCACAGAGGTTGCATTTATATTTTTTTTCATTTGAATGGCTTATAATATGAATATTTAAACTGGTTTTCTTTCGAAAAGATTTATCGCATTTATCACACTTGTATGAAGTTGACATATACGTGCTATCAGAGAATATATTCCGTTCCAAAGAAATATCGAAAGACGATAGACTTTCCTGTAAATTATAAATAAAATTCATGTAAAAAACAAATGCATATGACTTACGCTGTGCAATTTAAATAAAGGAGACATTTTTCAAGTTGGAAAATTTTAGTGATAACACTTTCCGAAAAATTAAAAGTTTTTGTTGCACCTCTGAGAAATTTCGAAATATTCTTAAAAAAGACGTTAAAAACACACACATTTTTCATCGTTTTTATCCAACACGTCAGATATTTTTTTTTTTCCCGATTTTCGAAGTCTTAAATCCACTGTAGAAAAATAGCAAAAATAACGCATTCTTGCATTCTTGTGATAAATCGACATAATATTATGTATATACCCGAAAAGCTCTCGTTTACTCATAAAACGTAAAAACTTGAAGTAAACGAACAGACTGTAGATGTTGATATTATGAGTAATATCTTTGTAGAAAACCTTAACCATCTGCAACCCTCATATTTTGGTAATTTTTACCCTTTTACAAAAAAAGTACAAAAAATGACACCAAAAACAGGTGAATACTGAGTCAGTATGTACTACAGCAAAATATGCTGTAAAATTTCAAAAATAGTTGCTGAACTCTAAAAAGTCGAAATTTCTTCAGTGACGTATTTTATGTTAAGTTTTAAGCATTATTTGTCTTTGGTGACCCCTAGTAAAAATTTCCATTATAGCCCAGTTTTTGGAAAATAGTCAAAAAGACCCATTAGAAACAGGATGTAAAGGGTTAACGTGTTCCAAAAGTTATTTACTCGACTTCCTACACCTTTAGATTTTGTAATAAAATTAAATGGGTTTTTCCTTTTCGAATCCCAAAGAAATGGAGGAAGAACGCAAATGAGAGGAAAATTGTCGAACATTTTCTAGTAATAATTATACGAGCGACCTTTTTTGACTTACATAGAGTCGTTTTTGCTTTAAAAATAAAGACTACAACAATGCAACGAATAATTTTTAATCAAATAAAAATACAAACCTCATCGTCACTTTTGGTATCGTTGAAATCATTTTCGGGTTTTACAAATAGTGGTTCAATTATCAGTTCATTTACTTTTGCAGTTTCGACTGGTTCCTCTATAAAGTTTTGACTTTCCAGTGAAACGATTTTTTCGGTTTTGATTTGATATTTGTGTGTTTGTTTGGTATTTAGTTCTGGACTTTTATTATTAAGATTTTCAGCCACCGGACGCTTCCGGGACTTCCTTGATTCATCATTCATATGTAAATGTACTGTTGATACATGTTGCGAAAAATTAGAAACACTATCGTATTTGTGATTACAAAATGCACAGCTGATGTACATCAGATTATTTGTTGTCATAATTATTACTCCACAATTCATGGAATAGGAGTCACCTTTGGGCAGATAAAATCGCGGTGGTTTTTCAGCCGATTTTTTATCAAGTGATAATGTGTTGTGATTTCTTAGTTTGTTATTTATATAGTAAGTTGCTGCTGCTAAAACAATATTATCTCTAACAGACCACATTATGAAAGTTATTTTGTTAATTTGTATGTTAACGAAATTTAAATGTTTCACGCATTTTATTTAAATCAGCTGTTATGCGCATGGCTGCCAGATTGTGAGAGAGCTGTAAAAGGCAGTGTTGCCGTGTGTTGCATTTTTATTCAACTTTTTATCCATGATTCTAGGTGTTTTCGGAAATGTAACTTTGTACAATACTTTTGAATAATACTGCTTGAATAATGCGCAACAGCTGTTGAAAGGTACATTTATGTCTACGTGACTAGAGCAGAGTTCCTAGAAGTTGCCTTTACTGAGCAGTATAGCATTTCCGAAAACACCTTCTTATGTATAAGGCATTTCTCGTATATGATGACCCCTTGTGAAATTTTTCAGAGAATATTTTTGTAGGATACCTTAACCATTTATTTAAGCTTAAAAACCATATGTGGTTGATTTAATGTTCGAGACTCATTTCGACACATTCATGTTATTCTCATTTTGATTTTTGTTTATATTAATTTTTGTAATACCTGATCAATTGCAATATTAATATCTGTGGACTTTTGACAAAACAACCTAACTCGATTATGCCAACTTTTCAGGAGAGCAAAAAAACTACTTTGATGCTTCTCAACTCTTTTTGTGTACGAATTGGAACAAATGTAAAGTTTTTTTTTTATTATAAATGAATACTAAACAAATATTTTCCATTAACTTTTTTTGCTCTAAGGTCAATAGTTTTTAATAAAATTGAAATAAGATGTTTTTGTCAAATACTTTTTAATCTAAGAAATTCCGTTCTTTCCATAGGAAAAGTAACTTATTTTAAAAACGTTCTTTTGTCAAATTTTGTTTTGCCATTTAACCTGTATCATATCTCGACCTAAGATGTTTTGTGAAGAAAAAACCATTTTCATATGTCGACTTAAGTTGTTTTGTGAAAAGCATTTGTAAAAGTTTTTGTTATTGCAAATGTTTGAATTTTTTAACCTATTTGAGACAAGATGTTTTGTCAAATTCAATTCGAAATAAAACATCGGGAAAGGTTTATTTTCGATTCTATATTTCTGCAACTAAAAGTCATAGAGATATGGCGATTTCATCAAAAGAAATGTATTTAAGTTTTATGTTTATGATTAAAATCCTGCAAAATTGTCTTATTTCAAGTTACTGCCATACCTAAATTGGAGCGTCAGCGTTATTTTACTGTCAAAAATTTCTCATGTACATACAATTTGTATGGCGCATACCGAAATTGCCAACGCTCTACGCTGAGCTATTCGAATTTCCAATTCTGACAAAGCAATATGGAGTGAAGTTAGCTGCAGAAAAGTAAAAAAAGAAACAACAATATGATTTTGACAAACAAATGACTTCAACGAAACGCTCTTTATTTCGGTATGGCGCTTGACGCTTTTGTGTAACGTTAAATAACGCAACGCCTGACGCTCCAATTTAGGTATGGCAGTTAGGTTGTTTTGTCAAAAGTCCGCAGATATATTGTATTGATATTTAAGTGAATTTTTGAACTAAAAGCTGTATCAGGTCGTGATTTTGCATAAAACTCTCGGTTTACTATTTTGACACCCATAATCAGATTTTTGGCAGTAATCGTAGAATTTTTAAATTTTTTTTTATTTTAAATCAGTTTAATACATACTGGTGGTGCTAAAATAGCCATCATAACATGCATTCTGTGATTTTATTTCTTGAAAGACAAATCAAAATTAAAGCCATTTTGTCAATATTTTAAAAAATTTTTAATTTATTTATATCCTTATTTCAAATCAACATTACGCAATTTCAATTTAAAAATCAAATCAAAAACTGACATCAATTATGAAGGATAAAGGAGTCATTTTTTAAGTTGATAACTTTCAGTTTGACATTAGGATTCATACTAAATTTTTATTTAATTTTTTAAGTTGATATTTCGTTGTTTAGAATTTAACTTTTCGAATATATACAACGCTAAAGTGGGGTATACACTAGCGATCATGCTCGTCAGTCAACTACAAACCTTTTTGCGGTTGACTGGTTGACTGATGAATGACGAAAAATAGCGGCCACGCACAAGAGAAATTTGAGCAAAACTGACGAACTTGATCGATAGTCTTTACCTGCTGTCTGCCGAAATAAAAAAAAAATCAATTTCGTGGGCCAGACATTAGACCTTTAAAACATAATAGATAGAAAAATGAATTGAAAGGCTTACATGCATATCAGGGAAGTAAATATGATAGATAAATTGGATTTAACTTCGGAAGGGACCCCGAAACTTGTTCAAATCACGAAATAAATTATACGTCTTACGTATTTTTGCAAGGTAATTCGCAAATACGATCTCTGCAAATATATGACTAAAATTCACTTAAAGAAAAATTATTTAAGATTCTAATAACTTGTGATTGTGATTCATATGAGATAAAAGGGCCGGTTTTTGATTAAATGACTTTTCACATATGCTGCATTTGTATGCTCTAGCGTTTATATGTAGCTTGATATGTTGTGTTAAAGTTCTTTTACGGGCAAAACTTAGCGAGCAATAGGAACAAACAAAAGGTCGCTCATTTGAGTGGCCCACCATGTGATTTCTTAAACCAAAATTATCCAAGAATGCTTTCTCACAAATATCGCATTTTTTTGTACGAATGTTAGTGTGTCGTCTCATATGACGCGAAAAACTACTAGCGGTTTTAAAGTTATTTCCACATTTAAAACAAACATATGGTCTTTCTCCAGTATGAATGCGTTTATGAACGGCTACTTCAGTTCTGGAAAAAAATCGCTTGTCACAAAGGTCACAAGAGTAGTTCTTTTCATTTGTGTGTCGCAGCAGATGTTTTCTTAAATTTCCTTTCAGTCCAAAAGTTGTTTCACAAATCGTGCATTTATGATTTTTAGTATTAGCATGAATTAAGATGTGTGTACTTAAACTATCTTTGTTTGCGAAAATTTCTTTACATTTGTCACATTTATGCATAAGTGGTTCATGTGAATTTTTTAACAGGCTACCTGGTTCAATATCTTCCATCGAAGAAATGCTCGTCTAAAACAAAATTTTATAAGTCAACATACAAATGCATATAGTTCAGTAAATACAAATTCAAAAATAGAATAAATAAATATCACCCAAAAGACATTTTGGTCATGTAATGAAAAACTTAGCCCTATTTAAGAAGAAATAAAAAAAGAGTATAATTAAGAAATTAGTAAATAAGTTTCATGCAAACCTTATCATGATGCTCGGTTTTAGTTTCGACATCACCAAATTCTTCTGTCTGTTCCAATTTAGCTTTTCCTTCACCTTGTTTTGCAGTCTTCTTTGGTTTTTTCACTAGTTTTTCCTTAGTTCTTCTGCTTGAACTCTGTTTATGATCAACAACAGTTTTACTGGCAACTTCTAATGATAAATACGGATGTACTGGTTCCAATTCTGTAATCAATGTTTTTTTAGCACTATAGTCTATTTTATTGGCAATATCACAAGATTCATTTCCTTTACATATGAATGATTTTTTTCCAATTTTAGTCTTCTTCCCTCTCACAGTTTTTTTCTTGGCTCTTTCATTTGGACTTGTCTTATTCTTAACAATGCCATTATCTTCTACGGGTAAATATTTTTGCATTGGTTCCATTTCTGTAAATGGAGTATTCTTGTTAACGATTTTTTCTGTTGCAGTTATATTTGATTTTACGTATTTTTTTACATGCAGGTGTTTTGCTGAAATATGTTGTAAAAAGTTGAACAGAGTTCCATATTTGCTATTACAAAATGTGCAATGAAAAACCAGCAATTGATTTATTGTAATAAAAATTTTTCCACAATTTCTAGAGTAATGGTCATTTTCGCTCAATTGGAATTTCGGCGGATCAAAGGATGTAGGTTTAAGTACGGTTTTTGTTTTGTTGTTTACTTGAGCGTCAATATAATAGGAAGCTGCTGATAAAATAACATCGTCCTCAGTTGACCACATTTTACGGCAATTTACTAAAGTTGCTCTCAAATATGCTAACCTTTGATGCTTGTTCGGTGGTTGTTGTTGCTGTAGTGACGTGAACTCCAGGTCTATAAATTAGAGATACAATTATTCCTTCATTCTACAGTGTGGGGATGATATGAAATTGAAAACAGATCGAGCCTAGTCAAGTGTCCCAGAAATCGTGATAGATAATCGTGGTGATTATCTATGGTGTAAATAAAATTTTTAAATCGGTAGTTGCAATTGTCGCCAAAGATTATTATCAAGATGCGAAACTGGGAGCAGAACTCCACTACTAGCGCAAAAAAATTATTTGGTTGTGTTCGTAACTTTGAAACTCACCCAGGTATGGTGACTTTTTACTACTGTGGCCCTACCACTTAGGGTGTTTTGACCCAAATTAGGGAGTTATAGAAATTATTTTTTTGACTTTATCAAATGTATGATATGTTTTGCGTAATATCTCAGAAATTTTTGAATAAAATACAAAATTGATTAATTTGCGATACTTCTAATGGTTTTATTTTCGATTATTTTTTATTATCTTAAAATTATAACATATGGCAACATAGTCAGAAAATAAATTTGACATTTCATTTCACCTCACGTTTATTTACATTTTTCGCGCTAAAAAATTGGAAAAATTATCTTCTTTCAGGTTTTTGGCTGATGAGTCGACGAATTAGGAATTGTCACACCAGCAGTGAGCGATGCGCCTGATATTTACGGAAAATATCCTTGATGACAACAATGGCTTCTTGTACGACGTAGTTAACTTTTGTTTGAACCAAATCTAGGAGTGTAGATACACAGCGTTCATCTGAAGGTTCGACCTACAAGAAAACTTGAAATCACTTTAAAAAAATCATTAATTACCTTAATAGCACATCGTCCAATAGCACGCACAGCTTTACGCACAAAATCAACATCTACTTCTGTTGCATATTCCTTTAATTCACTTAAAACTTGTGCAATATTACTTTGATTGGCTAATCGTATCATAATATCCAGTTTCTCTAATTTAACATAAATTGGATCATTATATTTTACAAAGAATAATGCACCTCCGGTTCAGATGAAAGCAAAGTAACAAGCGGTGGTGCCAATTTTTTTGTGAGTGTAGCACATAAAATAATCCAAAATAAGTCCAAAAAATTTACGAAAATATTTAGATTTCTCGCTTCTTTTTCGGAATATCGAGTCTTTACCTTTAAAAAAACTGTTTTATCTCGAAAACCGTATCTGTTATCTGTTGCACTCATTTCCTCATCATCAAAACCATTTTCACTGCCATGATCGCCATGATGCGAACGTGTATCAGCATTCGTAAATGGATCCGTACATTGCTGGTCGGTTTGAGGTCCTACCGTTTTGCAAAAATATAAAAATATATTATAAATTAGATATAAACAAAAAAAAAAATTATAAGAATTAACTTACTTTGCTGCTGTTTTGTTTTTATTGATAAATGTCATAAATGTCACTATCAGCTGTTAAATTATTCACCAAACTACAAAAAAACTCACCCAATGCACGGTTGCAAATTTATTTGCAGTTCCACCCGCTGGCCTAGTGCCCGCCAAAGGATTATTAACGTCAATTGCAGCGTCACCCGCTGACCTAGTGCCCGCCAAAGGATTATTAACGTCAAACCAAAAATCTTGCAGCGTTTCACCACGGTCGCCAGAAGTTGCCAGTATGGTCGGAAATTAAGTTTGACCCAAGCTTGTTCCATAATCCGTTTGATTTCAACCCCGTTTTATTTCGAAAACTTTTCAATGAAAAAGTTGAGTCGCACGATAAAAAGTAACATAATCTCTAGTGGCCAATCACAGGTTCTGGAAATATTATTGAAATAGGAAATATTCTTAAAATGAAAACAAAAAAAAAATCTTTTTATCGAATATCTCCTAAACGATTACTTTTTTCGTATACACTCTTATGCCAAGTCATGGGGTCGAAAACTCAATTCAAATCATCTTAAATGTAGGCCCTTTTTTTGAGCAGAAACAACAAAGTAAAACTATTTTTAAAATTTTTGGTCAAAAAGAGGTCGAAAAACGGTACACTTGAAAGAACAACAAAACAAAAATATTCATTTTTGATGCAGTTGTTGGCGCTAAATCTGAATTTGAACCTAAAAGTTCAAAAACACGAATTTTTAGGTTAGGATATCTTAAAAACCATACGCGATTGAATAATTCCGAGACGTAATAGAAAATTTAAAAATTACATTCAGCACTGACAACTACATCAAAAAAGACTATTTTTGATGTGGTTTGTTGTGTTTTTCTTTGAAGTGTACCGTTTTTTGACCTCTTTTTAAAAATTTTACATATTTGGAGAGCCGAACTATTTATAAAAACTAAGTGAACATAAAATTATAAGCCGATCAATAGTATAAAATTTTCTCTTTCGATCACAATATAAGTATTTGTTGAAGGACTTTATTGATTCCAAATATGCATATAGTGCCACCGCGATGATATGAACCAATTAAAACCAAGCTTATGTACTTTTGCGAGATAAACTCAAAAACTCGGAATAGTTTTCAAAATCAATACGAATTTGACTACTATCAATAGTTAAATATGTTTTTGTAGAATATCGTGAGTGTGCTCGCGATCACATGCAATATATTACAAAAGCTTTAATACAATGCAAACAATTAAATAAACTTTAATCTGCCGAGTTTAACACATCATTCAAAATAATTATAGCTCTACCAATAAATTCATCAGTGGCGATTACACAATTTATTTTTCTTGTGTCCAAGCTTAATTTCCAAGTAATTTGCATTACATTATATTATTAGCAATCAAAAATAAACAAATTTTATGTTATATTAAATTCCCAAGTGAATCCCATGAAAATCTTCCAATCGCCTAAAAACACCCACAATCAGGAATGAATTTCCTAAAATGATATTTTACATTAAATGGCAACATTGTTTTCAACAATCACACGTATTCTCTGGCAATCAATGCGTGTGTGTGCAGAACTGCGGCAGCGCCCAGTTTCGCATCTTGATAATAATCTTTGATTGTCGCGTTTCTAAAGTTTGTATAAACATAACAATAAAATGTCAAAATTAAATCGACTGCCTAGTGATGCCAGTATTTTTGGATCAAATTACCCTTAAAAATAGGTAAAAATTCAGAAAATTCCCATAATTCTGTTGGAAAAATCCCACGAATATCTCACGTACAAAAAGGTGTTAAAAACTTTATATAAACATTTGATTTTTAAATTATACAATATTTAAAAGAGATTTACGGCACTAAATGCCATATATAATATAATTAAAATTATAATTTCTCATATTCCTTAAAAAAAACCCTTGGACTTTTTATCGTGTGACTCACCGATTATGAATTATCGCAATTTGAAAATTAACACAATTGTTTTAAGCGTCAAAAGAAACACGGCTTATATTGTGATCGAAGAATATATCGATACCTTAGAGCGCTATAGTCCTATCTCCACTTTTTGCGATTTTGAGATTTTTGCAGTTATGGCAACATTATGGGCTTCTTTACCGTGTGGAAAACTGTGTGATGTCAAAATACCACTAAAACACCAAAATATTCGAAAATTTAAAAAAATCCTATCTCCAAACTGTAATTTTTTCAAGAGCGCTACTGTCCTATCTCCACTGAATATTCAAATAAGTCACATTTTAAAAAAAAAATTCTTTGTTTTTTCGCGTTTTCTAAGCGTTTCATGACTTTTTGCGACATTTTAGTGAACAAATTTGGTTACACCCAAGGCTCCACTCTTGTTTGTCGGAACCAAAAATTAAAAAAAAAATAAAAAAAAAAATTCGTTTTTTCGTGTTTTCTACGCGTTTTATGACTTTTTACGACATTTTAGTGGAAAAAATTCAAAAAATTTACTATATACGTCGTTTTTTTTGAATAGTAGTGGAATTCTATATAAGGCCAAAAGTAATGTCATACTGTAAATTGGCTGGGATTTCGTTAGGGATTAATAAAATTGGTTAAAAACAATAAATTATGTTAAAATATACTACAGGTAAAAATATTGCATATATCGTTATACCAAAATAGCAGCCAATCCGAAATAACCACTGTTTGAAATCTTCTTTTTGCATTTCCCAACAATTGGAAAAATGGAGATAGGACTATAGCGCTCTAAGGTATCGATATGTTCTTCAAACAATCTTATGCTTGATTAATCGTTTGAAAAATTTTAACTTTATAAATTTTGACATTTATTTTTAATTACCAATTTTTCATTAGAGCTTAACTTCGACAAATGATCTTCGCACTTATTGACGTGGGTTTTCCAATATTTTATAATGCGATATCCATAAAATTAAAAAAATTCTGATTTTAAAAATTTTTTTGAAATGTTAATTCTCTTGTGCCAACGCATCAATACTTTTCTACTATGAAACAATCAAATAATTCATTGAAGTAGCGAAGAACGAATTTGAGAAAGTAAAAACAAGCCTTGTTTTCAGTTTGTTCAATCAGGCATGCGGTTATTTTGCAGTGTTTGTATATTCCACAAAAAAAATTTTTCTTCACATTTTCGGGGACTTATAAAAAAATACATACCCATTTTTCCTTCGAAGAAGTTTGGAGGGACCCACAATACCCATTTATGTAATTCTGAGACGAAAACAACCATAAAATGGGTAATTACCCATGATCTGGCATCACTGCGTCTATCGAAACCTTTTGTTATGACAACTGTCATACTTAGAATTTAACATGCCGTCTTGGCCATGATACAATGATGAGGTAAAGCAACACTAATTGTGCCTCTTTGTTTTATTAATTTTTCTTCATGTGTTGTCCAATCGTATGTGTTAATTATTATTTGGTTATCGTTTTTTTCTTTGCTTTGTCATTCACTGAGGCCCACTTTCCAAAATTTTGCAAGCTCATAATTTGTGATATTCCCAAATTTGCTACCCACTTTGATGAAGGTTTTGTATATTTCCAAAAAAACCCTGATCAAAAAAACAAAAAACCAATTTGCGAGCAATCTGACAACTTGAAATTAACAACCAATAATACATGAAGCAATACTAGAGGAATAGTTGAAGTGTTTGCGTTAGAATATATGTTGATAAAAATTTCTAAAATTTTAGAGCATTGTAAAATGTTGCTTTCAACTAAGCTACTTCACATCATCTCATACACATATACAGCCGTATTTATTAGATTTTTTTAAACCGTCGCTATTCTCCGGTTTAGTTGAACCAGGTATGAAATTTTAAATCGAAGTTAAGCTACTGCTGATTTATAAGCATTTTTCACTAAACCAGCCTTATGTCAACTTTGATTCTATTACAATTTGCAAACGTAAATTTATGACAATAGAAATCAAAACAAAAATTAATTCATTTCGGAAAACAAAAAAAAAAAAAAAAACAAAAATCAGGAACATAAAGAATTTATTGGATACTTGGCCACTGCAACAGATGGCCTTTACATTTTTTTAAGCAAGTGCACCAAGATCAGGTGAAAGCCTTAAAATGCGCAAAACTTCTTTAGAGCAGCTGCGTGGGAATCGCTATGGAGAAGTCTATTTGAAAGTGTACCCGGCTGGGAGGCTGGCATCGCTAAAGAGAATTTGATCATATATATTGGAAATCATTTGATAATGAATATGCGGAATGTGCGATTTTTAGTTTTAATTAATAAAGATAATGAGAACATGATGTAAGTCCTAATTATACAAAAACTGGTTAATACCAGCTCTGAACAAAAATAAGGCAAATTTGGAAAAAAGACGTACCAACTTGCATGGTAGCAAAATATTTGAAGTGGCAAACTGAAAGTTTTATTTAAGATAATGCATTGAAATTTCACACAAATAGATAGTGGGGCAATTTAGTTTCACGTCAAAAAATTTAAACCGGCGCTTAACTAGCTTTAAACCTGTTCGAGGGAAGTTTAAAATTTAAACTGGGAATAAAATTGTTTATAAATCAGAATTTCATGTTAAACTTCGGAATAGCCTTATTCCATGGTTTAACTTTTATTATAAATACGGCTGATAGTGTACATCTTTTATAGTACACTATAACTGAATCTAAGAAATTAAATTGTTAAACACTTCCCAGCAAATCCTCTGTAACCAGTACAACCTACACAACGAAACTCATTTTGGAAATTACTAACACATTCAAAATCGAACTCTCGTTAAGAACGTTAGTCGAAAAGAGACAAGAATATCTTAGCGAAAAATTGCTGTAGCTGTTTCTTTACACAACAAAAAAAAAAAAAAATTTAAAATTTAGAGCACAGAAATGTCAAAAAAAAAAAATTGAATTTGAATTTTTCAATTCGAAAATTTGCTGATTGCCATTGGTAAGTATAAGACCAATATTCATATGCTTTATAATTTAATTATATTTATTTATTTATTTCCATTTAGTTAATACACTATTTTGAATCAAAAGAGGAAATGGAAATATCAGCAGCGTTTTTAAAAATACCATCTCCGATGACTGCCGCAAATTGTACAATTTAGATGGGCGAACGGAGTCTGAAGTCCGGCAATATTTTTTTTGGTAAGCTTTCTTTACAAAATATCTTTTTCAGTATGTAATACGTATCTCTTGTTTTCGCAGATATTTTTCCTGAATTGTCGAAAGAGGACATCCAAATGGATGTAAGAAATTGTGTATTTTTATCATTATCAGCTTTAAAAATAACGTAAATTTTTATTATTCTTACAATATAAATAACTTAACATTATATCATAATTTCAATTTAAAAATAAAAGATGTCAATTAGCAATACTTTTTCCAAATATTTTATATTAATTCAATTTTGTTTTGACTTTTCGGAATGACAGTGGAAAGAAAAATATAAAATTAAATATGAAAGGGACAACCATAGTTTTTTCATAATTTTTCTTATGATGAAATCTCATTGATAAGACAGGGATGCACAGTCACATCTATTTTCACACGGATAGGGTAAAGTGGTTATTTTTTTCCCGATGCTAGAAGAAATGTAACTGGTATAATACGAGATTTGTAACTATTATATAATAAGGTTGGTAACAGTTACAGGATTTGCTGGGTTATTAATCAATTTTGAGTTAATAATAAAAGCTAGATAAATAATCCTGAAAAAACATTTGTAGCCGTCATCCATAACAGCAAAAACAAAATACTTGCTCCGTTTTCGGATTTTTTGATCTGAGAACAAAATCTAGATTTCCAAATGGAAAACGTCTTTAATTTCCTGTTGAAGAAAAATAATAGAAATTAAAAAAAAAAAATTGGGAAAACAGAGTTTGGGTAAAATTTTGGAGGTGTGTAAATTTTTTTTTTTTTTGGAAATGGTCGGAATTTCAATCTGGGAACACTGATTTATTATTACAAACTTTACGAACGCGACTTATGTCATTGCCGATTTTTATCATTTGTTTACGCCGAAAAACAATTTTGCAAATTTTTTAAATTTCCGTAAAATGTGGTCACTAGATGATGATGTTATTTTATCCGCAGCAACTTATTACATTGCCACTAAAATAAGCAACACATCAACAACAGTTAATCCTAAATGCCACGGTGCTCCGCCGCAATTTCAACTGGATGAAACTGATTGTTACTCTAAACAATGTGGACAAATTTTTATAACAATAAATCGATTGCTGGTCTTTCATTGCGCATTCTGCAACAACGAATATGGAACTCTGTTTAACTTTTTGCAACATATTTCGGCACAACATCTGCATGGTCAGAATGAAACTGAATCAGAAATAAATACAGCAAAAGAAGACTATACCGAGCAGTCGAATACACAATTGGAACCAGTTCAGGAACGTCTATCATTAGAATTTAGTAGTGAAACATATGTTGCTAATAAAGCAACTCCAAATGAAAGAACTAAGGATAAACCAGCGCTAGTAAGCGTGAATGAAGAAAGGGTCAAATTTGAAAAATCCACGGAAAAAGAACCAGTTGATTTTGATATCGCTGGCTACCAAGATGATGATGATGAGGTAGGCTTATATGAGTTGTTTTTGCTCAAGAATCAATTATTACAAATACTATGCAATAATTTCTGGGTTCAGCATTTAATGTTTCCGCCAATAACTCTTTGTAGAGTATTGCTTAGCAAGCAATAACGTGTCAATCCTCAAAATAACTTCTTGACTTTCTTATTTATGTATGCATTTTTATTCTAAATAATTACTATCTTTATGTCAGAAGACCAAAATAACAATCTGTTTGTAAAAGGTTCGAAGCAAGCAAATTTCATAGCATTTTCTACAAAAACTACTTGCACAAAAAATAATGATCTTAAGAATATCACAAAAAAGGTTTTGTTTTGATAAAACCTTGTTTCAACCCCTTGGCGCATGCTCTATATTGTACACTTATCTTTGTTTTTTCTATTTCTTCTAACTTCAGACAGTTGAATCTTCTATAGAGGCCGAGGAACCCATAAAAAAAAGAAAATCGAATAAAAAATTAAAGACTGCAATACATTGTGATAAATGCGACAAAGTTTTTTCGCATAAGGCAGTCCTGAAGAGCCATTTAATAAGTCATTCCACTACTAGGAATTATAGTTGCACTTTCTGTGAACGCACTTTCAAACATAAATGCAATTTAACGCAGCATATAATACGCCACACAAATGAAAAAAATTATAAATGTGACCTGTGTGATAAACGCTTCTTTACGAATATAGAAGCTACAATTCATAAGCGAAGGCATGCTGAAGATAGACCACACGTTTGCTTTAAGTGTGGTGAGGCATTTAAGAGTACGAGTAACTTATTCCAACACATCAGACGACGTCACGATAATGTTCGTTCAGCGAAATGTGATATTTGCGAAAGGACCTTCTTTGATAGGTCTCAGCTAAAGATACATATGGTGGTTCACTCAAGTGAGCGACCATTTAATTGTACGCACTGCTCGGCTAGCTTTAAACGTAGATATCATCTGAAACAGCACAACAAAATGCACTTGATGACTAATTAAATTAAATTTATATTAAGATAAAAATAGTTGTCTCCAGCTACTGGTCTAATTGCTAAACTTTTCTTTTATACTTAAAAGATATCTAAAAATAAATAAGTAAGTACATTAATACATACAGTGTGCATCATATTTCTTGTAAGGGTAGCTAAAATGGTTTTTTTTCGTTTCCTATTTACTCAAATGCAAAAAGTTCTTCCATGGATTAAAGAACACAAAACAAGAAATTTAGGTATAAAAATTGCATTTATTGATTTCAAAATAATAAATGGATAACCATATAAAATACAGAACTATTGTGTTCATCGTATCATTTATGAAGTTTAGACTACACTGTATGTTTTGTATCGTTGTCTTGTTATTTAAAATGATATGAACTAAGACCTAAAAGATCTTTTGTACAGATTGTACTATTGGAAAACACAGAATTTTTTAAGTAAGCCTACTTTTTTAGCAAATTTAAAAATTTTGCTTGAAAATGTTATAATACTGCCGAATATCTACGGTTAGACGACTTATAATAGAACAAATTATCTGAAAAAAAGTGAACTTTGACCTGTATACCGATCATAACTTTTATTTTTAAATTTTTGCCCAAATAGGGCTCTGGGAATTAATTACAACAACAACAACAACAACCTCTGAGCGCATCTACTTTCGGAGATATAGCCATCGGAAGATCGGGATATATCTTTTATAAAAATCGGTATAAGTTGGGAACCCCTGGATGGATTTCAAAAATATTGGTGTCATATGAAAGGTATTTTATCAGGCTATGTAATTGCCCTACAAAGTTTTTCAATTTAAGTGATTGTTTTCGAGATATGACAATTTTTCAAAATTTAACCCCATTTTTTTCGCAAAAAACCGTTATTTTTCCCAAAAAATGTGTTATTAACCTATAATTTTAATAACTAAATTAGGAAGCCTAATTTATTTCCTTTCATTTGATATACAACATGTATCTGAAATTGTATCATTAATAACTTTTTATAGAAAAAAACAAAAATAGACCAAATCAATTTTCTTGAAATTAGGAACTTTAAACAACAACAATGCCAGAACAAACAACAACAACAACAACTACAACTTGGATACTACAACAACAACAACACAACAACAACACAACAACAACAACAACAAAGAGGATCAGCTACTTATTATATTAAAAAATTTAAAATTTTTATTAAAAATTGCGCGCGCAATTTGGCTAGCAAACTATGTGTTGGATATATTATAGACTGACCCGCGGCCGAAGGCCGCCGCGAAGCCGGTGTCGGATTTTTGGGAGTTTTAAATCCTGAGCTGCGGCCGCAGGCCGCCCAATTACCCCTACTCTTATGTAAAATTACTGTTGTTGTAGTAGTAGTAAAGTTGTTGTTGTCTGTTTTAGCATTGTTGTTGTTTAAAGTTCCAAATTTGAAGAAAATTGATTTGGTCCATTTTTGTTTTTTTCTATAAAAATTTATTAATGATGCAATTTCAGACACATGTCGTATATCAAATGAAAGGAAATAAATTAGGCTTCCTAATTTAGTTATTAAAATTATAGGTTAATAACACATTTTTTTGGAAAAATTACGGTTTTTTGCGAAAAAAATGGAGTTAAATTTTGAAAAATTGTCATATCTCGAAAACTATCACTCAAATTGAAAAGCTTTGCAGGGCAATTATATAGCCCAGTAAAATACCTTTCATATGACTTCAATATTTTTGAAATCCATCCAGGGGTTCCCAACTTATATCGATTTTTATAAAAGATATATCCCGATCTTCCGATGGCTATATCTCCGAAAGTAGATGCACTCAGAGGTTGTTGTTGTTGTTGTTGTAATTAATTCCCAGAGCCCTATTTGGGCAAAAAAAAATAAAAAAAAACAACAACAGTCGGTGATGTAAAATTGTTCCGCAATATATTTACCTATAGTATATTTCAACATAATTTATTGTTTTTAACCAATTTTATTAACTTCTATCGAAATCCCAGCCAATTTATAGTATGTCATTACTTGTGCCCATACATAGAATTCCACTACTATTGAAATAAACGATGTATTTAGTACATTTTTGAATTTTTTCCACTAAAATGTCGTAAAAAGTTATGAAACGCATAGAAAACACGAAAAACACGATTTTTATTTTTTTTTTTTAAATTTTTGGTCCCGACAAACAAGAGTGGAGCCTTGGGTGTAACCAAATTTGTTCACTAAAATGTCGCAAAAAGTCATGAAACGAAAAGAAAACGCGAAAAAACGAAGAATTTTTTTAAAATATGTGACTTATTTAAATATTCAGTGGAGATAGGACAGTAGCGCTCTTGAAAAAATTACAGTTTGGAGATAGGATTTTTCTTAATTATCGAATATTTTGGTATTTTAGTGGTATTTTGACATTACACAGTTTTCCACACGGTAAAGAAGCCCACAATGATTCCATAACTGCAAAAATCTCAAAATCGCAAAAAGTGGAGATAGGACTATAGCGCTCTAAGGTATCGATATATACAATTTTGTCGTGATGTAGTAAATTTTTAAGAAAATTGTCCGCAATTTTCGATTCGCCATTTTGATTTTGAAAGAACACGATACCGAATCCGAAATCAGCAACCTCAAAAACCCTCTTGGCCACAATTTTGTCGTGATGTAGTAAATTTTTAAAGAAATTGTCCGCCATTTTGGATTCGCCATTTTGTTTACAAAAACAAAAATACCGAATCCGAAATCAGCAACCTCAAAAATCCCCTTGGCCACAATTTTGTCGTGATGTAGTAAGTTTTTAAGGAAATTGTCCGCCATTTTGGATTCGCCATTTTGATTTTTAAAAAATCGTTTTCATATTTAGAGATTGTTTAAAAAAAAATGTATTATCTTTCGATTTATGAAGTAAAAAAATTTTTTTTTTTAATTTATGAAGTGTTCTACGATTTTGAAATCAAAATTGTATAAAACAACCCTAATGTAAACAAATTAAACACTCCAAATCAAGTATGCTATGAGTTTTAATTCAAAAATTCTCGCTTTCAAAAAATCACATTTTATGTGCAATTAAAATTTGTGCAAAATTTTTGAAATTTATTTGTTTTTTAAATTGTGTACTCAATAAAGAATCGTCATCGATAGGAAGAAATTGAAATTTCTTTGTTTTTTAAATTGTGTACTCAATAAAGAATCGTCATCGGTAGGAAGAAATTGAAATTTCTTTGTTTTTTAAATTGTGTACTCAATAAAGAATCGTCATCGGTAGGAAGAAATTGAAATTTCTTTGTTTTTTAAATTGTGAACTCAATAAAGAATCGTCATCGGTAGGAAGAAAACAACAAAAATGCCAAAACGCGGTAAGTTCTTTATCAAATTATCTTTAAACTCAATATGTGTAAGGTGTTGATTTAGATTTTTTCCCTTTGATTCAATAGGATTGATTGTCCCTGATGATGTCTGTCAATGAAAGACGAAATATTTATTTTTTTTTTGTGGTTTTTATTTCTTCCCATGAATATGATAAAAACTTTTTAGTATCAATGTGAAAATTTTTATTCCAGCAAAATCAGAATGTGCCATTGACGTAAAATTGCTTTCATGCTTTAATTTTTCTGTACAGATATCGAATTGGACAAATATCCTAAGGCTTGCTGTGGCCCATTTACATTTTAGTCCTAGTTTCAGAATTTTAAATTGAAAAAATCAACCAAGAAAAAAATCGTTGACCAATTTTTAATTTTTCACTGTCCCCCACTGGAGAGAAGCTTTAGTATAGAATTCATTACAATTACTTGATTAAGCCACAAAATGTATGTACAATACAAATATCAATTTAAATTGTTGTTGTTTGCCACCCTAAAACAACATTATGTTGAAAGTATGTTTGAATTAACATCAAGGTCATTAAAACGTTCTAAATGAATTGAATTAAAAAAACATTTCAGAGATTGCATGATTTATTTATTTGTAAAAAAAAAAATTTTAAATTCAACTTTCACCTTAAACCAAATATCAAATGACAAAAAGATTTTTTAGTTGTTGCCAATAACTATTGGAATGAAACGCTTATTGCAAATAAGCAATCTGACGCTCTTATCTACTTAACAATTTTATCGCGAATTAACTTCTCCAATTTTAAAGTATCGACAGTGAAATTTCGTATTCCCTCTGAAAGTTTTTCTGTTGCCATGGCATCTTCGTTTAGCAACCAACGGAATGTATTGTTTTTGAAAGTTTTAACTGATCGCGTTAACGAGATATTGTATTTGTAACAACTTTTTTTTGAAATTTTTTTGTTAAAAAAAGGAAAGAAAATCGGCTAAGACATACGTTTCGTCGTCCATGATGCATTTGAATTTTTTTCAAAAAAATTAATTTTAAATTTTATGGCGTGGTGTTTTGCTTTGTGACGAAGTTCTTCTTTTTGTTTTGGTCACGAATGCTTTTTTCTGTTGCGGAACCTGGCTTTCGAAACACATCCAAGTCTTTCTAAAATTTTTTCAGAACTCTTGATATCAATTTCACATTAACTTTGCTATTCCGAGCAATTCTATTGGTAGTCCACCGCGTGTGGTCTTCAAAAATGTTTATTATTGACTTTCGAACTTCTAGCTCGTTTGCCATTTTTAAGTAAATATGACTGACTAGGGACAAAATTTGGAAATCATTGTTTTGGTACATTCAATTCAAAGCCTACTGGGAAAAAAAATTTTGAATTGAGTAATTTGAAAACAAGTTATTGGATAAAATGTGTCGGACAATTTTATCGAACGCAGTCCGTAGTTCAAAAACACGGTTTTTGAGGTTCCATAGAGAACGAACGAAATTGTTCTGCTTTTTTTCTACTAAATACATCGCATAATACCATTCTTTGTCTTCATAATAAGCTATAAATTGGTCTTGTATAATTTCTGCTTAAAAAGTTTTGACCATTTGAAAATGAAACCATGGAGTGAAAAATCATATGAGAATCCACATACGATTTTTTACTTTCATGTATCATTTTATCATAACTTTTTAAGGAAGAATCATACAAAACCAGTTCAAAGCTTATTTTGAAGTCATGAATCTTCTTTTTGATTGAGGCTAGGTGTCGACTAAAGCAATTGCTGTTTTAATTTTAAAACTTCTTCAGACCACGCAAATGTGCATTAAAAAATAAAATTTCCTAAAAATTTAATTTTAAAAGATATTTCGTTTTTGTTTTTCGTAGGAATTCTTTCGTTATGCCAAGAAATTACAAAAATACAAATACCAATTCCAATAATAATTGGAGGAATTCTTTCGTTATGCCAAGAAATTATAAAACTACAAAACAAATAACAGAAATTCAGAAAAAAGACAAAATTATGATAACAGAAGAAGATACAGAAAAAATGAAAATGAAGATAAAAGGAGGATAGAAAAGCACTGCCAAAAACAAGTAGACGATATAAGTCCTGAAAAAATAAGAGAAATTTCGAAGAAATTGAAAATTGAGAACCAGTACAAATACAACAGGGATGAGCTTATAAAGAATTATTACTTGCGAAAACACTACGCAAAAAGCGTAGACGAACAAAAAGCGGAATTTATAGAAATCTGCAATGATATGGATAATTGCAAAGCAATTAATAAAGACATTGTAGACGCTACTGGGGGGGATTGCACTCTTATGGATGATGTTTTGCCATCTTCTTAAAAATACCCTTTTTTTGTAATACTTTATTTGAAATAAGTTTTTAATAATTTCATTGTATCGTGAATGAAGATTTCCGGGGAATTTTTTTAAACTGTAATAGCGAATGCACGGCAGTCCGAGGAAATTCCCCGGGAATCTTGATTCACGATTCTTTTATGTATGAATCATATTTGAATTTGAATTTTTTTACTTCTTTTTTTAAAAAAAGATTACTATTGTCATGTATTGGTTCTTTTATGTATGAATCATATTTGTATTTGAATTTTTTTACTTCTTTTTTTTTTAAAAAGATTACTATTGTCATGTAGGGTGTTATCGTGAATCAAGATTCCCGGGGAATTTTCTTAGACTGCAGTGCATTCTCCATTGCAGTTAAAGAAAATTCCCCGGGAATCTTGATTCACGATAACCCCCGTATTGATTCTTTTATGTATGAATCATATTTGTATTTGAATATTTTTACTTCTTTTTTTTAAAAAAAGATTACTATTGTCATGTATTAATTTTAATCAGGATGATTATTTAAGTTTTTTTATTTCTTTTTTTAAAAAAAAAAAATTACTATTGTCATTTTTTTTTTATATGATAATGACAATATTCATGTCAATTAATTTTAATCAAAATTATTATTTAATTTCTTTCATAATTAATAAAAATTAAATGCCTGCTGAAATGTCTTTTTTATATATGATTGCTAATTTTGTTCTAATTTGCAGCAAGTTCGGAATTTGATACCAATGATGAAAAAATTTCATACGTTCAATACTACAAACAGGTCTGTTAATCAAAAGCAAAAAAAATTTTCTTTGAAAATTTTCAAATATTTGTGTTATTTTAGCGCTACAATCTCACTATACGCGATTTTGTTTTGGAAATAAAGCCAAAAATTAACTAGGAAATAGCGCCAAAAAAGCTTTTGACCTTATTTCCAAAACAAAATGAAAATAACGCCAGAATTTTGTATGGAGATTTTGCTGGCGTTATTTCCGGGAGCCCCAATAATCATTTTGGGAATTTGGTCTTTATTTCGTTTTTTTGGACGTTATTTAGTTTTTTTAAATGTAATAACACTCAAAATAAAAACGGAATAACACCCAAAAAAAAAAAAAAAACGAAATAAAGACCAAATTTTGGCATATATTTTCAAAATGATTATCATTCGAGCCTGTTCCGTAATCCGTGTGGTTTCAATTACTTTTCATTGAGGACGCTTTTTGATGAAAATGGTGAGTCACGCGATAAAAAGTATTAGAACCTTTTTTTTGGAGAATTTTAGGCTCTACAAATAATATTGATTTGCATTAACGAAATAGTAACTTTTTAGGAAAGATTCTTAAAAAACTTCAAAAAGTCGAAAAACTCGGCTTTATCGAATATTTCCGAAAGAGTTACTTTTTCGTAAATACTAATCAATATTATTTGTAGAACATGTAATTTTCCACAAAAAAGATTATAATACTTTTTATAGTGTGACTCACTATTTTCATCAAAAAGCCACCATATGAATTACGGAACAGGACTGATAATTTTGTTTTTGGGCGATGATATGTCCGAACGCCCGTAAAACTTACCGTTTTTAGTCAAAAGCTTTCGAAACAAAAAGTTATCGGAATCCCATAGATTACCATCGCAATTTTGTGAATTTTTTTTTTTTCTGTTATTTCAGTGAAGAGATGCCAGATGATCGTAATGGTTCCTATTCTAAAGCAATTGATTCCACTTCAGCTCAAGATCCACAAATTTTAATGTTGGTTTTGCCTACTAACAACGAAGAAAAGTAAATTATGGAGCGCTTGTTGCAACTATGGATATGACAAAATCAACACGCTATTTCTCTGCAGTAACTGAACATATGAAGGGACAAGAGTTGTCCAATGAAATATCGATGAAAATCACGATGGCCTTAAAGTCATACCAGCCAGCTCGTATTATTATGATGGTGTCGGCGATGGGTAACTGCATCAAGTTGATAATACGGAATTAAAATTCATTCAACAAAAACTTGATGAAATATATCAATCGGCTGGTGCAGCAGAAATGTGTCGATTATGCTTTGTCGTTGTGTCGAAGCGCATGAATACACGTTATTTTATTAACAAACAAAATCCACCACCAGGCACTGTTGTTGATGATATCATAACTCTGCCAGAACGTTATGATTTGTTCCTTGTTTCGCAGTCAGTTCGCCAGGGTACTGTGTCACCGACCAGCTACAACGTCATCTATGATTTTTCATATAAATCGGGCAATTTGACAAAAGCAAAACATAAAAATATCTTTGACAAGTTACATTGTTAACAATTACACGTCTTTTTTTTACACTTTTTGTGTAACATTTGCACCAATATTTTTTGTTCAAATAATTATTTTTGTTTTGTTTAATTAATTATGATCAATTCGATATGCGTTTATTTATATATAAGGTAAAGAGGCTTACTTGCAAAACTTGATGTAAAATTCTATAGCCGAACTTATTCTGAAGTGTTTAAGTCCATAAAGAAGCAAAAGTAATGTCATAATACGAATTGGCTATCGTTTTGTGAGGAATCAATAAAATTGATGGAGTTGAATTGATGACATTAAGTTGAAAAAATGATATCGGTCAAATAACCGACTTATTCCACTTTCAAGAAAACCCATCCATGTTTCACATATTTTTGAAAACGTCAATATTTTTTGTTCATCTTGTAAAAATTGAGTCAAGTTCTACATATTTAAAATGTATAATTTGTTCCTATAAAAAAACTATCTGTAGTTGTTAAAAATACCCACTTACCCTTAGCACTATATTCATTTGTAATTCGTTTATTTTATACTGTGTGCAATAATTTAAATGATGTAAGACAGTTTCTTGAAACATAACAAAGTTTCGAGGAGATTTAATAAAATCTATTGAATTATTGAATTGCATTATGTACTTACCAATACTGTCAAAATCAAAATTAGTGGTATTAATTACTATTCATATCGGCAAATAATTTTTTATAATAAAAACGACGAAAGTACGTTTTCTGAGATCTGAGTTATTTTTGTTTTAAACTTTATATTAATCTTTTTTTTATCATAGCGCTTTAAGTTTAATCATTATCCGTCCAAAAACTAAAAATCTCACAGACCAACACTCCTTCCTTTTTTCTAACTAAATGAGTGAAATCTCCATCTGTGCAACAATTAAAGTGATACCACAACGGAACAGTGAACACGGTTACCCGGAAACATTGTGGAAACGATCGTTGCAACAAAATATATGAATTGTACAAATGTTGGACAAAATTTAAAGCGGAATCTTGTCTTCGTGCAAGTATACAGGGATCTTTGAATATCCTGCATTCTTCTCATATTTTTGTATTTTATATTCATTGCTCTTTCTTGAAAACAATTCTCTTGGAAAGAACAGTGAGCCTTCATCAAGAAGATGTATTAGTGGAGTTAACCATTTAAGTCAGATAAGTTAGTTTTCTGTTGAATCTACCCCACATATTTAAATAAAACGATTAATTTAAACCATGAGTAATTAAAGTAAAAAATGTTACATAATTGTTGACGATGAAGAATGCTGCTGTGCTTGTAATTATTTACACGCTAGTAACTGAAAATCATTTTTCTCTTATGGATTGTTTTTATGTGTCGTTGAAACTTTTATTTACATTAGATTTATTTTAAAATAATTTATATACAGTTTTTGTGGAAAATTATATACATATATGGAGATTTACAGAAACGAATTTTAGCCTTCAGTGCACAATTGAAATACAAAATTTAAAGTAAAATAATTTTACATAATAGTGTGTAAATTTTTTATTACATGTTCTTAACGATAACTGCTTTATATGGCAGAAAGCAAACGATTTGAAAATAGTATTTTAATTTCGATAGAGTACAGAAAATTTGTTTTAAAATACGGGATTTGAAGTGGAAAAAATTGCAAAAGCTTTTTTAACCATAACTCTTATCAAAAGAAAAGATAAAATTTGGCAAGCGTGACGAATAACTTAAAATGGAAAAAATAGTTTCCTAAAGTTTAAAGTTTTGAAGCACTTCAATATTTTTGAGCGATAAAATTACCCTAAACACGAATATGCCATCCGTTTTGTTGTGTAAGCGCAGGTTTTCTATAAACCCGTGATACTAAAAATAAAAAAACAATTAAAAGAATGCTCTGAGTTTAATGTTCGTGGGCTCGATAGAAAAATATGGCTTAGGTGTTAAAAAAATTAAATTTACCAGATGGCACATTAAAAATCATTTAGTGCCTAAGATTGGATTTTAACGAATTTTCTTAAGTTTTAAGCATTTTTCGTTTTTGGTAGCAGCTAGTGAAATTTTTCGTAGAATACTTTAACCCATTATATATGTATGTATCCTCTTTTAACTTCAGGAGGAGCATGAAAATTGAAATATTATTTTTTTTAACACTTAAGCAAAATCTAGACTAATATATTTTTAGCTGGGCTTACATTATGGGGGTTATCGTGAATCAAGATTCCCGCGGAATTTTCTCGAACTGCCGTGCATTCTCTATTGAAGTTTAAGAAAATTCCCGGGGAATCTTGATTCACGATAACCCCCTATAAGTAATATCTTAATAACTTTTAAGCCAGTTTTACAGAAAATTTGACCTGACGCAAAAAAACGAATATGATGTTATGTATAACGCAATTTGGGTAAAAACATCAAAATATATTTTGGTTTTCTGTAGAAAAATCTAATATTTTTTAAGAATTTTTAAGTGTGTTACTTAATGACATTTTATATATAGAAAATTGATTTTTTAATTGAACTTTTAGTCATATATTTGCAAAGATCGATTTACATATAAATCTATCAATGCATTTTTCTAACACATAATTATGACAAATCAAGGAACGGATTAAAAACACGGCTATAGTGACATATGTTTCGTCTTTCGCCACAAAGACTCATCAGACTATTTTTGTTGTAATTATAATTATATTTATTTTACTAAATTAATTATAATTGAAAAATTGCAAGTTTGAAAACTTTTTGTGGTTTTTGGTCTGGGCGGGAGTCGAACCAAGGATCTCCAGGTTGGTAGCAGCAGTCGTTACCACTACACCAGCCTTGCCCTGCTGCGAAGCCGACTTTTGCCAGTTTTGTTTGTGTGTTAATACGTATTGATATATCATAATTGTTGTTTGTGTTATTTATTGATATTTGGTATAGTTGTTCCTTTGGAACAAATTCAATACCGATTGCAGGTGTTTCCACCTTATCAGGGCGTGTTCTCCCAAATAACTTTTTAAGAATTTTTAAGTGTGTTACTTAATGACATTTTATATATAGAAAATTGATTTTTTAATTGAACTTTTAGTCATATATTTGCAAAGATCGATTTACATATAAATCTATCAATGCATTTTTCTAACACATAATTATGACAAATCAAGGAAAAAGTTATTTGGGAGAACACGCCCTGATAAGGTGGAAACACCTGCAATCGGTATTGAATTTGTTCCAAAGGAACAACTATACCAAATATCAATAAATAACACAAACAACAATTATGATATATCAATACGTATTAACACACAAACAAAACTGGCAAAAGTCGGCTTCGCAGCAGGGCAAGGCTGGTGTAGTGGTAACGACTGCTGCTACCAACCTGGAGATCCTTGGTTCGACTCCCGCCCAGACCAAAAACCACAAAAAGTTTTCAAACTTGCAATTTTTCAATTATAATTAATTTAGTAAAATAAATATAATTATAATTACAACAAAAATAGTCTGATGAGTCTTTGTGGCGAAAGACGAAACATATGTCACTATAGCCGTGTTTTTAATCCGTTCCTTGATTTGTCATAATTATGTGTTAGAAAAATGCATTGATAGATTTATATGTAAATCGATCTTTGCAAATATATGACTAAAAGTTCAATTAAAAAAGAAAAATCTAATATTCAAATTAGACCCCTGACTTTTATTTTTTTTTTTTAAATTTTGAACTTCGTGAAAGCTTTTAAAATTTTGTTGGAATTTGTTAGTCCTAAGAAACCCGAAACCAGTAAGACCTTACTATTGTTAATGTTCTTTAGAAATATAGACGCCCAATTTTGCCCGTTTTATTTTAATGAATTTTTTTGTCAGGTAATTTTACTTCCGTAATTCCGATTTATTCGAAATCTGGTTGCAAAAGATACCCAAAAAAGAAAACGAAGAAGCTGTTTTTCAATTTTTTTATAGAAAATACTGAAGATACTACTAGTCCAAGTAACTTAATATACAAAAAATTAGTACTTTTTTTACTTTTGAGGTTTGTTGTAGACTGATCAAAATTTTTTTTTTCCTTTTTTTGCATAATTCATTAATGAGTATCATTTTTTACCTTCACAACGAGGTCTTAAAATGTTTCATATAATACTTTCTTCAAAAGTTATTAAAGATTCAAGATAATATCATGCAATCGAAAGTCGTGTCATTTTACCCGTTTTATGGGATTTCCTCTGTCTAAATTTTACGGCAGATTGGACTAAAAGCATTATCCACACTCTAAAGCCATGGGAAAAATGGCTAGAATGATAGAAAACTGCATTATTTAATCATAAAAGCTTACTGCATGATTGACGTTGAAACCGACAACTTTTTCCTTGCTTGATTAGCAATTTAGTAGGGAATCCATCAGCTTGATCCTTGTGATCATTTAAAATCTGGATTTTTCGACATGTGCCAAATGCTGTAATTACCGAAAATATTTTTCAGCGAATTTTCCTTGGCGATATTGAAAAAACATAACGTGTCTTTGTTCAAACTATTCATTTTTTCTGTATTTTTAAAAAACTACTAGCTGGCCTGGTTGCGACTTCGTTCGCCCGTTCCCGATGCCCTTTACGTATGAAGTCCCATCCATTTCCATCGTCCCTCTCTTCCAATCACCAAAAATTTTAAGATAAATGTATCAACTTTTATAATCATATGTCCCATATGTACAGAGATATATCATTTTATATATTTTTTGTATGAAAGGTGGAACTCCCCCTTCTCACCCCCCCCCCCAAATTTTTCAAGGTTAATGGTAGATAGAATATACAACCATGTGTGTACCAAGTTTTATAACGATATCTGACTTTACAAAAAATATACAAAATGCTATATTTCTTCACATATGAGGATGCAAATCTCACACACCTAATATCCCCCAAGTTTTGCATTGAGATTGGTAGATGCATTATGCATAAGATCATCAACTTTCATAATCATAACTTGTATAACTGTAGAGATATAGCATTTTTTGTATCTTTTTCGTATGGGGGGGTGCAACCTCCGTTCCCCTCAGTAGCATCCCACCCCCTTAAGAACCTTCTACAGACCATAACAAACAATTTAAAAAAAAAAATTATGTAAATCGGCCTTGTAGTTTCCGCGTTCATAAGCTACATACGGACACCATTTCATTTTTATATATATAGATTTAATTTTTTTCCAGAGAATTTTGTACAAAATTCAGCCGGCAGATCGTGCAAAATTTAAGCCCACTTGCCACGAAAACGCACCTAATATAACTATTAATAAATTTAAAATGCCTCATGGCTATGTTTTCTTTTATCTTTTAATAAATATGTATTAAATAAATTATTGCGCCACAGCGCACGTAATGAATCAGCGCAATGATGATTGACACTCTGTTTTATAAGTTGTTGGCAACGCTGCCATGCAAATTTTTATTTATTTATTTTTCTTCGGGCTGTCAAAATAAATTTTCTTCTTCTTCAATGGAAGATTTTTCAACATTAATATTTTCTATATTCATATTCTGTTTTTTTGCAGTTACAAACAACGTTTATACATTTCTTACAAACAAAATACGAGTGCAAATTGTGTAAAAATTAAAAATTTAGTTTTTGCAGTGTTTATAGCGAGAAGAAATATTTACATCCAGCTGATGACATATCACGTCTTTTTTTCAATGTATCACGTTTTTTTCTTGGCAACATCTAAAGCAATTTTCTTGGCAACATGGTATGCTCTTTTCATTTCATGGCAACATGGTATGCACTATTGAAAAAAAGACGGATACGTCATAAAAAAAGACGTGAGAATTGAATTCAAATTTTATTAATGCTGTTACTTAAGATTTAATTGTTTTAGCTGCTTTTTAAGACTATAACAATGTATTTTTTTATGTACTAATTAAATAGTTTCAAACTATTAAAGTTAAATAGTTATTATAGTTTAAATAAGTTTTTTTTTTCATATTGTTAACAATTTTAATATAATTAAAAAAAATTTTAATTTTTAATAGTGTACACATGTTATTTATTGAGATAATTCGTCTTATAAATTTGCCTTTGACATTTTTTTTATTTGTTAAAAGTACTACTTAATATTTAATAAACTACGCAAATAAATATTTATTTTAAAAATTTTCTTAAACTACCAACCCGTCACTACTTCTTCTGTATGAAAGTTATCAACAATAATCTGAAAAGGAACAAATATCAATATATTAAATAAACTGTACCCTATTTGTCAGGGAACTGGTGGCAGAAAAAATGATGTGATAACATCGTTCGGCAGAAAATTATGATTGTGAAGATTGAAGTAATTCAATCAATATAAACCAGCATGATTCAATTGGTATTGTAAACGATGAGCCGCAGTATAACCAGAAAATGAATTTTGCCATTTTTGCGCGCAAAAAAACACACAACACATCAAACTACATACAAATGTTCGAGAATATGCATGCACTTTATGTGATAAATCATTTAATCAACAACCTGCTCTTATTTCTCATATGAATAACAACCATAGAGTGTTGCAAGATAAATAAATTAAAGTCTGAAAAATGTACATATATGTTATTTCAAAACGCTTTTTTTACTCAAGAGGGAGGCATCTTACGGAAAAAGTGTACATGTCATAATATGCTTAGAATCGTTCAAGGAATACGCGTAAATTTTTAAAAATTTAAAATTTTTAACTTAATTTTTACTAAAATTTTCAGAAAAACAAAAAAAAAAATTCCAAAAAAATTCACATTTCTTCCTTGGATGATTCTAAGCATTTTATGCCATGTGCACTTTTTTTGTAGGACTCCTCCCTCTTGAGTAAAAAACGTAATTTTTTAACATTTTACAGAAAAAAAAAAAAATTCACACATATTCCTTGAAAGATTCTAAGCATTTTATGCCATATACACTTTTTTCGTAAGATGCCCCCTCTTGAGTAGAAAAAGTGTTTGGCCTTTCACGGGGCTGCTGAACAGCCTTGTTCTAACGTTTAACTGACTGACCGACAAAATTGTTTTTTATATGCATTATAAAATCTGTACAACAATTTTCAGCCTTTAGAACATCGAAATTATGACATGTTTGAGACCATATATCAGCCGCCTGTTCTACAGTTATCTTGACTGACCGACAGTATATTGGTGTACACAATTACTATAACCAACTTTTAGAAACGCAAAGTTGTTTTTAAGCGCTGGCTCTCCGGCTAAAACAATCAACAAAATTTCTCCCAACCGAAAAAACGTTCCGCCCGCATTGTGTTCAGAGGTACGTTCGAAATTTTTTCTGAGAACACTTTTTTACAATTACAAACTTTACGAACGCGACTTATGTCATCGCCAATTTTTATCATTTGTTTACGCCAGAAAACATTTTTGTAAAGTTAGTAAATTTCCGTAAAATGTGGTCAACTGAGAACGACGTAATTTTATCAGCAGCATCCTATTTTATTGACGCTAAAATAAACAACAAAACAAAAACCCTACTTAAACCTACATACCTTGGTGATCCGCCGCCGCTATTTCATCTAGCAGATGGTGACGCGTACTCTAAAAATTGTGGAAACATTTTCATAACAATAAATCAATTGCTGGTTTTTCATTGTGCATTCTGCAATAATGAATATGGAACCCTCTTTGACTTTTTACAACATATTTCAGCAACACATTTGCACGGACAGAAAAGCATCGTAAAAACAGAAATAATAAATGCAGCGGAATTAGATGATAACGAAGATACAGCAATTATAGAATATGAACCAGTTCCAGAGTATTTGTCGTTAGAAGTTGAGGTTGAATCCATTGTTGATAATGTACCCAGTTTAGGTAAAGCAACTAAGAATAATAGTAAACCAACAGAAGTAATAAATGCAGCGGAGTTAAGTGATAACGAAGAGACAGCAATTATAGAACATGAACCAGTTCCAGAGTATTTGTCGTTAGAAGTTGAGGGTGAAGCCATTGTTGATAATGTACCCAGTTCAACTTTAAAAAGGAAAACTAAGAAAAAACCCATGAGTAAAAATATAAAGACTACAAGACAAAATGACATAAAGGAAGACGTATTAAATGCAGCGGAATTATATGATAACGAAGAGACAGCAATTATAGAATATGAACCAGTTTCAGAGTATTTGTCGTTAGAAGTTGAGGGAGAAGCCATTGCTGATAATGTACGCAGTTCAACTAAATTAACTAAATTTGATAGTAAACCTACTTCAAAAAGAAAAACTAAGAAAGAGTCCATGGTCAAAAATAAAAACGAGGCTACAAGACAAAATGACAAAAAGGAAGACGTAGTTGCTGTCGATATGGAGGAAGCAACAGGATTGGAACGTTGTGATATCGAAAGTGAAAGAGACTATGAAGATGAGGTTTGTAATTTCATTCAATCTTTAAAAATATTTGGTTAGCCGGGGCGATATAGCTGCCGAGTGGTTCAGGCTTTACAGCTGGGCTTAATAAACTTCCTGTAGAACAGGTTTAGATTTCTATAGGACAATAATTGCTTTACCTATATTAATTATTGTTAAGTTATTTTTGGTATGGCTGGTTTGGTTTTACAAACTTTAAATACATGTGCATTTCCACAGTAAATGTAAAAAATATATTTAACAAGGTAAATTGAAAAAAAAAAAAAAAAACGTTTACATTACTGGAAAAAAGTCGCGTACAAAAGCGATTATAAGCATACGTGAAAAATTTTAAAAAAATCTTATAATTACAACAAAACAACTCACAAAAATGGTTGGAGTATCTAATACAGCTAATTTTGAAACTCTTCATTTATTTTTTCATAGCAAACTGTTATTTGATTTTTATTTAGACGATGTCTTCGTTGGAAGATCTTGAATTAATTATGAAAACGAAAAAATCACATCTGAATAAAACACAAGTATATAAATGTGATAAATGTGATCGAGTTTTATCGAATAAAAGGAGCTACGATCATCATATTTTGAGTCATTCAAATGTTAAAAACTATAAATGCACACAGTGCGATGCAACATTTAAGTATGATAATAGTGTAAGGTTGCATACAATGCGGCAACATACCAATGAAAAGAGATATAGTTGTGACCAATGTAACATGCGATTTACTACAATGACAGAAGCAAAATCTCATAAAGTTTCACACACTGACGAACGGCCATATATTTGCTCTATATGCGGTAAAGGCTTTAAATATAGGAGTAGTCTAATTCCTCATATGAGACTACACAATAACGAAACAGAGAATTTATCGTTAGGAGTTGAAAGCGTACAACAATGGGTTGATAATATACCAAATTCAAGTAAAAAAACGAAGAAAAAACCAATTTTTCATAACAAACCAAGATCAATCAAAGGTAGCAAAAACGAAGAAGTGGATGGTGTGGATGAAAGAGACTATCAAGATGAGGTTTGAAATTTTAATTCATTCTCTAGAAATACTTGGGGTACCAAAAATAGAACAAAAAAAAAAAAAATAGTTTGATGTCTGATAGATTAAGGTGTACTACACGAAATATCAACGCTTTTTTAATTCATTAATATCCCGAGCTTATTTTGTACAAAATTTGTAAACTTTAGCAGCCAAACTCATTATTTTTGAAATGTTGCTCAACATGTAGTGCTCCATTTTTACTAACCCTAAGCTGTCAAACTGTTTTTTTTTTTTTGCATTGGCAACACTTTAACACGCAAATGCCGGCGAATTCAAATCTTTTTTATTTATGCACTGTTTTTCTTTTTTAATTTAGACGAGTATATCCTCGTTGGAAGATCTTGAACTTATTAGAAAAACGCAAAAATCACATAAGAATAAAACAAAAGTATATGAATGTGATAAATGTGACAGAGTTTTATCGAATGAAAGGAGCCACAGACACCATCTTTTGAGTCATTCGAACGTTAAAAATTTCAAGTGCACGCAGTGCGATACAAAATTTAAGTATGAAACTAGTTTAAGGCTGCATATAATGAGGCGACATACCAACGAAAAAAAACATGGTTGTGATCTATGCGACAAGTTGTTTGTAACAAGAACAGAGGTGAAAATTCATAGACGTTCACATACAGGTGAAAGGCCATATATTTGCAATATATGTGGTAAAAGCTTTAAAAGCTCTAGTACACTAGCTCCTCATATGAGACGACACAGTAATGTTCGAAATGTGAAATGCGATATTTGCGAGAAAACATTTTTGGATAATGCTGCTTTAAAGTATCACATGGCAGGACATTCAAGTGAGCGTCCATTTGTTTGTACCCATTGCTCGGCAAGCTTTGCCCGCGTTAAAACTCTTAGGCAACACATGAAACTACATACAAATGCTCGAGAATATGCATGCACTTTATGTGATAAATCGTTTAATCAATCACCTGCCCTTATTTCTCATATGAATAACAATCACAAAGTGTTGGAGTACGAAAAAGTGTGAAATCGAAATTACATTGATTTAAGTATACTTACTGTAATGATTTCTTTAATAAATTTGTATTTAAGTTTGGATTTTCATTTCATTTTCATTTTATTATTTTGTTTGTAATGGCCACATTTATACATGTATGTTTACTATAATAACTAAATTCAAAATATTTATCGCATTGGGCCTTATTGTAAATCTGAAGGGAGTTTCCATTCTGGAGAATATACTCCATCTCTGAGAAGGAGCACTAGAAGTAATGAATATTTTATGATCCCGCAGGGATGTTTTTTTATTTTAATACCATTGACATTTTCAGAAATAACCAGTTTGCTGACTTTTTCCAAGACCGTTAACATTTTGCAAAAAAAAAAAAAAAAAAAAAAACACTTGGCAGTGCTGTTTTGCCAACATCGTTGACATTTCTTTCCATTTCCTATTGGACTTTGACATATACCGGCCTGTTCCGTAATCCGTGTAGTTTCAATTACTTTTGATTTCGAAGACTTGTTCATTCGATGTGGATGTGAAGCCTATTCAACGACTGTTCAAGACGTTTAACTTTTCACAGTAGAAACGCAAATTTTTTAGCTGTCAGTTAAAAAATACACACAAGTAAACAAGATTTATGAATCAAAATGCTTTTTATTAAATTAATTAACTTTTATTGAGTTTCACTTTCCCAACGGCTGCTGCAATGCACTTGAAATTATAAATGCTCGCAATTTTGTCTGTCAAAATAGTGTATTAGGCGAGATGCCCAATTATAGGGTTTCCTCTGATTTGAGGGAATTTCAGAAAGTTTTTTTCATGCTCAGTGCATTTTATTGGGTTAATTAGATGTTCTATTGCAATTTAAGAAATAAAATCAGGTGGCATCCTGTTTTCGAACTATTCTTACTAACACCATGATATAATGAAATGCCAAATAAAACACCGACTTCGAAAATGCCAATTTGCCGACTTTTTACTTGTCATCGGAAAAAATATTTTTTAGTTAGAGTTTTTTATTTCAGCAATATTTACAATATTATACTATGTTTACACCAAAGATTTAGCTATGAAGATATAAATAAATCTCGTTGCTAAATCCTACCTGTTTACACCGGCCGAAAGAGATTTAGTTTTGACAGTAAATGTCAATTGGTGAGTGACATTTGTTTTAATTTACATATTTGCTCATAAAGATATATAAAAATTTTGTGGAATCCTGATTCATTTAATAAAACTCTGATCTTTGGGATGCATTTAAACATTTGCTAAGTAACCAAAATCTAAGTTGGAACACTCAGAAGTTTAACAAGAACTAATATAAAGAATTAAGCGCTATGAGTATCAAAAAATCATAGTATTTAGTATTACATTTGCTCATACATTGTCAATTGCATGGTTTATTCCGTAAAAATCTTACATAATAAAAAATTCGTAATAAATATGAAAACTAAGATGTATTTTTATTGCAAAACTATGAAGAACCAAAGAAGAGCACCACTATCATTTGTGCCACTATAGCCATAAACTTGACAATGTCCATACAAAGACATTTGCTTGGGTATACTATAGGAGCGGCGGCAAACTTTGCTGTGTGTTTTCTTGAGGACACTTGTCCTATCCATTTCCATTTGTGTAGCTTAAGAGAAAACAATAATTAAAGAGTTTTTAATAATAATAAATACAAAACTTACGCGTTTCTTTGCTTCTCTGACGAAAGTAAACAATTAAATGACAAATAAATGTCAACAAAACTTCAAATTATCAAAGCTTAGAGGTACCCGAAAAAATTCTTCGGGTAAAAACTTGCAATTTAGTACAAAGAGAGAAATCAATTAATCTCTCATTTTGTCCTAAAATTAAAGTTTTTTGGTGTAAACGAACGCTTTCGGGTAAAAACCTGCTATTTGGGAAACAAAATTTTGTAAACGAACACTCCTAATGCTAGTCGAGACGCCATGTTAAATTTAATTTTTGACAGTTGTTTGACATTTAATTGTTGTATATTTCACAAACGCGATTCCAAACTTTAATTTACACCGAAAAACATTTTCGCAAATTTAATAAACTCCATAAAATGTGGTCAACTGAGGACGACGTTATTTTATCAGCAGCATCCTATTTTATTGACGCTAAAATAAACAACAAAACAAAAACCCTACTTAAACCTACATCCCTTGGTGATCCCCCGCCGCTATTTCATCTAGCAGATGGTGACGCGTACTCTAAAAATTGTGGAAACATTTTCATAACAATAAATCAATTGCTGGTTTTTCATTGTGCATTCTGCAATAATGAATATGGAACTCTCTTTGACTTTTTACAACATATTTCAGCAACACATTTGCACGGTCAGAAAAAAGACATACAAACAAAAATACAAGCAGCGAAAGTAAATTATAGCGAAAAGACAGAAAGTATAGAATTGGAGCTAGTTCCAGAGTATATATCGTTAGAAGTTGCGAGTGATGAAGCCGTTGTGGATAATATGCCCAGTTCAAGTAAAGAAATTCAGGTTGAGAGAAAACCAACTGCAAAAAGGAAAACTACGAAAAAACCAAGTTCAATCAAAACGAAGAAAAAAACTGTGCGCAAAAAGCAAAATGAGACTTTAAGAAAAGGTGTCAAAAAAGAAGAAGCAGATGCTGTAAATATAGAGGAAACAACAGAAATAGAACGTGGTGACATCGAAAGTGAGAGGGAGTTTCAAGATGAGGTTTGTATGAAATTAGTCTAAAAATATTTGGATAGCTGGGGAGATTTTAACTTCAGAGGCGCTTATACTACGTTTAATAGGACGTTTTCATCGGAGATTTATGAGGTCAGGTATAAGCTTACAACAGAAGCTCACTGACACATTACTTATGCGGCTGGTACTTGGGCTTCTTTCTTAAATGTGAATAGGATCCAATTGATGTAAAATAGAATGCTTAAAAATATTTACAATCTTCACTATCGATATCACTCCGTTGATTTGTACTCTAACTTCCGTATCCTTCCAGTAAGACTTATTCATAGATTTCAGTTACTGTGCTATATTCACAAGATATCAAAAAGCTTAATTCCCAACACTGTCCAAATAATAAGTTTTCAACCTTCCTATAATACGAGGCATAGAGATAATTTTGTTGTTTCTCATTCCATAAATGATTGTACATCGTCTCAAAATATATCTCACAATAATGTAATTTGGTACAACGAGCTTGATAGATCCATTAAAAACATAAACAATATTGAGCTTTTTAAGAAAAAATTAAAAGAATTTTTGTTAGATAGAACAAGGCTTTTGTTACACTTTTAAATTTTTACTCTGTTAAATTTTTATTATTTTTTGCGCAAACTTATTTATGTTAATATAAACGTGTTATTTAGTTGTTAGCATCTTAGTTCAAAAGACCTTTTGGTTGAACTTATTGTAATTTATTGAATTATTTTATAAATAAATAGGCTTGATTAAATATTAAAAAAAAAGATTTATAGGTCGTTTCCAACAGAGATTCATGAAGTATTGCTGTAACTCACCTCATTCATAATAAATAAATCTGCAAACAGCCGTAAATCACCTCATAAATCTCCGGTCGAAATGTACTATAAGGCTTTTTTCGGGATAAAGCTCTAAACCTGCGCGTATATCATATGATTTACCATACAAAAATAAACCTATTTCTACCGAAATATATTGTGAATCTGCTCATAAATCTCAGCAGGGCTACCGATTTCGGTTATGTTTGACTAAGTGGCACCTCTTAACTTTGACAATCATTAAAAACAAAGCAAATGGAAGATAAATATCAAGACAAACAGAAGAAATAACTTTAATTTTCCCCCTTATGACATTTACTGTCAAAAATAAACCTCTTTCGGCCGGTGGAAACGGTTTGGATTTAATGATGAGATTTGAATATCTCAGTACAACTAAATCTCCAGTGGAAACGTAGTATTAGGCCACTATTGCGTATGGCAACTTGGTTGTCAGGTTGGTTGCCTTTTAATTCGCCATTACAGTTGCAATATTTGGTGTGTGTGGAAAATGTGACGTGTTAGAAAATTATGATTTGGTTGGTTTTTTTAAGCTTTTAGTTGCAAAAAAAAAAAAAAAATATTATTAAAAGTGTCGCTCGGATCTAGATTCGGAGATATAGCTATTGGACGATTCGGATATAGCTTTTATAAAAAGCGGTACGAGTTGGAACCACTGGATGGAATGCAAAAATAATGGTGTCATAAGAAAGATATTTTAACAAACCTCAAACTAACGTGCAGAAGTCTTTAGTTCAGGTACGGTTAGCGAGATATGACGATTTTTTGAAATTTTGATCTTTATTTTGTCGAAAAAGAGTGTTTTTTTTACAAAAAAATTTATTATTGGCGCATTGTCTTATTAACATAATATGGAAGGCTGACTCATTTCCCTTTACCTGCTATGCCAATTTGTACCGAAATTTTCTTCATTAGTACGTTTATTCAAAAACATAAAAATGAAACTGCAACATTTTCTTGAAATTAATTATTCAAAATCTCATAACCAAAAATCAAAATGCTCAAAAAAACCTTAATTTTTACACTTTTGGCCTAGTATAATCGCTTAAAAATTGTCGTCGCTGTAATTAAAATTAACAAGTCGTATACATCATGGATTATTTCAACTTTAGCTGAGTTGTTTTAACAGGCTGAAATCGATAATTTAAGCAGAAAATGTGAAAGCAAATTGTCTGTGTGTAAACTTATTTATTCTTCATCAAGCAATTCAATCGAGAAGAAAATGTAATGCTCTGCAGAAAATCGAGTGTCACGCCGTTATAAAGTTCCTTACTAAGCAAAAAGAGTCTGCTTACAGACCATCCAGGAATTTTTCAAAAAATTTGTATTGGAAAATACTCCACTGAACAATGAATAACTCGCTGAAATATGTGGAATCGTTCTTAAAATTTTTCATGATGGTCACTCTCACTTTAGTATATATAAGATCGACGGAAGAATGTACATGACTTCTCAAAAAATTGATTGGATGGTAAAAAACTGCGCGGAAAGAAATGATGAAGACAAAAAGGACTTGCGAACTTAAAAAAGCTCACTTGTAAAAGATAAAAATTTGTTAAAGAAATAAAAATTTTCCATTGAATTGTCATCACTGAAAACGGTTAAAAATTGAATCTTTCGAACGCTATACCAATATATACCAATCACACAAAAAGAGGATTTTTTAGCAGAAAACAAATTCTCCTTAAATAAAAAAAAAATTTTATTTATTTATGCATAATAAATAAAATGGTTTTTCTTTTTTGCTTTAGGCGACTTTTTCCTCGTTGGAAGAACTTAAACCAATTATGAAAACGAAAAAGAATAAAACACAAGCATATGAATGTGATAAATGTGACAGAGTTTTAACGAACAAAAGGAGCTATAAACAACATACTTTGAGCCATTCGAACGTTAAAAACTTTAAATGCACAATGTGCGAAACAACATTTAAATATAAAACTAGTTTACGATTGCATTATCGGCGACATACCAATGAAAAGAAATATAGTTGTGACCTATGCGGCATGCGATTTATCACTAACACTGAAGTTAAAACCCATAAACGCTCACATACCGACGAAAGGCCATTTATTTGCTCTAAATGTGGCAATGGTTTTAAAAGTTCTAGTACTTTATATCATCACATGCAACGACACAATAATATGCGTACGAAAATTTGCGACATTTGCGAGAAAGCTTTTTTCGATAATTATGAATTAAGGAATCATATGGCAGGGCATTCAAGTGAGCGTCCATTTGCTTGTACACAATGCACGGCAACCTTTTCGCGGAAAAAATGTCTTCAGCAACATACCAAACTACATACAAATGTTAAAGAATATTCATGCAAGTTATGTGATAAATCATTTAATCAATCGGCTGCCCTTTTTTCGCATATGAATAACAATCATAAAGTGCTGGAGTACGAAAAAAGACTGAAAAACATTTAATCGAAATTAGATCAATTTAAGTATCCATATAAGGCCGGGTCAATTTGTTCGGGAGGCAAAATATTGGCAAAGAGTATAGCAACAAAAAATCTAAGAAAAATTCTAAAAAACTTTGCCCAAGAAAACATGGGTCTAAAATCAGCATCGAGCCGCCGTAAATTACGTTGAAGTTTTAATGTACTACTTTGCAATACAATGAGAAAAGAAAAAATTCAATTTTTTTTTTACTTGTTTCATATAAAATTATTCAAAGTACAGGGTAGCTGATGAATGTATGTATGTATGTATGTATTCTCCTTTAACTCCTAGGAGGAGCATAGGGCCAATATGAAATCTCTCCATTTGTCACGATCCCTTGCGATGACTTTGATCTCTTGCCACGATTTTCCCGATTCTTGGATTTCCTTTTCCAACGACCTTTTCCAGTTGGTTTTGGGTCTACCACGTCCTCTACTGCCTTGTGGATTCCACTCAAGGGCCTGGCGACAAACTTCGCTGTGTGGTTTCCGGAGAGTGTGACCAATCCATCCCCATTTGCGCAGCTTGATCTCGTTTGCTATAGCCTTCTGTTTGCATTTTTGATGTAGCTCGGCATTTGATATAGTGCGAGGCCACCAAACCTTTAATATACGCCTTAAGCATTTGTTGACGAATACTTGCAGCTTGTTTGTTAGTTGTTCAGTAACAAGCCATGTTTCGCACCCATATAACAAAACCGATTTCACATTCGAATCAAAAATGCGCACTCTCGTTTTGGTGGATATAACGGATGAAGACCATATTTTGTTCAGTTGAGCAAACGCGCCTTTTGCTTTTGCTATTCTTGAGTTGATATCCTCTTTTGCTCCACCATCCATGGAGATAATGCTGCCTAGATACGTGAAGCTATCGACGTTTCCGATGTCATCACTGCCAGCTTTAAACGTCATGTCATTGCTTGCGTTTAGCTTCATGCTTTTAGTCTTGGATACGTTGATTTTTAGGCCGGCCTTTTGTGATTCCAAGACAAGGTCTTCAATTTTGCTTTGCATATCTGAATGTTTGGACGATAAGAGGCAGATGTCGTCAGCGTAGTCGAGATCTTCCAGATGTTCGGTAAAGTTCCATTGAATACCCCTTTTGGCCTTATTAAGAGCTTTATCTAGGATATCATCAAGAACGATAAGGAAGAGTGATGGTGATAGTAAACACCCCTGCCGTACGCCTGAATTAGTGGTGAATGTCGGTGACAACAACCCGTTGTGTAACACACTGCATTTAAAGCCTTCATATTGTGCACGTACTAAGTTTATGGCCTTTGCGGCAATACCTCTTCGTTGCAGTGACGCCCAGATGTTTTCTCGGGAGACACTGTCAAAGGCAGTGCTATAGTCAACGAAGACAAGTTGAAGTGCAGCACGCCACTCGCATGATTGTTCGACAATTATTCTGAGCGTGTTGATTTGATCCACGCATGATCTGTTTCGCCGGAATCCTGCTTGCTGCTTTCGAATGGCTGAATCAAGTTTTACGCTTACCCTGCTCAGAAGCACTTTCGTCAGTACTTTTGATGGAACTGAGAGCAAGGTGATGCCTCTATAGTTTCGGCACTCGCTTAGGTCACCTTTTTTCGGTAATTTGACTAACATGCCATGTAGCCAATCTTCTGGCAAACGCTCTTCACTCCAGATTTTGTTGAGCAGAGGATGGAGAATTTTAGCTGATGTTACGGGGCATGCCTTTAGCAGTTCAGCCGTTATTTGATCTATACCGGCGGTAGCTGATGAATATTGCTACATAAAGAAAGTTAAATAACTTTTTTTTAATTCATTTGGAAATCAGCTTATTTGAAAATTTTCGCTGTAATTCTGTCATAACAAGCCGGGCAATGTGAGGAGTTGCACCATCTTGTTGAAACCACACAGAGTTGAGAAAGATTCTCTTTCGGCGTAATTCTGGGTAAAAAAATTCTTTTGACATTTTTAAGTAACGGTCTGCAGTGACCGTAACAGTAGCATCGTTCTCTTCAAAGAAGTAAGGCCCGACAATTTTGATGAAACTGCACACCACTCTGGGACGCGTGGTGGATGCAATTCCGTCTCATGGAGTATTTGGGGATTACAATCACTCTATATTCGACAATTTTGTTTGTTAACATTGCCATTTAGGTCAAAATGAGCCTCGTCAGACATAAAAATACAGTTTAAGACGTTTTCGTTCTCTTCCACCATTTGAAGGATCTTCTGGCAAAATTCCAAGTGAATCGGCAAGTTTCTTTGTCATTTAAATTTTGTATGGAAACAAGTTCAAATCTTTGTGCATAATTGTCTGCAGTGACTGTCTGCTGACACTCATTTGGGCAGATAAGCTCTTTGTCGAAAATCTGAGATTGGCTTGTACAGCAGCGATAGTTTCCTGCGTCCGAACTGAAGAGTTTCGATAACAAGGCCTTCTTTCAATTGTCCCGTGCTCGGCAAAATTTTTTACGAGCCTCATTATAGTCCATCTGCTCGGAGGAGTGCCCCCAAAAGTGCGCCTATATTCTCTTTGCACTGAAACTACGGACTCCAATGCATGATAACGGCGGACAATCCAAATCCTTGTCTCAGTGCCGCAATCCTCCATTTTCGTTAAATCTAAAGATTAATCTGTAAAATAAAAAAAAAAAATGGAAAAGATTATTTTGTTAAAAATAAAGTTATAACATTTTTTTGGTAGCAGCTTTCATCAGCCACCCTGTATTTGAATTTTTTGTTTTTTTTTTTATTGAATTTTAAAGTACTGCATCAAAACTTCAACGCAATTTTCGGCGGCTCGATATTGATTTTTGTCCCATGGTTTCTTGGGCAAAGTTTTTTAGAATTTTTCGTTGATTGTTTTGTTGCTATACTCTTTGCCGCAAAAAAATTTGACCTGGTCTAATCCATATGCTTTACTTTAATAAATTTGTATTAAGTTTTGATTCGTGAATTAATATCAAATACATTCGACAGAACAATAAAGCCTCATATGCTTCCGCCAAATTAAATTTGTACTTTTTTCGGGTCACTTGCAGCGGCGCAGCAGGGAATGTGTGAACTGTTTTGGGTCTTCTCTAAGGATAACTGAAAATAGTTATTAGTTTTTAAGTTAGGGGTGATGTGTGTACCTTGGTCCGAGTGCACCTCGGTCCGATTGTCAGTTACCACTCAACAATTGCACGTGTACGATAATGTTCTTTTATGGACCGACATAAGTTGACTTTAGACTATCAAGCTGTATGCATGTATAAAAAGTGACGGAAAAAGTGTTCTTGGTGTGTAAAAATTATTTTTTGGAGTAAACTACGAAACTTTTTGTGAAAAACGTACTTGAAATATTTTAGTTTTACAACATCAGGAAGGAAGTTTAATTATTGTTTTAAGCTTTTAGTGTGTTTAAGATGTATTTTCATTAATATATTTTATGGGTGTTGACAGTTTTTAAAACATGCTGTCTGTGTGTACCTTGGACCTATGCTTATTGACCAGCGAGCCTTTTTCGACGGGCAACCAGGAAGCCATAATCGCCTTTCAATATAAAGTTATTATTTATTATTATTAACGTGATTAATGATTTATTTGCAACCATTTTTGTTTAATTAATTGTTTTTTTCTAAATGGACTTTTTTGTATTATAATTTTTGTTTATGGTTTTTTTTTTTTTTTTTAAATTTTACTTTTGATTACATAATACATAAATGATTCTTTCATAATTTATTACCTATAAACAATGTATTCTCTTCCATTTCTGATAGTCCAAGGTTCACTCGCATGGTATACCTTGGACCGTTTGAGATTGGAATGGAAAAAGTAATATTTCTACTCAATGGTAAGACATATGTAGAAATATCATTGTCACGTCATTTGATGATGCAAGCACTGTATAAATATAACTTAATCAAAAAACAAAAGAAACTTTTTTGGAAAATCCAGTACAATGAAAAAAATGAAAAGTGGACCAAGGTACACACATCTCCCCTAATTTTTTTATAAAATAAAGGCATATAATTTGAGACCGAAATTACTTTCGAATACGAAATATTCCAGCGTGTGGCTTCGAGTGAATATTACCTGTTCCCAAAAAATAAAATAAAATTAATAACGATAAAACAAAGTGAAGGGACCCAAACGCTCTGTCGTGAATATAATTTTGTCAAGACAATTAAATTACCAATTTATTGAAAGTCTTTTTGGTTAAGACTATATATATATACAAAAAAAAAAAAAAAAAACGACTTGGAGATTGAATGTATTGATTGAATGATATTTGACATAACCGCATAAAAAAGGGCTATTTTAAGTGAACAAATACTCATTGATTGATCTTAATAAAACTAAATTTATTTATAACTACTAAAATAAATTTTTTGCTTATTTTTTAATTCAGGCTAGTATGTCTTCGTCGTTGGAAGATCTTGAATCAATTATGGATTCGAAATATTCACACAAGCCATTAGCACATAAATGTGATAAATGCGATAAAGTTTTTGCTAAGAAAATTAGTTTAAGTATTCATATTTTAAGTCATTCGAATGTTCAAAATTATAAATGCACACAGTGTGAAACTACATTTAAGTATAAAAATAATTTACAAAAGCATTTATTGCGCCATACTAATGGAAAGAAATTCAATTGTGAGCTGTGCGATAAGCGATTTTTCACAACCACTGATGCTGCAATTCATCAACGCATACATACGGGTGAAAGGCCATATGTTTGCTTTAAATGTGGTAAAGGCTTTAAAAGTTCTAGTAATTTAGCTGGGCATATGAAACGACATAGTAATATACGTACAAAAAAATGCGATATTTGTGAGAAAACTTTTTTGGATAACTTTCAATTAAAGAATCACATGGCAGGACATTCAAGTGAGCGTCCATTTGTTTGTACCTATTGCTCGGCCAGTTTTGCTCGAAATAAAACACTTAAGCAGCACATCAAATTGCATATTAACGCTAGAGAATATGCATGCAATTTGTGTGATAAGTCATTTAATCAACAACCTGCCCTTTTATCCCATATCAATAACAATCATAAAGTGTTGGGATTATAGATAAATTAAAAAAAGACTGAAAAAAAAATATATGGGCATTCCATAGAGATTTTTGTGGGGGCGTGATACCCCTATTTTTCCTAGTACATATTATTAAATTGGTGCGTTTTACATAAGTACCAAATTTCATCCATGTACGCTGAATAGTTTCAGAGATATGATGATTTAAATTTTTGGCTCACGGTGGAGCTTTCTGTGGAAATGTCGATATATTTAAGTAAGATTAATTTAAGCATATATTATGAATATACATTATTCCATGTGCTTTTTCTTTGATGAATTTGCACAGGTTCGGCGATTCCCAAATTGTGATCCAAAATTTTAATTTAAATAAGATTTAATATATTTCTTTTTTAAAATGATAGTTCTGTTTCTAAAATGTAACTCCCATAACAGTTCTGTTTCTAAAATGTAACTCCCATAACCCTTGTGCCACGTCTGGATTGAAATGGATTAAATTTTAACAATTCATTCTGATCGCAATCTATTTATCTATCTGAATCCATATTCTGATCCAGAATAGTGTACCATACGTTCAATATAGATTTGTAAACATCGTTAAACTAATCCATTTTCATCAAGAGAATATGGATTACCATGAAAGATTAAAATGGATTAAAATACACTATCAATCAATCTTTCTGAGTCTAGATTCAAAAAGCGCTATCAATGTCAATCCAGTTAAAATGGATTTGTATTCATTCCAGAGGATTCGTGGTCTGGATTGTATGGATCCAAATAGATTCAAATGAATACTTTATTTATCCATATTAATCCATGAACAATATCGTGGGTTCCTGGGATTGTGATATTTCTCACTGTAATCAAAGTCCAACTCCAATCCATTTGAGTCCTTTTCAATCCAATTATGCACTTAGAAAAAAAGCGCAATCAATGTCAATCAAGTCTAATCCATTTTAATCCAACTGCAATTATATAAGTTAATGGAAACCTTTTTCGTTACTGCACTTTATAAACATTAATTAAAGGCCATTTTTAAAGTGAAAACATTAATTTTTTATTTTTCAAATCCATTCCAATCCATTATATTGAAATAGATTAAAATGGATTGGTATTCAATCCAGAGGTTTCATGGTCTGGATAGTATGGATCCAAATAGATTCAAATGAACACGTTCTTTAATTATATTAATCCATTAGAATCTAGACGCGGCACAAGGGAAGTTATGTAGAACATAATAAATTCGCTTTATGTATGAAATAAATATAAATGACTTTCAGTTTCTCTAATTGTAGAAAAAAGCTATAACTCGCAAACTATATATCGTATATAGTTCTAAAGTATAATAAACAGTTCTAAATTATTATTATTTTTTCACTGTTATTGTTTTAAAACTGCCTGCTATTTAATACTTCACTTTTTGCTAAAATATTCGAAGCAGCTATTGCAGGATGTGTATTTAACTACCTGACTACAAGGGTGTTCTCATAAGTGGTACTTAGACAGAGTTGCACTACCGAAAAGATCTTAAAATAAATTTCCAAAACATGTTCCAATGAAGATAGGTACATACATGGTTGAATTACAGTATATTAAACTACGAAAATGTCAAAATTTTCTAGTTTTGACGGATAGCCAGGCAAGATCAGGGTTCCATTTTTGTTTATTTTGACATATTCCGCCCTGTTCCCAATTCCACTTTCACGTGAAAGTGGGTATAAAGTGGAATGCGAAACTTTTTGAAAAGTCGGCATTATGCTACGACTTTTCAATTAATTTTGCTTTTTTAAAGCTGTTTTATGGATCAAATTGAAAAAAAAATACACACGTATAAGCTCCAGAGTTTTTCCCTTTTTTAGCGAGTAATTCTTATTTTCATTGTAAATGTAATATTGTTAATATTGCTGAAATAAAAAACTCTAACTAAAAAAATATTTTTTCCGATGACAAGTAAAAAGAAGGCAAATTGGCATTTTCGAAGTCAGTGTTTGTGTGAATTATTTGACATTTCATTATATCATGGTGTTAGTAAGAATAGTTCGAAAACAGGATGCCACCTGATTTTATTTCTTAAATTGCAATAGAACATCTAATTAACCCAATAAAATGCACTGAGCATGAAAAAAAACTTTCTGAAATTCCCTCAAATCAGAGGAAACCCCATAATTGGGCATCTCGCCTAACGCATTATTTTGACAGAGAGAAAATTGCGAGCATTTATAATTTCAAGTGCATTGCAGTAGCCTTTGTTAAAGTGAAACTCAATTAAAGTTAATAAATTTAATAAAAAGCATTTTGATTCAGAAATCTTGTTAACTTGTGTGTATTTTTTAACTGACAGCTAAAAAGTTTGCGTTTCTACTGTGAAAAGTTAAACGTCTTGAACAGTCGTTGAATAGGCTTCACATCCACATCGAAAGTAAAAAGTAATCAACAAGTCTTCGAAATTAAAAGTAATTGAAATTACACGGATTACGGAACAGGCCGGATTGCCATAACCATATAAATTTTTTAATATGCATCTCTTTGTTTTAGTCGTACCACTTCATCTCATGCGACCAAATTATATTGCCGCTTGCTCATAAACAGTGCTGCCAACTTTTAAATTTAAAAACGCACCAAGTCTGGCAAAAAAAACGCGTTTTTTTCCGAAAAAAACACTAAATTCTATTTTACTAATAAAATTTAAAAAAAAAAATGAAAAAGTTTCGTACATGTAAAGACTAAAAAACAAGTTTAGTACACTGAGAAAATTTTGAGCTGAAAAAACTCCCAAACCAATCAATTTTGGGTGCGATTTTCAGCTTAGCCATAATTTTCTTGATATCAAGTAATAATGCGACTGTTTACCAAAAAAGTGAATATGCTCATTTGAGCTCAATTCAATTAAATTTTGGATTGTTCATCAAAATTTTATTAAACTCAGTTGTGCTTAACGCAGTCCTTTTGTACTTGTTTATAAAAAAAAAAATTAACATGCCCATTTGTTCTTAGTAATTTCTTATTTATCAAAATATGAATATGCCCATTTTTGCCCTATGAAAGAAATATCACTTCATTTTCAAAAATAAATGTACCAAAATGTCCAAAGACACCTCAGTACATCGTAACATCCCATTATGGGTTCCTCCGGCCATAACACGGTTTCTATGTAATATTCTGATTTCTGGTATACTTGCAGTTTATTTATTTTTAACAGTAATTCATAAGTGTCGTAGCAGCAACCATTCTGTTTTAATACGTATTTAATGTGGAGGAAAGAATTCAATGAAAGTTTGTTTCTTCTTTTTGATTTAAAAGCACTAATCGAACTAAATACTCTTAGGTTAGGTTAGGGTGGCGGTAATTGCGTAAGCAAAAACCTCACATAGACCAACAAGGTCCATAGCGTTACCACAAATCTCCCTTCAGTTAGGAGAATAGCAGTGTTCTGGCTTCATGATTTTCATCTATATCGAAGGTTCCAGTTTTTAAGGCGAAATTCATTAGTTTCGATAATGCTATTTCAGCTATCTCATTTATGGAACCGAACAAAGCCTGCCCAAGAGTTGCCATTCTGCGTCTGGTTAACGCCGGGCAATAGCACAAGACGTGCTCTACCGTTTCTTCCTCATCGGGTTCGGAACAGTTTTTGCACCAGTTATTTGATATTAATCCCATCCTGTATGCATGATGTCCAATCAGGCAGTGTCCAGTTGTAACACCAATCAACAGTCTGCAATTAATTTTGCTAAGAGAGATTACATATGTAGTTTTGTTATTATTGTAAGAGGGCGAGAATTTTTTGGCCGTTTTGTTTTTTGTGTTGATTAGTCTTTTGCGTATAGTGGAACTTAAGTGGTACTTCTGCAAACAAGGGATCATTGAGTAACTGCACACCTTGTTTAGCAAGCTCGTCAGGCTCAGGCTTTGCAAAGATTCGTAACAGTTTGATACCGTTTTAGAATTAATAGTGTTGCTTTTAACTGCTTTAAAAGCTGCTTGACTATCAACATAAATGTTTATTTTTTTATATGAAATATTTCCTACTAAAAAATCTGCGGCTTTTTGAATCGCAACTACCTCTGCCTGAAAAATGCTGCAGTCAGTAGGTAGCTCGTAGGATTCGCAAGTATTGGAGTTCAGTACAAAAAATCCAGCGCCAACCCCCTCATCTTGCTTCGAACCATCTGTGTATATATTTATTTCATTTGGTGGGTCTAGGTGATGCGATTTCCAGTAGTCCCTGGATGGAAATGTATACTCTTTCTACTTCAGCATTTCAATATGGTAATGGCAACATACGAAGGGCTAAGTTTGCTGATCTTCAAAAGGGTTTAGGCCCAAAGAATCTTTGAAACCTTTAACATTGATCCAAAAGGACGTATCCACCATTTTCCAACTCCCATTTTAGCGAGTGAATCTTCACATCAGCATTTTATGAACTTTATTCAACGAGCAAAACAAAATCTTCAAGAAGATAAAAAAGCACTAAAATTGAAAAAGTACCAGGGCAAAAATTTTTCGGGTAATAATTCCAAAAAAGCACTAAATCTAGTGCGAAAAGCACTAAGTTGGCACTTCCATAAGAACGCGTGCATTTAATTTGGCTAGCGACGTCGCTAAAAATGTCGTCTAGTCGCGCCATCGCTTGCCAAAATCAGCATTTCACACCACGCAGATTGTTGTCATGAAAAAGTAGTTGCGGAAATTTTTGTATGGTGTACGAAGCGCTTTAATTTCGATACAATAAGCAGTGTACACACTATCAAAATTTGTTGATTTTATTTTGATGAACTCGAATTTGTTTGGCATCACTAACTTTGAGTTTTGAGTGTACACACCATCAAATCACTCTTCAAATTTCAGTTTTGCTTTGTACGCCGATGAGGTAACATCGCAATAGCGGATGAATTTTGGCTATGAAAATTGAAGCGTCGATGAAAAACAAGGAACATAATTATTAAAATGTAGTGGAAATACCATAAATTAAATCTTATTTGCAGAAATAAGTTGTTCCATCCATTGAAAAAACAATTAAAAATTATTTTGTTACTATTTTACGAAAGATATATACTTTTGTACATAAAAACCTTCAGTAGCTGCATCTAAAATTACACATGTACAAGCAAATCGGCTAGGAAGTTATTTAATAATTAAATTAAATTATTTAAGATTTCTTTCAACCACAACCTTACTTAAAATAATGAAAACAACCCTTATGATATAAGAATAAAATCATATTCCTCTTTAATTTCATCATCCGAGCGACGTGCACTCGTTGAAATCTTGTTTTGAAATGAAAATACGCATACAGAAAAATGTATTTGCGTTCACATTTTCAAATAACTCATCAAATCAGCGAAAAATCAAAAATTTTTGATTTTCTTTAAAGTTTTTGACAAAGTTTTTGAAGAAGCGTTCTCACTATCCATACAAATTTTTTTTGACGGCAAAATTGGTGATGCCAAACAAATTCGAACTCATCAAAAAAATTTTTGTAATTTGATAGTCTGTACACCGCATTTGGATTTTGACATTACAATTTTGTTTTTATCCTCAAATTAGTTCGTAACGAGTAAATTTTATTAATGCTGGTAAACTAAGGCCAGGCAGTAGAATTTTATTTCGGACTTCTTGGCATTTGTTATAAACATTTTTTTCCAATTTCTAACAGGGAGTTCGAAGCACGAATCGGACCTTCCGATGGCTATTACCCCAAAATTAGATTCGATTGACACTTTTTACATATTCTATATTAGAATTAAATCTTAAAAAATAAACTGTTTTCCATTTATATATGAGATGTCGTTAAAGTAAACTTAACCAAAACTTATTAATGAGAATAGTAGTGTAACGGATGTTTAAATTCAATGTGTAAATTGATTTTGTATCTGCAAACTGGTTAACCAGGCAAGTGAGAATAGGGTATTACACTACGCATATTGTACGCACGAACACGCATTTGCGCAAATGTTGGTTTGTTGTACTTAGCCCTTTAATTTCGATACGATAGCATCAATATGGCAACGCTGTTTGGCTGTAAAAAATTTGCGTTTGGATTTTGGTATTACAATTTTATTTTTATGTTGTGCCAATTTTAAACTTTTGTTTACATCAAGGAATATTTATTTCCACAAGTTTAGTGAATTCCCATAAAATGTGGTCATCTGAGAATGATGTTATTTTATTAGCAGCATCCTCTTTCATGGCATGCAAAGAAAACAATAAATTAAAATCCGAATGCAAACCAACATCCTTCGGTGATCCTGAGAAGCCGCTGTTATTTCAACAAGCCAAGGGTGACGCGTACTCTAAACAATGTGGGAAAATTTTTATAACAATAAATCAATTGCTGATATTCCACTGTGCATTCTGCAGCAAAAGATATGGCACATTGTTTGACTTCTTGCAACATATTTTAGCAATGCATCGGCCGCAAAAAACTATAAAAGTTATAAATGCAGCGGAATTAAGTGACAGCGAAGAGACTCCAATTACAGAATATGTACAAGTTCCAGAGTATTTGTCGCTTGGATTTGGAAACAAAGCTATTGCTGATAATATACCAAGTTCGATTGAGATAACTGAGAAAAAACCTTTTGTTGATGAACCAAGTTCAAGTAAAACTAAACAGACTACAAGAAAAGGAGTCGAAAAAGAAACAGATGCTGTCAATGCGGAGGAAACAACAGAAATAAAAATTGCTGACATCAAAATTGAACGAGACTTTCAAGATGAGGTTTGTATGAAATGATTTTATGATAATATTCGAGTAGATTTTAGGTTTCCCTTGATGCACATAAAATAAACAAATATTAATAATTCATTCAGGCATCACCAATTTTTCCGAAGGGTTTCATATATACCAATGCTTTATACAGATGTATCAAATCTGACCTACTTATGTGCCTTTAACAGTTTAGAGATATGATGAAGTAATTTATTTAGCGGCGTGGCACCGCTGATTTTTTTTTGTACCGGTATTCTATATAAATATGTACCAAATCTCATTCATGTTTGTTAAATGGTTTCGGGGATATGATGAATTTATTTTTTGAAGGGCGTGGCACCACCTACTTTTCTAGCCTATGACCTAGCTTTCGTAAATACTAAAATACTGCTAAAGTTTCATTCAATCCAGACAGTTTATTTCCGAGTCCATAAGTAACAAACACACCAACAAAAGCAAATTTTTATACACATACAGCCGTATTTATAAACGTTGATTAGAGGCGAGTTAACTTTAATCTGCAGATTAAATACTAAAACGTATTCATAAAGAATTTTTTCATATAATCAAAGTTGGTTAGCATTGGATTAACTTACTCATAGAAATAGGTATAGGATGAGTTAATTTGACGTTTGTTAGAAATTTTGCGTTTTTCATGTATTTTTGCGAAAATAAACAAAGGGCTATTGTAAATTTTTAAATCGAATCTCAAGTAAAAAAAAGTTACATAAAGAGAATTAATTTTAAAATTCGAATATTCGATTCGTTATTTTCTCTTCGAAATATTTATATTTATATTACCTTGTCGTTTGATTATCAATTTCCAGTCCTTTTTCTTTTTATTTGCTTACATCGTACATGTCTTAATCCGGATTATTAACGTAAAAATCCAATTGAAAATTTTACCTTGACAGTTCCCTAAACAGCTAATTTCTTTGTTTTTTTTTTACAGCACCTGATCATAGTCCTTGAACCAGTTAGTGCGCTATTTTTAATTCATTGGTTTTTACCTTTAGATAATTTTTATTTATCTTTAAACTCACTTTTCTCACTTAATTTTCCTTTTTTTTCTTGTTGAATATATTTCTTAACTGAAGTGACATTTATAAATTTAATAAAGTGAGACAACCAGATATTTTGTTTCTATCAACCCGATCACGAAAAGTATATCAAAAATATATCAAATGATCAAGAAAAGCATATCAAAAATATATCAAATGATCGGGGGAAATTGTTATAATCTGTTACAATTCGACAGCGTTCCCATATGGAAATAGCTCATTTCATTAATAATCCCCTTTCATTTCATGCATTATAGCGTAGACAGATGACAGCTTAAATCCGCATACTACCGTATAATACCCGCATTCACTGCAACATAAATGCAAGAAATTAAAAGAGATTAGTAATGAAATGAGCTATTTCCATATGGTAACGCTGTCGAATTGTAATAGATTGTAACAATTTGACAAACAAAATTCAGTTGTCTCACTCTATTAAATTTATAAATGTCACTTCAGTTAAGAAATATTTCGTGTGCTCGTTTACTCCAAGTTTTTGCAAGAATTTACCCGAAAAGCCCTCGTTTTTTGAAGTAAACGAACAGCTTGATTTTCAACAAGAAAAAAGAAGAAGGAAAATTTAGTGAGCAAAGGTGAGTTTTAAAATAAATAAAAGATATTTATGTATAAAAACCAATGAAATTTTTTCATTTTAACACCGGAATAAAAAAAAAAAAAAACAAATAAACAAACAAATCAGCTGTTTACCCAATAAAATTCCGAAGACTTAATGCGGATTTTCGCTGTCGTCTGTCTACCCTATTAATTTCTCTCTAGAATTTTTTTAAATACAGGGCTGCAGCTGAAAATTTTTTTGGCGATCTATCTATATTTGAAACTAATTTCTCATACAAATCGTAAAGCCTTTTATATGGCAAACTAACCCTCCTTAACCCGGCAAGTGAGAATGGGCTATTAGTTGCTATTATATAATTTTTGGTTCATCAAATAAAATAATAAAATTTTATGTTTTTTTAATTTTTCCTATCAGGCAAGTATCTCTTCGTTGGAAGATCTTGAACCGATTATGTATTCGAAGGAGTCATTCAAACCACTACCTTATAAATGCGATAAATGCGATAAAGCTTTTGCTAAAAAATATTACTTTACCAGGCATATCAAAAGTCATTCGAACGATAAAAATATAAATAATGATAAAAATTATAAATGTACTTTGTGTGAAAAAGCTTTTAAGCATAAACAAATTATGAACAGGCATATATTGCGGCATTCTGATGAGAAAAAATTTAAGTGTAAGGTTTGTGATAAGCGATTTTACACAAACACAGAAGTTAAACTTCATCAACGCATGCATACGGGCGAAAGGCCATATGTTTGCTTTAAATGTGGCAAAGCTTTTAAAACTTCTGCTTGCTTCAATACACATATGAAAGCAATACACCTTAATATTCGTGAAAAAAAATGTGATATTTGTTCGAAAGCTTTTTTCAGTAATTATCAATTAAGAAATCACATGGCAGTACACTCAAATCAGCGTCCTTTTGCTTGTACCCAATGCTCGGCAACTTTTACTCGCAAAAAATCTCTTACGGAACACATCAAAATACATACAAATGCTCGACAATATAAATGCACTGCATGTGATAAATCATTTAATCAATCAGCTGCCCTTTATTTGCATAAGAATAACATTCATAAAATAAAATAAAATTAAAATCTGAAAAATTTAGGGGCTGTTTCACCGCTCCCAGATAAAGTTCCTGATAGTGCTATCTAGCAGATATGTGGCAGATAGACAAAAAATTCTGTTTCACAAGTTACACATAGATATATCTGTAGGATGAAGTCCCTGATAAATTAACTGCCACATCATTTTGTTGATAAATTTTTATCTGCCAGATTTTTTAAAAATTTTTTTAGATTACAAATTGTATTTTGGTTTATTGACAAGCTAATTCCCTGAATATGAAAAAGGAGGTCCATAGTTGAGGAGTGATTTTTCAAAAGGGCGTAAAACCACTTCCAACCTCGAACAAACCTAAGAATGCCATCGCCATTACCATGCTAAAATGCATCCTCTAGTCCAAAATTCATCACAAAAAATGCATTTTTCTAAGATAAAATCGTGATCAAAAGTCGCATTTCAGAACAAAAGGGCTTATTTCCATATAATTTCATAGAAATTTTTAGAGTTTGATACAAAAAGACGTATTTTGAATAGTGGCCAAAAAAACTTTTAATATTTTTTATATGCCCCAGGCTATATAGGTCCTTACATACTATACCTATAGACATCAAAATAAACTTCCAAATGGTGAAATAAGAGTGATTTTGAAACAAAAGGGCTTATTTCCAAACGTTTCAGAACAAAAGTCTTATTTCCAAATGGTTTTTACTGATTGCAATTTCTGCAAATATGTTACAACAAAATGTTAAGGGGATTAGAATCTTTGGTCAACTCACTGTAATACAGGAGACATTTAAAAAAAATATGTTATTGTAAACAGCCCATAAAAGTTTTTTCTCATTACTGAAAATTTGTTTAACATGGTTTTACGCCCTTTTGAAAAATAACTCCTCAGTTATAATTATTATTTGGACAGTGTTATGCAATAACGAGTCAACCCTCAAACAAATTTTTTTCGACTTATGAATACAGTTCGATTCTAAATATGAAGAAGCACCAGTTTTTAAAAAACCGAACCTAAATATTGTTAGTAAGAGGTTGAAAACAACAAAATTTGTTTGACAGTTTCATATCATTTGTTCTACGACATCTTCACAAAAACGTAAATATCTCAAAACTGATTTTGAGTGGGTTGACTCGTTATTGCATAACACTGTTCATTTCAGAATATGCCTAAATAAATTATGACGTTGAAAACGGAATGTTTCGCTTAAACAGCCCGATCTCCGTAAAAAAAAAGAATCATAAGTGTCCAAGGCTGCTTCCGTATTTGACTTGGATATTTATATTAGAGTCATTTCCAATATGAATCCCACAAATATTTCCCCGAAAGTGAATACAGTCAAGACCTTCTGAGGACAGACCCTATAAACTAAAACGAAAGACGAAGAAAAGCAAATTCCTACTTTCATTAAATCTAAACGTGCCTTCGGGAAGGTAAGCAAATATTGTATCAACAATCCAAGTACGATGTAAAAGTACAATATGTATACAGTGGCTCATTTTTTTCATGTAAAAAACCGATTGAGTAGCACCAATTCGGGTCTCCTTTGGGTCCAACATTTCATGCGCATATGAAAGTAAAATAGTGCATTGTGAAAAAATTGGTCGTCTAGCACCGAGAATCGGTGAAGTCGTTTAAATTACGTTCAATCCCATCGCTAACTTACTTTACTTATGTAAATCGGGTTGAAAAATAGGGCACAAATGCGTCAAAGGCAAGTAGGCTCCGCTGGTTTTTTTTTTTTTTGCTTATGAAGAGCTACTTAAGCACTAAAGTTATATGGTCTCGCGAACGCACGACTTTCTTAGTTCATGCTATATCTCCGTGACTACTTAATTTTGGTGCCGGTAATTTGGATTTGTCGTATTTCAAACGACTTTTTTACCGATTCTCGCTGGTCAATGACTCATTTTTTCACAATCCAAGATTACACCATAAATTGGCTGCACCTGGTTGCGAATTTGATTCAGAGAATATGGAAAAGTCCTGTTGGATAACGCGAAACGCTGGTCCCAAATGAGAAATAAGCATAAAATAGCATGTGACCTGAATTTCTGCAGCTTGATTTTGGTGCCTTGCCTTTTCAGCGCATATGTATCTAAATTTTTTCAAATTTATTTGATATTGTAAGAAATTTGAGTTTTTAAAAAATTCTTTAAAATTCATAAAAAATTTTTTTTGTCTATATTTTGTATTGAATTATGACATACATTTATGTTTCTTACGTTTAAAATATCTGGAGGAAATCTGACAAGAAGGGCACGTCAAATTTGTAGGCAAACGGAGGGAAATGAAAGCACCAATTCCCTCCGCTTGCCTAGAAATTTGACGTGCCTTACGTGCCCGTGGCCTTCGTTTGAGTTTGCATTAAAAATTTATCAGGAAGATTTATCTATCAGATTATTTATCTGCTAGATTACTATCAGGAACTTTATCTGAGACCGGTGAAACAGACCCTTGATGATGTATTTCTTTGAAGTTAGGCAATAAGGTCTTAAGTCAAAAAGTTGCATTTTGGGTTTTCGATTGGGTTTTACTAGAATTTTTTTCTCTCGTTTGGCATTAACGACTTAAGTCTAGCACAACTGCTTCCCATTGTAATAATTTAGTGTTCATGCAATAAGTCAGAAAAAACTATTACTAAACTATTTTCAATTTGGTTTTACAAAAGACTACAGTTTCTGACTTAAGATCTTTTTGCCTAACGTCAAAGATTTATAATTTAGGTTCCTAGCACCGTTCGCGAGTCGGCAAAATTTTGCCGACTTGTCAACGAACCGACTCGACAATATTTTCCATAGCATGGTTAACGAATGTGTTAATTGGCCTATGTAAAAACGCAGACACAACCACACTTCAAATGTCAAAATCAAGAGGCCTTTTTACATTAACAATCTAGCCATCAATATGCCAATGATGCCAAGTTCACTTTTTTTTGATCAATCTGAGAATGTATGCAGATTGATGAGAAACTGTTAATGTAAACACTCATCAATCTGTATTGACAATCTGATTGCCGAAAAACAAAATTTTTTGACTTTCTGCTGTATTGATGACTTTATTGATGGGTAGGTTGACTGTGTAAACGCAATGAAAATTTTTCAGTACACTTTTAGTCAGTTAAGAAAAGTTTTCGACGGGTGTACATCATGCGGAAATGAAAATGGCTTGCAAATTTGATATGTTTTTACTCAAAAACGGATAGTTTAGTGATTTTGGTTTTTGCTGAAGCTTAATGGGAGCTTGAAGAGAACCTTTTAATTTTATGACTGTGACAAAATCAATTTATTGAAACCTGATTGTTATTATTTTTATCAGACTCTTATTTTTAATTAAAAAAAAAAAAGATTTCAATAAAAAAGTTTTAATAAATGGCGAAAGCCTATTTTTTGGTGATAAAGTGGGTTTGGAAATGACAAATTGTTGCTGTGGACCCATTTAAATAAATTTATGGTATTTTTATGTTTCCACTATTTTTTATTAATTTATTTCTGTTATTTCCATCAGCATATCAATTTCTATCATACAAATTTTGTCCGCTGTTGCTTTGTTTCCTATTGTTGCTATTATTGATTTCAACAAATTACGAACGCAACTTCGAAATTCATGAAATTTGAAGTTCTTAAATTAAATTATGATACTTCTCCGGTATCATATCTAGTCATCGAAAATTAAAAAAAAATTGAGTTTCGGATGAAGTAAGTGATCCCAATCTACGAATTTTGAATCCACAACGTAGCGATTCGAATTCAATGAAAAGCACTTTTGTAGATCTCACGAAATTCGTATCTGCGATGGACTCAGTGATAAAATAAGCAAATAAACATATTCATTTATTATTAAAAAGAAAAACTAAATAAACGATTGTTTTATGAATTGTTTTTAAATTTAAATGTTCATGGCAAAAAATTATCCTTAAAATTATTGTTTAGAAAAACTGTTTAATATGATGTTTATTAGTAATTATTATTTGAACGAATGTTTATACAAATTATAGTCCAAAACCCTCAATCAATTCTCATTCAAGATTAAAAAAATTAAATAACAGGTTTACCATTTGTCACCAAGCAGATTGTTGGCATGAAAAAGTAGGTGCGGAAAATTTTATATGGTGTACGAAGCTCTTTAATTTCGAGACGATAGTATCAATATGGCAACGCTGTTTGGCTGTAAAAAATTTGCGTTTGGATTTTGAGGAATATTTATTTCCACAATATTATTGAATTCCCATAAAATGTGGTCATCTGAGAATGATGTTATTTTATCAGCAGCATCCTATTACATGGAATGCAAAGTAAATAAATTAAAATCCGTACGCAAACCAACATCCTTCGATGATCTTGAGGAGCCGCCGTTATTTCAACTAGCCAAGGGTGACGCGTACTCTAAACAATGTGGGAAAATTTTTATAACAATAAATCAATTGCTGATATTCCACTGTGCATTCTGCAGCAAAAGATATGGCACATTGTTTGACTTCTTGCAACATATTTCAGCAATGCATCTGCCGAAAAAAACCATAAAAATTATAAATGCAGCGGAATTAAGTGACAGCGAAGAGACTCCAATTACAGAATATGTACCAGTTCCAGAGTATTTGTCGCTTGGAGTTGGAAACAAAGCTATTGCTGATAATATACCAAGTTCGATTGAGAAAACTGAGAAAAACCCTATTGTTGATGAACCACGTTCAAGTAAAACTAAAGAAAAACCCGTGCGTAATAAGCAAAATAAGACTACAAAAAAAGATGTCAAAAAAGAAGCAGTTGCTGTCAATGTGGAGGAAACAACAGAAATGGAACCTGCTGACATCGAAAGTGAACGAGATTTTCAAGATGAGGTTTGTATGAAATGACTTTATGATAATATTCGAGTAGATTTAAGGTCCCGGGTCCCTTTAGCTTGTCAACTTGCTAAAATTTCAAGGAGGCCAAGCTTAGATTCTTGATTCACATAAAATTAACAAATATTAATAATTCATTAAAGCATCACCAAATTTTCCAAAGAGTTTTAAATGTACCGATGCTTTATGCAGATGTACCAAACCTCATCTACTTATGTGCCTTTAACAGTTTCAGAGATATGATGAAGTAATTTATTTAGGGGCGTGGCACCGCTGATTTTTTTTTGAACCGGTAGTCTATACAAATATGTACCAAAGCTCATCCATGTACGTTAAATGGTTTCGAGGATATGATTAATTTATTTTTGTAGGGCGTGGCACCACCTACTTTTCTAGTCTATGACCTAGGTTTTGTAAATATGTACTAAAATACTGCGTCAAATCGGCCAGTTAGTTTCCGAGTCCATGAGCAACAAACAACAACAAAAGCTAATTTTTATACACATAGATAGTTTTCTCGCAAATATCGCATTTTTTTGGACGAATGTTGATATGCACACGTTTCGTATGATTGGCTAAAGCAGCAGTAGTTCTAAAATCTTTGCCGCATCTTGAGCAAACAAATGGTTTTTCACCCGTATGTATACGTAGATGTATTGCAGCTTCACTGCTTGTGAAAAATCTTTTATCGCACAGCTCACAATTAAATTTCTTCTTATCAGTATGCCGCAACAAATGCTTCTTTACATTATCTTTATGCTTAAAAGTTTTTTCACACAGCGTACATTTATAATTGTGATCATTCGAATGACTTAAAATATGATTGGTTAAGCTTCTTTTTTTCGCGAAAGCTTTGTAGCATTTGTTACATTTATGTGTGAGTGATTTGTGCGAATGATTCGAATTCATTGTTGGTTCAAGATATTTTTCCAACGAAGAAATACTCGCCTAAAGTGAAATCAAATAAGCAAAAGAAAATACACATTTATTAGGCGAAATTAAATTTAAATAAATTTTTTTGAATTATGAGAATGAGGGTTTAAAGTCTAAACTTAAGACTATCATTTCATGAAATATTTTTTCAAATAAGTTCATCTTAGTAATTATCAAGAAACATAAAGTGAAATATTTAAATTTTATTTTAAAAATATATTTATTTGCTTATTTTCATATTGGTTAACACTTTTAAATAGAAATTGTAGAGGCTACTCCAACTGAGAAATAAGTTTAATTTTTTCAATTATGTTCATTACATATCTGAGATTGATATTCCGAAATAAAATTTTTCTGCACGGTTTTATGCATATCATATTGAACCATATTTTTAGAGAATAGTAATTGAAATTTTTCGAATAGTTGAAACAAAATCAAAATAAATCAATGTGTAGTTAGTTAAAAATGCATTGTCAGCTCTGTTCCGAAATCCGTGTGATTTCAATTACTTTTAATTTAGGAAACTTTTTGATGAAAACGGTGAATCACACGATAAAAGTATGTATTAGAAACTTTTTTGTAGAGAATTACAAATAATATTCGTTTACATTAACGAAAATGTAACCGAATATTTCCTAAACGGTGGTTAACTTTTTTGTAAAATTCAAATCAAATATTATTTTAAATAATTTATTTGTAGAACTTGTAATCCTCCACAAAAGAGATTCTAATACTTTTTATCTTGTGACTCACCATTTTCATCAAAAAGCTTCCGAAATGAAAAGTAATTGAAGCCACATGAATAACGTATCAAGTTTTTCAAACTTTAGTTTGCAACTTTTTATGATTGATGTTCATATGAGAAATAAGAGCAGGTGATTGATTAAATGATTTATCACATACAGTGCATTTATATTGTCGAGCATTTGTGTGTAGTTTGATGTGTTGTGTTAGAGTTTTTTTTCGAGCAAAACTTGCCGAGCATTGGGTACAAGCAAAAGGACGCTGATTTGAGTGTCCGGCCATGTGATTTCTTAATTGATAATTACTGAAAAAAGCTTTCGAACAAATATCACATTTTTTTTCACGAATATTAAGGTGTATTGTTTTCATATGTGTATTGTAGTGAGCAGAAGTTTTAAAAGCTTTGCCACATTTAAAGAAAATATATGGCCTTTCGCCAGTATGTATGCGCCTATGAATTGTAGCATCTGTACTTGAGGCAAAACGCTTGTCACAAAAATCACAACTATATTTCTTTTCGGTGGTATGTCGCAGAAAATGCAGCCGTAAACTACTTTGATACTTAAAAGTTTTTTCACACAATGTGCATTTGAAATTTTTAACATTTGAATGACTTAGAATATGAATTTTTAAGCTAGTTTTTTTCACAAAAGCTTTATCGCATTTATCACATTTATGTGCGAGTGGTTTGTATGAACTCTGGGGATCCATAATCGGTTCAAGATCTTCCAACGAAGAGATACTTGCCTGAAAGAAAAAATAAAAGATATAAAATATTTTTAGATATAAATGAACAAAAGATAAATGAAAGCAACTAAGAGCCCATTCTCACTAGATTGGTTTAGGCGATTTAGTAAGTTTATATCTAGTAAAGCACAGACTGGGTTAGTTTCGCATATTAAAAGCTTTTCGATTTGTTTGAGAAATTTAAGTTAGTTTTTAATGAACTACATAGCAACCAAAAAAAAAATTATCACTTTTTTTCCGTGAGCGTAGACTATAAAAGCGGTTCATTTTTGTTGAAGTTAAACTTTGTAAACCAAATAGTAACTCTACAATTTTATACTTGAGAATTTGAATTTAAGTTTTCATTTATGTATCCTTTTAAATATTTTTGATGTAGAAAAATATTTTTCATTCGTTTTAATAAATCAATCACAATAATTTTCATTTTATTGTCACACTTGGCACTGTGATGCCGAAACGAAAGGAACCCTGCAACAATAACAACAAAGAGCAAGTGCAAAATTTTGTCATCAAGAAGGCACTCTATTCAACATGTAAAAATGTGGACGTATTCAATAAGATTCAACGCGATGTTGCCGAAATGTCAGCGCTCTTTGTCGAAGTTTCAAGGTGAAATTGATTTTATTTTTGTGTTGTCGAAATGTTGTCGCAATGGCATTTATTGATTTTACTGTACATACATTTGTAGGTACATTCATTTTACTTTGATGAAAAAATGGACTGTTGGTGACTTTTCTGAAATCAAATTTGCCGATTACTACTATCATCTCATGCAAAAAAAGAAGCCCAAATACGTTGTAGACGCTACATATGCATCATTGAGGCAACATTTGCCACTCTACGACAGCTCATATAGATCGAATCTCTTCATAGATTCCGCTAACCAGTACAGTACACTATTTCACAACAACATATGGATGCACGCGTATTCAAGGCTGCGTAGATTTTTCAGCAAATTCACACAAGACCACTCAAAAATATACAATACTTTTCGTTATTTATTCAGCGAGGACAACGAGTTGGACCAAAAGTCACGAGATCCCGATTTGGATTTGCTGCTTCACATGACCGAGGAATTGCAATGGCGTGGCGAAAAATTTGCAAAGTTGCAAAATAAAAAAAATTACTGGGCTTCGATAAAAATATTTTTCAATCTCCAACGCTTCAACGAGCGCAACAATTACAAAAACTTTTCAATGATACCCATTTTCAAACACGGCGCACACCATATTCGCTATGATTCTTTTGCTTATTTCAATTTACTTTGTTCTTTAAAATTATTCAAGGGCGCATGGAAGGATTTCAACCGTGAGGAATATTGGTGTAAATACTTTAAACTACCGAAAAGCCAATTTGCTTTTTCACTGCAGACCGATGGTGTATCAGTTTCATTCCTGATGCAAAAGCCCAATTCTAAAACAATGGTAAAGACAAAGTGTGTGTTAAAGAAAAAGAAGGAAAAAAACAAAATGACAAGTTGCAAACAAACGGATTATTTTTCAGCGACAAAATTGGAGAAAATTAGATGCACCAAATATATAAACAAAATTGGTCTAGATCCGGGGCTTCGGTTGCTCTACGGTGGTGTGCGTAATGGGAAACCGATAAAATTGAAAAGTTCGACATATCATCACATGAGCGGGTTTTATTCACGTAAATACAAACTTTCAAAAATTACTTCAAAATGTCCGCCAAATACAAAATTTTCTTCCAATTCAATCAACGATCTTGACGAATATATTCGGTACGAGTTGGAAATTTTTCAAGAGAAACAAAAAATTTTTAGTCAACGAAAAGTCATGCGATTAAAATTACAAAAGTTCATACAAGTTGAAAAAACCTGTCAGCGGTTAACAAATGAACTTGCGGGAGATGTAGCAGAACAAACTTTAATTTGCATTGGGTCTACGGAAATATCATCAAATTCACCAATTCGCGGTTACATACGAACACCACATCGTAAATTCATACAAGCACTAAAAGAGCGAAGAAATGTCGATATCATATTCATCAATGAATTCAGGACAACAAAGTTGTGCGCAAATTGCAAATCACCCGAAAATAAAACATCTCAGTCCCCACACAGGTATCAATTTTGTCCAAATTGCAATACTTGTTGGAACCGAGATGTTAATGCCGGTGTAAATATATTGTACCTGGGCGACTGCATAATTAGTGGGACACAAAAACACGAAAATTTCCAAAAATACAAAAGTAACACTATTGCTCCTACCGAGGAAAATGTGTCTACTTGACCGTTTCTCTTTTTGATCAAAAGGAAAAATGGTTTAACTCTGCTCGGATTCAGATAACACAACTGTGTATGACGGGTCTGAAAGGGTTATACACATAGATACATAAGTGTTTTAATTAATTTTGAAGTAATTTAAATAACTATATTTTTTCTTTTAACTTTATTTTTTGTCTTTTATTTGCTGACATCATACATGTCGTATAGGGTGAACAGACGACAGCTTTAATCCGGATTATTAACGTAAAAGTGCAATTCTCCGTAGAAGACAGTCCCTAACAGTTTCTGCATTAAGTAAACAGCTGATTCGTTTGTTTACATGTTTTTTTGACAGCACCGGCTCATAGTCCCCGAACCAGTTAGTGCGCTATTTTTTATTCCGGTCTTAAAATGAAAAAATATCATTAGTTTTTACCTATACAAACCGTGTAATCCGTGTAATTTCAATTACTTTTAATTTCGAAGGCTTGTAGATTACTTTTTATTTTCGATGTGGATGTGGAGCCTATTCAACGACGTTCAAGACGTTTAACTTTTCAAAGTAGAAACGTAAACTTTTTCAACACAAGTAAACAAGATTTATGAATCAAAATGCTTTTTTCAAAAATAGGAATTGACAAAGGAAACTCGAAATTTCCTTTGAATATAATTACTCGTTCCAGGGGTATAAGAAAACGAATCACTTTTGGCTCCATCTATGATGAAATTTTAGCAATTTTTATATGTATGTCCGTATTAATTATTTTATAATTACACAAATCGAATGACACCGAATTTGTTCAGCAGTCTAGAATTGAAATTTTTCAGTTAATAAAAAGTGGGTGAGGTATTATTTTAATATTGTCATCTTTTTGTGCAGTACATGTGAGTGATGATCAAAATTCGCTTACGAAACTTAATTAAAATATTTTATGCAATTTGCGGGAGGTAGTGTTGAACGTTTTTAGCTGTAAGCTTTAAATTTAAAACTTCCTTATGGCAAGTAATCTCTATATAATCAATATTAGAAAGATTACATTATTAGCAAATCCATGCCCTTAAACAAGTTCTACACACATTAATCATCGTTATTACTGGTAATACGTCCTTAGCTTTCATCAAAATCGTTGCTCCCGTTTTTGAGTAATATTGAATAAAAATTTTCATTCCTTAAGGGTAGGCGTCGCACTTTTAAGATCTCGCCTTATTTTTGCTTATTACAAGGTATTGAAGGTCGACACGAACTTTTATCAAAATGTCTTATGCAGTTGGGGAAGTCGTTTTCGAGTAATATTGAATCAAAATTTGCAAAGGCTGAAAGTGGGCGCGGCATTTATCCGATCCGGCACCCTTTCCATTTATGTAAAAGGCCTTGATAAGTAGTACCTACATACCAAATTTAATCAAAATACCTTGTACCATTTGCGATAAATAATATTTAACGTGTTTTACTTGTATGGGAGGTTCAGAGGTGCTTAATAGCAAGTAGACTTTTTACAGTTAATTTCAGAAAGATTACTTTGGTAGTTTTATTTTTATAGCGTACTAAATTTTTGTGGGCGGTGCCACGCCCCTAAACGAGTTTTCCCAATGTAACGACATATAACATATTATTCCTTATTTTTGGGAGTAATATCTCATAAATTTTTATCAAAATTGTTGGAGTAATTTTTGAAAAATATCAAATCAAAATTTTCAAAAGTTAAAAAGTGGGCGTGGCATTTCTTCGATTCCGACCACTTTTCGTTTCTTACAAAACATTGTACGGCTTGCGAGATATGACCAGATTAAAATCAAAATATAGGGCGGTGCCACGTCCCCTCATGATTATCTACAAAGTCTAAACTTAGCTCATTCATCATTCCGTGCTAATATCTAACATTATCTGAAGTTTCATTAAAATCGGTACAGCCGTTTTCGAGAAAAAGTTTGGCCACAGACAACAATAAGTACATATAATTTTAGCTCGTTAAAGAAGAGAAGATAAATTAACTGAACCTCCTTTACAAGTCAAATAAGAACTATTAGTTGCTATTATTCAACTTTTGTTCATCTAATAAAATAATAAAATTTTATTTTTTTTTAATTTTTCCTATCAGGCAAGTACCTCTTCGTTGGAAGATCTTGAACCGATTATGTATTCAAATCAGTCATTCAAACCGCGACCTTATAAATGCGATAAATGCGATAAAGCTTTTGTGAAAAAATATAACTTAACCAGGCATATTCCATGTCATTCGAACGATAAAATTTATAAATGCACACTATGTGAAAAAACTTTTAAGCACAAAAACAATAGAAAAATACATTTATTGCGGCATTCTGATGAGAAAAAATTTAATTGTAAGGTTTGTGATAAGCGATTTTACACAAGCGCAGAAATTGCACTTCATCAACGCATGCATACGGGTGAAAGGCCATATGTTTGCTTTAAATGTGGCAAAGATTTTAAAACTTGTTCTTACTACAATACACATATGAAAAGAATACACCTTAATATTCGTGATAAAAAATGTGATATTTGTTCGAAAACTTTTTTCAGTAATTGTCAATTAAGAAATCACATGGCGGGACACTCAGATGAACGTCCATTCGCTTGTACCCAATGCTCGTCAACGTTTGCTCGCAAAAAAACTCTCAAGGAACACATCAAACTACATACAAATGCTCGACAATATAAATGCACTGCATGTGATAAATCATTTAATCAATCAGCTGCCCTATCTGTGCATAAGAATAACGTTCATAAAATATAATTAAATTAAAATCTGAAAAACTTAATAGTGTATTTCTAATTTAACTTTGATTTATTTTGATTTTGTAAACTAAGGCCAGGCAGTAGAATTTTATTTCGGACTTCTTGGCATTTGTTATAAACATTTTTTTCCAATTTCTAACAGGGAGTTCGAAGCACGAATCGGACCTTCCGAAGGCTATAACCCCAAAATTAGATTCGATTGACACTTTTTACATATTCTATATTAGAATTAAATCTTAAAAAATAAACTGTTTTCCATTTATATATGAGATGTCGTTAAAGTAAACTTAACCAAAACTTATTAATGAGAATAGCAGTGTAACGGATGTTTAAATTCAATGTGTAAATTGATTTTGTATCTGCAAACTGGTTAACCAGGCAAGTGAGAATAGGGTATTACACTACGCATATTGTACGCACGAACACGCATTTGCGCAAATGTTGGTTTGTTGTACTTAGCCCTTTAATTTCGATACGATAGCATCAATATGGCAACGCTGTTTGGCTGTAAAAAATTTGCGTTTGGATTTTGATATTACAATTTTATTTTTATGTTGTGCCAATTTTAAACTTTTGTTTACATCAAGGAATATTTATTTCCACAAGTTTAGTGAATTCCCATAAAATGTGGTCATCTGAGAATGATGTTATTTTATCAGCAGTATCCTATTACATGGACTGCAAAGTAAATAAATTAAAATCCGTACGCAAACCAACATCCTTCGATGATCTTGAGGAGCCGCCGTTATTTCAACTAGCCAAGGGTGACGCGTACTCTAAACAATGTGGGAAAATTTTTATAACAATAAATCAATTGCTGATATTCCACTGTGCATTCTGCAGCAAAAGATATGGCACATTGTTTGACTTCTTGCAACATATTTCAGCAATGCATCTGCCGAAAAAAACCATAAAAATTATAAATGCAGCGGAATTAAGTGACAGCGAAGAGACTCCAATTACAGAATATGTACCAGTTCCAGAGTATTTGTCGCTTGGAGTTGGAAACAAAGCTATTGCTGATAATATACCAAGTTCGATTGAGAAAACTGAGAAAAACCCTATTGTTGATGAACCACGTTCAAGTAAAACTAAAGAAAAACCCGTGCGTAATAAGCAAAATAAGACTACAAAAAAAGATGGCAAAAAAGAAGCAGTTGCTGTCAATGTGGAGGAAACAACAGAAATGGAACCTGCTGACATTGAAAGTGAACAAGACAATCAAGATGAGGTTTGTATGAAATGATTTTATGAAAATATTCGAGCAGATTTTAGGTTCCAGAGCCCTTAAGCTTAAGCTTGTTATCTGGCAAAAATTTCCAGGAGGCCAAGCTTAGGTTCTTGATTCTAATAGAATAAACAAATATTAAGTATGCTTTTAAGTAAACTAGCATGTCCCTGTGTGCGTTACTTCACCTTGTCTTGTTCAGGGAGCATCGCCAATTTTTCAGAGATTTGATGAATTAATTTTTAAAGGGACACCGCCCCACTTTTCTAGTCTATAACTAAGCATTTGCCGATACTAATACACTGTGGAAATTTAATTAAAATCGGTTGTTTGGTTTCCAATTTTATAAGAAATAATTATACAAATAAGCTTGAACCAGATAACATTGTTGGTTTGAGCTTACTGTTAGTAAAAACTTTAACGAATTACAAAAACATGGCGAAATGCATACAGGAAAACAATAAAATTCATCACAATCATAGAATTTGCCAACATCCAGAAGAACTTACGAGCATACTTTATTTAACTTTTGGCATCAGTGGCGGATCCAGGGTGTAGTAGATTTGTTGAGTATCACAGCAAAAAATAAATACAACACATGCAAAACTTCTAATTTTTGTTTTCCCCTGTTATGCATCGCCCCGCTATTGTAACTCTTTGATATTATTCTTTTCTTGCATAGCGCCTTCGTTTGCAAACTTTTTCGGCGAGACGAAACGTAGTAGCAAGCGCGATTCGTATGTTATCAGCGTGTAGCTCTCTGAGATTTTGTAATTTTTAATTGTTTTCTTAGAGCGAAACTAAAACCAGTCTTCCAATCAATTTTTTTGTTTTCCTTTATTGATTTTGCCTCGTTTTTATACCCTACATAAAGCATATTCACTTTTTCCTTCCGTTTGTAATGCATAGAAGGAGATGTGGCAGGATCGGGAATTTATATATAGCCATGTCCGTCTGTCTGTCCGTTGAAATCATTTTAACATATTTTGAAAGCAAGACTACGATGAAATTTGGTGCACTGCCTTCATTGTCAAATTGAAAATGAGTGAAATCGGTCAACGGACCCAATATTTAGAGCGTTATTCGCGTAAAAGCAACCAAAGTACACATAATTACTAGGTATAGAAAGTTAAAGCTCTGAGAAAAAACAGGGTGATTTCGGACAAGAGGGTGTTGCACCTCCAACATATATATCTAAGCAAGTTTCAAATGCTATTCTGAAAGAGATTAATGTATATCCTGTTAACGTAAACCGCCATTCCTGGTGTGGCCTTTATAAATGATATTCCTCGGTGATACCAAGCTATCTACGCCCCTGAACAAATTAATAAAAATGCATTTTTAAAAATTCAAATAATTCATAATTCATTTAAATCCAATTCTGTTCATATGGCTGTGGCTATAAACGAGCCCACGATTGATGGCCTTACAGTATATAGTAGATGGTTTGGTTTTCTTGATATTTACAAACTTTGCAACTTTTATTCGGAAAATGGCAAAGTAATTACTTCCGTGTATTCAAAATGTTGATTTCAATAACATAACAAATGCATACATAATAAATTTTTTTCTGCATCTCGATTGGTTCTCAAAATTACACTTTTACTATTGCTAAATTTAACATATAATTTCTATCTCGAAACCATAAAGAGATGTCGGCGGTATTCCACAAACCTTGTGTATCCCCCGTAAACCTTGTAACCCGTAAAACAGTCAAAATTCGTATTTATATTGACAGCTCTCACGAGTTTAATAGGTGTTCGATTCATTTAAACTTTTTATGGAAATTGAAATTAACTTTTAGAAAAAAATTTAATCTGGAAAAGTTAAAAACAAAATTATCGTGTTATGTTAGAGCTGGTTCACACGACAAACTAAACTGTCGGGCGATAGTTCTTTTTGTAGGCAAACGGTGGGACCGCTTTCCACCGCTTGCCTAAAAATAGTACTATCGCCCGACAATTTAGTTTGTCGTGTTAACCAGCACTTACTGAGATATTCGGTGCTGATACTAGAGACGTTTGTCCTTAATTCATAAGAAAAACATACATAATCTTATATGTCGTGTGGCATTTGGATAAAGTATTTTAGGACTAAAAACCTATATTTTTGAATAATTTATAATTTAAATTTTATTTAAAGTACAATTTTTTCTTTAACTTCAATTTCATTGTTTTTTATTTGCTTACATCATACATAATTCATTTTTGGAATTTTTTCAATTCAGTGCTGATAACCCTTTCAGACCCGTCATACACAGTTGTGTTATCTGAATCCGAGCAGAGTTAAACCATTTTTCCTTTTGATCAAAAAGAGAAACGGTCAAGTAGACACATTTTCCTCGGTAGGAGCAATAGTGTTACTTTTGTATTTTTGGAAATTTTCGTGTTTTTGTGTCCCACTAATTATGCAGTCGCCCAGGTACAATATATTTACACCGGCATTAACATCTCGGTTCCAACAAGTATTGCAATTTGGACAAAATTGATACCTGTGTGGGGACTGAGATGTTTTATTTTCGGGTGATTTGCAATTTGCGCACAACTTTGTTGTCCTGAATTCATTGATGAATATGATATCGACATTTCTTCGCTCTTTTAGTGCTTGTATGAATTTACGATGTGGTGTTCGTATGTAACCGCGAATTGGTGAATTTGATGATATTTCCGTAGACCCAATGCAAATTAAAGTTTGTTCTGCTACATCTCCCGCAAGTTCATTTGTTAACCGCTGACAGGTTTTTTCAACTTGTATGAACTTTTGTAATTTTAATCGCGTGACTTTTCGTTGACTAAAAATTTTTTGTTTCTCTTGAAAAATTTCCAACTCGTACCGAATATATTCGTCAAGATCGTTGATTGAATTGGAAGAAAATTTTGTATTTGGCGGACATTTTGAAGTAATTTTTGAAAGTTTGTATTTACGTGAATAAAACCCGCTCATGTGATGATATGTCGAACTTTTCAATTTTATCGGTTTCCCATTACGCACACCACCGTAGAGCAACCGAAGCCCCGGATCTAGACCAATTTTGTTTATATATTTGGTGCATCTAATTTTCTCCAATTTTGTCGCTGAAAAATAATCCGTTTGTTTGCAACTTGTCATTTTGTTTTTTTCCTTCTTTTTCTTTAACACACACTTTGTCTTTACCATTGTTTTAGAATTGGGCTTTTGCATCAGGAATGAAACTGATACACCATCGGTCTGCAGTGAAAAAGCAAATTGGCTTTTCGGTAGTTTAAAGTATTTACACCAATATTCCTCACGGTTGAAATCCTTCCATGCGCCCTTGAATAATTTTAAAGAACAAAGTAAATTGAAATAAGCAAAAGAATCATAGCGAATATGGTGTGCGCCGTGTTTGAAAATGGGTATCATTGAAAAGTTTTTGTAATTGTTGCGCTCGTTGAAGCGTTGGAGATTGAAAAATATTTTTATCGAAGCCCAGTAATTTTTTTTATTTTGCAACTTTGCAAATTTTTCGCCACGCCATTGCAATTCCTCGGTCATGTGAAGCAGCAAATCCAAATCGGGATCTCGTGACTTTTGGTCCAACTCGTTGTCCTCGCTGAATAAATAACGAAGAGTATTGTATATTTTTGAGTGGTCTTGTGTGAATTTGCTGAAAAATCTTCGCAGCCTTGAATACGCGTGCATCCATATGTTGTTGTGAAATAGTGTACTGTACTGGTTAGCGGAATCTATGAAGAGATTCGATCTATATGAGCTGTCGTAGAGTGGCAAATGTTGCCTCAATGATGCATATGTAGCGTCTACAACGTATTTGGGCTTCTTTTTTTGCATGAGATGATAGTAGTAATCGGCAAATTTGATTTCAGAAAAGTCACCAACAGTCCATTTTTTCATCAAAGTAAAATGAATGTACCTACAAATGTATGTACAGTAAAATCAATAAATGCCATTGCGACAACATTTCGACAACACAAAAATAAAATCAATTTCACCTTGAAACTTCGACAAAGAGCGCTGACATTTCGGCAACATCGCGTTGAATCTTATTGAATACGTCCACATTTTTACATGTTGAATAGAGTGCCTTCTTGATGACAAAATTTTGCACTTGCTCTTTGTTGTTATTGTTGCAGGGTTCCTTTCGTTTCGGCATCACAGTGCCAAGTGTGACAATGAAATGAAAATTATTGTGATTGATTTATTAAAACGAATGAAAAATATTTTTCTACATCAAAAATATTTAAAAGGATACATAAATGAAAACTTAAATTCAAATTCTCAAGTATAAAATTGTAGAGTTACTATTTGGTTTACAAAGTTTACTTCAACAAAAATGAACCGCTTTTATAGTCTACGCTCACGGAAAAAAAGTTTAAATACACTATTGGTGCTGATAATTTTTTTTTTTGGTTGCTATGTAGTTCATTAAAAACTAACTTAAATTTCTCAAACAAATCGAAAAGCTTTTAATATGCGAAACTAACCCAGTCTGTGCTTTACTAGATATAAACTTACTAAATCGCCTAAACCAATCTAGTGAGAATGGGCTTTTAGTTGCTTTCATTTATCTTTTGTTCATTTATATCTAAAAATATTTTATATCTTTTATTTTTTCTTTCAGGCAAGTATCTCTTCGTTGGAAGATCTTGAACCGATTATGGATCCCCAGAGTTCATACAAACCACTCGCACATAAATGTGATAAATGCGATAAAGCTTTTGTGAAAAAAACTAGCTTAAAAATTCATATTCTAAGTCATTCAAATGTTAAAAATTTCAAATGCACATTGTGTGAAAAAACTTTTAAGTATCAAAGTAGTTTACGGCTGCATTTTCTGCGACATACCACCGAAAAGAAATATAGTTGTGATTTTTGTGACAAGCGTTTTGCCTCAAGTACAGATGCTACAATTCATAGGCGCATACATACTGGCGAAAGGCCATATATTTGCTTTAAATGTGGCAAAGCTTTTAAAACTTCTGCTCACTACAATACACATATGAAAACAATACACCTTAATATTCGTGAAAAAAAATGTGATATTTGTTCGAAAGCTTTTTTCAGTAATTATCAATTAAGAAATCACATGGCCGGACACTCAAATCAGCGTCCTTTTGCTTGTACCCAATGCTCGGCAAGTTTTGCTCGAAAAAAAACTCTAACACAACACATCAAACTACACACAAATGCTCGACAATATAAATGCACTGTATGTGATAAATCATTTAATCAATCACCTGCTCTTATTTCTCATATGAACATCAATCATAAAAAGTTGCAAACTAAAGTTTGAAAAACTTGATACGTTATTCATGTGGCTTCAATTACTTTTCATTTCGGAAGCTTTTTGATGAAAATGGTGAGTCACAAGATAAAAAGTATTAGAATCTCTTTTGTGGAGAATTAGAAGTTCTACAAATAAATTATTTAAAATAATATTTGATTTGAATTTTACAAAAAAGTTAACCACCGTTTAGGAAATATTCGGTTACATTTTCGTTAATGTAAACGAATATTATTTGTAATTCTCCACAAAAAAGTTTCTAATACATACTTTTATCGTGTGATTCACCGTTTTCATCAAAAAGTTTCCTAAATTAAAAGTAATTGAAATCACACGGATTTCGGAACAGAGCTGACAATGCATTTTTAACTAACTACACATTGATTTATTTTGATTTTGTTTCAACTATTCGAAAAATTTCAATTACTATTCTCTAAAAATATGGTTCAATATGATATGCATAAAACCGTGCAGAAAAATTTTATTTCGGAATATCAATCTCAGATATGTAATGAACATAATTGAAAAAATTAAACTTATTTCTCAGTTGGAGTAGCCTCTACAATTTCTATTTAAAAGTGTTAACCAATATGAAAATAAGCAAATAAATATATTTTTAAAATAAAATTTAAATATTTCACTTTATGTTTCTTGATAATTACTAAGATGAACTTATTTGAAAAAATATTTCATGAAATGATAGTCTTAAGTTTAGACTTTAAACCCTCATTCTCATAATTCAAAAAAATTTATTTAAATTTAATTTCGCCTAATAAATGTGTATTTTCTTTTGCTTATTTGATTTCACTTTAGGCGAGTATTTCTTCGTTGGAAAAATATCTTGAACCAACAATGAATTCGAATCATTCGCACAAATCACTCACACATAAATGTAACAAATGCTACAAAGCTTTCGCGAAAAAAAGAAGCTTAACCAATCATATTTTAAGTCATTCGAATGATCACAATTATAAATGTACGCTGTGTGAAAAAACTTTTAAGCATAAAGATAATGTAAAGAAGCATTTGTTGCGGCATACTGATATGAAGAAATTTAATTGTGAGCTGTGCGATAAAAGATTTTTCACAAGCAGTGAAGCTGCAATACATCTACGTATACATACGGGTGAAAAACCATTTGTTTGCTCAAGATGCGGCAAAGATTTTAGAACTACTGCTGCTCTAGCCAATCATACGAAACGTGTGCATATCAACATTCGTCCAAAAAAATGCGATATTTGCGAGAAAACTTTTTTTGATAACACTCAATTAAAGAATCACATGGTAGGACATTCGAATAAACGATCTTTTGCTTGTACCCAATGCTCGGCAAGTTTTGCTCGCATTAATACCCTTAAAGAACACATCAAACTACATACAAATTCTCGAGAATATGCATGCTCTTTATGTGATAAATCATTTAATCAGCTATCTCCATTTTTATCTCATATGACTGAAAAATGAAATTATGTTTAGTTTATGTAAGTATGGATTAAGTATGATTTCTTTAATGAATTTGTATTTAAGTTTTGATTGCTGATACATAGGGTATTTTATAAAACATGTTAATATCTGTAAAGCCACGTAATCTTGTAAGAGATGTTAAAATCAAGGCGAATTTTGACAGTATTACAAGTTACTGTGCTCTTAAACCTAGTATGATGAATGAAGACACATGCCTTTAAAATTTCTTGAAGTAAAAAAATCCAAAAGTAAATCTCATGAGATTTTTTAGCAATATCTTGATTTTTTAATATTTTTTTAGCTTAAAATGCTATAAGCCATTTATAGGGGAAGGTGGGGAATCGTGGGCCACGTTTTTATTTTGTTAAATATCTTCAAAAAAAATAAAAAATTTCGCAAATTGTAATATGGTATGTTATTCTACATGAAGTTAGGTAACTTTTGACTATTACACTTTCTAACAATTCTTTTGATTTTTCCGACTTTTCGTGGTTTGAAAAAAATTAGTGTTTTTGCAATTTTCAAAAATGGTGGGGAATCGTGGGCCACCGCCGTAATTAAGTAAAAATCAAACAATTTTGATGCAAAACTTTATTGAATTAGTTGAAATGACAAGTAAAGTTATTTTAATCGACAAAATGAAGAAGAAGGGTTATGCACGATCAATCATATACGCAATTTGGGAAATAGGAAAATTTGATACAAAATATGTATTTATTGTTTTATTTATTGATTCACAGCCTCCATTTTGCACAAAACATGATAAACACAACATACAAATGTGTATTGATACGAAAATTGTCAAAACACGGGTGGCCCACGAAGTGGCTCACGATTCCCCACAAGCTACTTTTTGCAAAACAACGGCGTGTAATTGACTTGTTGAAGTGTCATGCAAAATTACTTTTGTATGTTGAAAGGCAAAGGTCTAACGATAATAAAAAACATATTTACCTGTGTTTTGTCGTAGCAATTCGTCCAAGAATGATGGAAATCAAACACGCAAAAAAAGTTTTGCAGATACTTTTTTTTGGGCGAGTTTTGTACAAAGCAAATAAAACGCGTACGTTTGTCAACAACCAATGTAAAAATAAGTTGAGGCTAAGAGAAAACGATTACAGTTGCATTTAACTATTTATCTCGACATACTGCCGAAAGGTGGCGGTGGCTCACGATTCCCCATGGCCCACGATTCCCCACTTTCCCCTACTTAATTAATTTCATTTAAATATTTTTGTCGCATGAGATTTTTACTTGAAGCACCGATTCACCGATTATGATTTTATCGAGGTTACATCTAAAACTTATTCAGTTTCATGAAATTTTTTAAGAAACTTCAGCGAAGTTCAGACTAACCAATCATACAATTCACGCTCCAGTTTGACTTTAGAATATATTTTTATAACATGAGATTGGTTTCCTTAAGGTCTTGTGACAAAAGCATTCTAAAAGACAATGCGAATGCTCCTTATTTTTCATTTCAAAATAAATTTGTATCATGAGATTTTTAGAAATGCGTTTGAAATAATTTCTTTTTCATACAATTAAGATATAATTTATTTCATGCCATTTCGAAATGTTATTGTCTCGCGGTTTGGTTGCCATCGGAAAATTTATATTGCCGACCCAGCCAGTTGATTCTTTAGTTGTCTTTATAGTTGCCATTTTAAGCAACTGCTTTGTAGTAGTTGTCAATCATGCAACGCAACTTAATTACGTTTCCATAAGTAATTGGGGAATAAATTGTAGATTCATTCTGTCGGCCCCAAAATTAATAGAGCTTTTCTTCTTATGTTTTCAAAATCATTTAATATAATTTATCGTTAATATTCGACTTTTTTGCAAATATCTTAGAGAAAAGTTTGGTATATTTTTGTATGAAGTATTGTGATCTAGGAAAAGAAATGTCCTCTTTTTGTCAGAGAAGTTATAACATTTTGCCAAAACAATGAGACCTCTTTTCCTAAGTCGCATAGTTAAACTATAAACTACGTATGTATTAGCACTTAATGTATACGAAAAAAAAAAAAAAAAATGGTACAAATTAAATCTTATTGTACTAATTTATAATATCTAAAATAAATTTAAAGCGTTCTTGTTAGTCTTTTTGAATTTTTTCCTTAGATGTTAATTTTAAATTACTATCTAGAATGGCGTTGATGTTTTGACCATAAGATTGGATTTTCTTCTGCTTTCCAATCTCGACTATATTTATTTCGTTCAACTCGTTCGCTTTTTCTGAAACTGCTGGTTTCGTTATCTCCGCATTGGTGGTGTTGTTCTCTATTGGTATCTGCTCCTCCTCCTCCTCGAGAATGATATCGCCCCCGGCCAATGCAATCCTCGATATTTCTGGTTGGTTTCTCTGTGGCTTTATTGTAATTTGTAAAGGTAAAAGAGTTGTTTTTACTGTATGTTGGTCTGGACTCAAGGGGGTCACTTGATTCGCACTTTCTTTCAATTGAAATGGATTCGTATTTTCCGTTTTCGGCGTTGTCGTCGTTGATTTGATATGGCTCATAGAGCTTTCCGCCGTGCTGCATGGTTTCATTGTCATTTCCACCGTTACGGCTGCTGGTTGGGAGCTGGCGTAGCTGGTACTTGGTGGATCCACCGATGACATTTGGGATACTATTGTCTTGCTGTGGTTGTTGCTGAACCCTATGTCTTTCCATTTCTCTAAAACAAATACATAAGTGACTTAGTTCAAAATTCAAAGAAAAACATTAAAAAAAAGCGCATACCTCCCAAACTACTGCCACCGGCACCGGCTGCACCATTGACACCATTCTTTCCAAAAGGCAGCAATCCAGTGGGGCAACATGTTAGCACAGTTTTATATGCCTTGCGGTACTGCTTGTTCATAATAACGTAAATAATTGGATTAATACACGCCGATAGATATAACATAATGTAGCTGAATATCTGAAAACCTGGATGTTCAACATTTTTGTCAGCGACCTTTGCCAGCGTAATGGGCAGATAACAAATGACAAATGAAAGAAAAATGGCCAATACCATTTTGGTAATGCGCCACTCATTACGTTTCGCTCTCAAGTCACGTTGATCTTTGATGCGCGTCTGTTTCTGCAACTCCTGTTTAGTATCCGTTGCCGTTGAAAAACTACTTTCCGAACCAACATTTGAAGATATCCGCGTATTTGGATCGTTTGTTAGATTTGGCGTTGACAACTGTTGCCTTTGATTATTTGGTATTGAATTTTGTGCATTAGCGTGATTCTTAAGCCTTTGCTCTGATTTATGCACAACCCAAAATATTTTCGTATAGCAAGCTATGATGATAATGCATGGTATAACGAAAGCCGTTAGAAACAATGCTGTCTTACTACTTTTGCCATGGGCATCATTCATTATGGAACAGGTGCCCAATTTTGGATCATAATCAAATACTCCCCAAGCACCAAGCAAAGTTGGTAATTGCATTCCATAGGAAAATAACCAGCAAAATGCGATCATAATGGCGATCCAGTGTTTCTTATATATCTTGGCATATGAGCTGTGATGTGCAATCATTACGTATCTGTTGGAAAAATAAAAAAGATTCTTCATTAGAATAGTTTCGAAACTTTGACCGATTACTCAGTCCTGGTTTTCTGAACTTATTTGCAATAAACAACTTTTTCGGTTTATTTTACTCATACGACATGTTGTACTATGTATAGTGTCACGAGCGAAACGAGATTCCAATTCACAGAAGCATTGAGGCTGTCGTGAATTTCTCATATTTTTCGTTAATTCACTAAAATCGGTACCTCGATACTACTTGAGTCTTAAATCTGACTCATGAGTTTCGAGATATGGCGAATTTTCAAAAATAATGATCAGTTTTTTTTAAAGCACTATTTTTTTCAAAAAATTTCTTTCGGTGTTTTGATTTGCATTTCGACGGTGGTTGAATGCCGGCGAGTGAACTAAAAGACTTAACCTGTCCTTAGCGGAATTTGAATAGAGTCTGGTGAAGAAGCTGACTTCCGAACCCACCGAAACGAATGCCAGCTCGAGGAACTTAAAAACATGCTGCTATCTAAGAACCGCATTGTTGGTGCAAGAATCACTGCGGTTTGCATTGAATATTGCCCATCAGAGAGCATGTCGAAAAACTGGGTATTCCCATTGGAAAGATAATTTTTTGATTGCTGATGACAAAAAAAAAAACCAAAAATACCTGTTTATTGTTATCATTCCGATACACAGCAAGGACACTCCAATATTTCCATACTGAATAAATGGTATCAACTTGCACAGCACATCTCCATGAGTCCAAGTTCCTTCAATAAAACGAATGGCACTAAAAGGCAGCACTAGTGAACAGAATAACAGATCCGCTAAGCATAAACTGTAATTATGAAGGAAATATCAAGTTAAAATAAATAAGGCATTCCAAACAGTTCAAGTAAAGGAAAATCCATACAAACCTTATGATAAAAGCCGCTGCCACATTTCGTACTTTTGGACACTTCAATAATGCAATTACTGTTAGCAAGTTACCAAATATGCCAACTATCATTATGATGAAAGTCACGACGGCTGCGAACGTTAGAAGTGGTTGTGAAAACCTAAAATTAAGAAGGAAATGGTGAGACTTCTTCAAGGCATTGTAAACGTATGCATATTATAAATTTTGGAAATAAACTATTGACTAACTAGATTCTTCCGATTGTATCATGTTTCTTGTGTCGCTAGTGTTATTTTTTCTCCCTCACCTTCACTAAGAAGAGTGAATACTCCAGCTGTGGTTCGCTGAAGAAAATGAAGGAGAGTCACTACACGCACCTTCTATGTTACTATGCCTGAAGACCCAGCCAAATTCCCCTTACAATCTTTTACCAATTTTATCTACGGATAAGTGTTGAAGAATCAAAGAGCTTGTGATGCAGTCTGTCTATCTACGAATATGGCAACTCAATTCATTTTAGAATCTAATTTAACCCATAAGTATTTGACCTTATCCTATCCGATAGTCTAGGATAGCGATTGAAGGTTAAGGGGCTAGATTAATTAGTTAAATCTCTTCCGTATTAGTGTTTAATCCGTAACATGATCAATTATTAGAAACACTCAAGTGTTATAAGAAGTTTTTGATCAACTTTGATATGGTTCAGATTATGCGAACTTTTGTACAAATTAAACCAAAAATCCTTAGCCATAACACTTCCTGCTTCTATATTTTTAGTTTTATTTTGCATTCTACAGACTTTAAGACAAAGAGAATCATTCTTTTACATTTCTAAAGCAAATATGATTACTAATCAGAAACTGATAACCCTTAATCGCATGGGAATAAAAAAAGAAAAAAAGTACCATATAAAGTATTTATAAGAATCGATATTCGCAATTTGCATAGTTCTTTTAGTGAAGCTTTCGCAATTACAATGAATTTCTATTCTTTAAGTATGTCTTATCTAGGGGTACGGATCAGACTTGTTCGAATTCAAATGCATGTTGCATTAAACTGATTCCATAATTTATTATTTTTTTATAACACTTTTCATGCTCATTATAAGAAGATTAAACAAGCATAGATCATAAAACATTGAAAATTATCTCTTCAAATAGTACCCATTGTAATATGGAAATTTCAACTTCCCCGACAACGTATTTTCAGTGCAAGAAAAATGCATAACATAAGTTGATATATAATTCGACTATTTAGTTCGCCTTGTTAAACTTTAAAGGGACCACACAACGGTAAGCTTAGACAAACCAAAAAACAAAAACGTTTTTAGTATTCTCTCTTAAAGTCTAGTCTCCATAATGAATTTCCTAAAAATTGCTGCAGCGGTTTAGCTGTGATAGTTTTTTTCCCTTTATGGGCGTGGCACTGCGTACTAAAAAACAATAAGTTTTTATTATTCTTCCTTTAGGCTTAGTATATTCGGTACAGGTGGCTTAGTCGTGACAGCGTATTCTCTTATTAGGGGCGGTGTCACGCCTTTCAAAAAAAAAAATAAAAAATAAAAAATCAATCGCACATGTTGCGATTAAGGCAGTTAAAATGGGGCTGAACTATATTGCCTTGCAGTGTTACCGTACTTTTTGAGAAAAACTGTTTAGCAGTGTGACTGTACTTTATGAGGCTAACGACTTTATCTTACGAAAAAAGTGCACATGGCATAAAATGCTTAGAATCATTCAAGGAACAAGTGTTTTCTTCTTTTTTTTTTTTTTTTTTCTGAAAAATTTTTAACGTCATGATAGTACAGTCATTTGGTAGTTTTACCTGGAAAGTTTTGCGGGATTTTTGCAAATGAGTTATTTTATAGATTTCGATGTGCTCTTTCAGAATTTCAACTTTGCTACCTCGAGTCGTGTTCGCTCGCGCCGCCATATTGGAAAAATTGCGTCCAAAATCAGTTTTTTTACAAATATCTCTTTAACGGCTACATTTAGAGGAAAATATTGTAGTGCAATATTGTAGCTTATAAAATTCTCTATAAAAATGACCTTGTACGACTTATAAATTGTGCATGTCGCTTATGAGAAGGCACAGTGATGTGTTGAGTTTAAAATTACGATAACTCATGAACGGTGAGTCACACGTTTAAAATAAAAATATTTATTTGTAGGGCTCTCCGGCTACTACTAGAGCAACAATGGCCTAACCCTTACTTCGTTAAAAAAGCAAAAGCAAATAACTTGTGTCAACAAAGGTTATGTGCTTTTGCTTTTTTTTTTTAGTGAAGTAATGGTAAGGCCACTATTGCTCTGATAGCCTCATATATAGCCTTAGCATGGAAGACGAAACAAATTTTTAACTGCTTTTATCGTAAAAATTGAGACAGAAATTAAAATTTTTGCTTCCAAACTTTAATATTCTATGCTTATCTAGAGAGAATGGCCTTATTCCAACTACAGTTGTTTTGTTAGAACCAAAGTTCAAATTTCATATATTTAAATACTCATGTAATGTAAATAAATTTTTAGCCTTGATGAACCTAGATCAGATGAAAAATGGCAACTCTATTATAAATTTAGTAAATAAATCTACTACTTAAATACACTGTACAACAGAGAAAAAAAAAACCCGTGGGGTTTGACGACTTTTTTACTAATTCGAGGTCGCTGAAACCGAAAATGAAGTCAGTTTTTTCGGGTCACCCTAGGTTTTTCGTTTATTAAGAGCCGGAGCGTGTTAAAACGTATGATCGATGTGAGCTAGTCCTTCCGACCCCTCCTAAGGAGGGTTTCCATATGTATTGAAACCATATTCAAACCACATGTTTTTTTTTGTGCTCCTGTAGATTTTTAAGGAAAATTTGGGAGATCCGACAAGGAGGTGTGGTACACCCCATACAAAAAAACCGCAAAAAGGGGAACATTTTACACCTAAGCCCCACCGACTCCTCCTAAAGGAGGCTCCCATATGTATTGAAAACATATTCACATATGTTTTTAGGTGCTTCTGTAGATTTATAAGGAAAATTTGGGCAATCCGACATAAAAAACCATAAAATACATTATGAAACTTCCATCCATACAAAGAAATCATAAAACTTTTCCCCTTACGAGTGACATGTGTTTTTTTTTGTATGAGAATTCAACGCCCCTGGTCTGATATACCTATTTGTTGTATGGGACTTAAATTTTTTGAAACGGACACACTGAAAACTAACTTGCTAAACTGAAACTTTTTTTGGTGGGTTTTTGAAGGGTTTTTGATCAAAATTATTGCCTTATACTTTTTTTAAAAAAAGTTTAATTTTTTATAAAGTTATAAGGATGTGAATTTTTATGTACGTCTTTTTTCAAATTGCAATTTCTCAGATAACATTGAGCGAAAATTAATGAAACTTTTGTAGTAAGACTAGAAATAATTCAAAATTTAAATGAAATAAACTTTTCATAAAAATTTTTAAAATTTTTTTATAAATAATGCACTTTTTAATAAACAAATAGATATTTAAGCTATACCTATAGCAAAATAAAAACAAAATTTTTATACAGAAATGTGCTCTGAAATCTGCACTACATTTCTGTGAAAAAAAATTGGAGGTACACATCATTAACAAAAAAGTTACGCGTACTTAAATGACTCTACATAGGTGTCTTGCCTATGCGATTCACACATTTACGCTCGCTGCGCGTTCTTACGTGCATTCTCAATTTCTGCATAAATTATGATTTGTTGTTTTGAAACGGCATGCAGCGGTGAAATGCGAAAATCACATAGGCAAGGCACCTATGTAGTGGCATTTAAGTACGCTTAACTTTTTTGTTAATGATGAGTACCTCCAATTTTTTATCACAGAACATTTTTTCAGAGCACATTTCTGTACAAAAATTTTGTTTTTATTTTGCTATAGGTATAGCTTAAATATCTATTTGTTTATTAAAAAGTGCATTATTTATAAGAAATTTTAAATATTTTTATGAAAAGTTTATTTCATCTAAATTTTGAATTATTTTTAGTCCCACCACAAAAGTTTCATAAATTTTCGCTCAATATTTACGGAGAAATCGCAATTTGAAAAAAGACATACATATAAATTCACATGCTTATAACTTTTAAAAAAATTAAAATTTTTTTAAAAAAAGTATAAGGCAATAAATAATCTAGATCAAAAACTCTTCAAAAAACCATCAAAAAAAGTTTCAGTTTAACAAGTTAGTTTTTAATGTGTCCGTTTCAAAAAATTTAAGTCATGGTCTTTGGTGTATACTTTTGCTTGAAGTTTCAGAACTGCTAGTTGCAGAATTATTGAATGTATAGAATTTTTGTTGTATGGAGGTTGCAATGCCCCCTGATTAAATTCTTTTATTTTTTCTTGGTATATATCATACATACAAATACATCCATGCATCAAGTTTCAAATCGATACTCGTCAAAGGTACGGAGATACTTATAACGTTTTAAGTGTCTTTTGCATGTTGTTTTTGTACGCGGGATGCAAGGGTTGGAGGGTTTAGGCCCCAAGGAAAAAAAATTTTTCCCTTTGAAAAGTAATGGAGGTCGGTCATACATTTTAACCCTCTCCGCCCCTTGCTAAACTTTTAAATATTGATTTAAATCACAATGGGGGTAGGGTTTCACCTGGGCCCGTGGTGCGAAAACCGAGGGTGACCCAAAAAAACTTACTTCATATTCGGTAAAAAAAGTGTTTTTTTATTTTGCTGTTCTGTTGTACAGTGCAATCAACTGACTTTTTCGTTTGCCATTGGCAATACGAGATTTCCGATGTCAACCAAACTGTGAGTTAAGTTACGATATGCAATAGGGGCCTCAAGTTATAAGTTTTGTTTAAATTCAAAATTTGTGTAAATTAAAATAAATATTTATTTATTTTTACCCAGTTTGATCATCCATGCTTTCACTCGTGGTGGTGTTGTAATACTCGTATGTAACTGTTGTCATCTAAAATAAAAGAAAAAAGAAAAAATTAATTTCATTGTCTCAATAAATAATGCCCTAGTGTAAATGGGGTCCCATTTTGTTGGGAATTTAAAAAATTGGACTCTGTTTTCACGAGAAAGTTTATTTGAACTTGTCGAATTGATGATATTGAGTTGAAAAACTTTATCGGTCAAATGTTTTCAACTAATTCTTTATCTGTCCACAACAGAAATGTCAAACCACAATGACAATTGACGTCATTTGTAAAAATGATGACACGTTCACATTATGACATTAATTTTTCTATTGCATCAACAGTAGTAACTGTTTCATATCCCATACATTAATTTATCGTCTCGATATGAGTAATGTTATGATTACAGGAATATTTATTATCGTAAGTTGCTCAACGTTTACAAATATCGAAAGTGGGTTAAATTATCAGCTGATGAAATGACAAATACAGAGGTAGGGCAGAATCAATTTATAAATCAATTCATGACAGATGTCCTAAGTTAAGAAAACAGGCGTTTTTTGCTGAGTGTGCGCCATATAAGTAAGTTGCCTTATCAAATAAACAAATAGCTAATTAAGGAATTAATTTTAAACTTATTTAGTTTATTGATTAAAAATGTGTTTTTTCATATATTTTTTAGTGCTAGAATGAAACATGGTAAAAATGTTCGAGTCAATATTAGGCAATAAAGGAAAATAGAAAAATGAAACCTATAAAACTATGGACATAAAATTATTTTTTTGGTTCAATAAGTCAAATAGATCGCATAGAAGCCTCTACAGAGTTAAGGTAAAGTATAAAAGCGCAGTTTTTAATGGTTGAATGTCCATAACAGTTCTACTTTAGAAGTATACACAAATGTTGCTAAAATGGATATCCGAACTGGAATCTGCAAACCAAAGCAAGTAATCTCTCAAGATCGATAAGACAAGTAATTCAAGCGCAAATATTTGTGGGGGCAAAGGCGGCAAAATTTTTAACGGTAAGTGATATATTACCTAGCAATATATCCATTTAGATAAAGTTCAGTAAATTGCAACTTAGTGCAAAAAGAGAGAAATTGATTTTTTTTTATAGCAGTAGTTGCAGGACATAATTCCCTCTATTCTCATTGTCGTTTTAATAGTCGTTTCTTAGTCGTTTTATTTTTAACTCATCGTCTTGTTTCAAAATTTTAATTCTTAGAACATGCATTGGGCCTTATCATGAATTTGTCTAGAAACTCGCTCTCGCGAATATATTCCTTTCTCGAAAGGGAGTATTTGCAATCGTGAATATTTTGAGAATGGAAATTCTATTTTTAGCAGGAATTTTTTTTTCTTCTAGACATTTTTCTGACGTCGCATCATGAGAAATATGATGTGTCTGTCTTTGCATCTCTTGGTAATTCGGACCATTATACCATTTCCGCTGCTTTTTCATATTCCAGTTTACTCCCTGTTAGCGGCTTTATGATAAAGCAAATAGAGATGCGTTAAATAATTTTTATCGCAATTTCAATTGGAAATTGTGTTTCGCTGACAGAAACATAAATGCCGCGGCTTTAATGGTGCAGGAAATTATTTTATTGGGTATGAGGTCCTTCATACCCAATAAAAAAGTTTGCCTTAAACCTAAGGTAGTAAAAACTTTTGTTCGTTTCTTAAGAGAGTGAAGAATCAGTCTTCATCGTCTATTCCAACTCTTTTTAATGAACGACCAAATCTTCACTGATCCCGTTGATAAAGCTGATCTCTCGGCAAGCATCTTTTCTAAGAATGCTACACTCCCAGTTAGCAATCAACCACCGCCCAACATCGAGAGAAAGTCTTCGGCTATGCCAAGGATCCACTTTCGAACTAGGGCACGTCCATTACGGAACCTATTTAGCATTTTCTACACTTGTAGTGAATTACCATCATTTTGGAAGATTGCTAATGTTCAGCCAGTTCCTAAAAAAGGCGAGGCTACCAACCCTAATAATTATCGGCCCATTGCAATATGCTCAGCGCTTTCCAAAGTTATGGAAAGTGTTATAAACTTCCACTTTATGAATTATCTGGAGCGCAACGAGTTACTTAATGATCGCCAATATGGTTTCAGTAGAACTCGCTCTACTGGTGACTTAATGGCGTTCATCACTGAAATGTGGAACCAATGTGTCCACCTTCTTGGTGAAAGTATGGTTGTTGCTCTGGATATTTCTAAAGTTTTTGATCGTGTGTGGCATAGCGCTTTCGTAACAAAACTTATTGCATATGGCGTCGGTGATTCCTTCGCTCGTTGGATAACGAGCTTTTGCAGTGGCCGTTCTATACGTGTTGTCGTAGACGATTTCACATCTAATGAATACTCCATTAACGCTGGAGTTCCCCAGGGTTCGGTCCTATCCCCATCTCTTTTTCTTGTTTTCATCGATGACTTTCTGTCATCGACCATTAATCCAATCCACTCCTTTGCAGATGACAGCAGTATTTGTCATTCATATTGCTTCAAATCTCTGAGGAGATTGAGAGAAAAAGGCGGTATATGAATGATACACTCACAAATGACCTCAAAATAATCTCCGAGTGGGGTCGAGCTAATCGGGTCGAATTCAACGCTAGCAAAACCCAATGCTGTCTGTTGTCTCACAGACTAGTGGATTATCCCCCTCCACCCCTCAATATGGCTGGCGTAGAGTTTGAGTTTGAGAACTTTTTTTGGATCTTAATTTTTTTCCCAATCTTCTCAAAAGTCATTTTCACCGTTTTTCTTAAAATTTCTTATTTTAATCCCTGGAGTGCAGTATAAGTGGGAAACCTTTGCATTGATATACATACAAAATTATGGGTTTCATGAAAGGTATTTTAATAAGCTATAAAGTTTTCATAGAAAAGTTTTTGATTTGTCAAACATCATTTCTGTGGCAGGAAGGAAAAACTGCTTAAGTCGACTTAAGCGCAAAAATAGGTTTAAGCTCAATTTTCTAATAGTTCTGGGTAAAATCTAAATTGAGATCTAAATAAGCACTAACAAAACACTCAAAAATGAAAGTACAATTGCCCCCAGAACCAATCGAAAATGGACCTCAAACCTATTTTGCTTAAGTCAACTTATTGCCGACAACCTTATTTTACAGTGAGTTTTGCCATTCGAGAAAAAATTTTTTCCGATTGTGTTCTAGGGAGTCTGGGGAAAAATTCTCGAGAATAATTATTCATGATAAGGTCCATAGTGTACTCGTTGAAACTGCGAAATTCGTACGATTTTAATAGATTTGCACTCTAAGCAAAAAGGCATGTTGTGCCGAGGACAATACCATAGGATAGAATTTTGCTCTTAGATGATGAGTCAAGTATCCTTTATATAGAGTTCTAAGTAGATAGAATGTGAGTTAAATAGGTCATGAATCCTTTGCATATCTGTGCAAAGATTTCCAAGCTTTTGGTATAAAAACCGCTAGGCTTGCCTTCATCTAAATGATATATGTAGAAGACTGTTCCAAAAAGCTTTCAAAGTATTTGGTATTTTAGCAAGATATTATCTTGAAGGAAGCTTGCTGTAGTTGCATAGAAATACTATTGTCTTACTAGGAGACTAGAACGCTTTAAAGCTATTTATCGTCCAAAGTATCATAGTATCTTTTAACGATGCATCGAAGTTTTATTCCACGGATTTATTTTCATGGGATCTTTGTGATTGTTTATGACATTGAAAGGCATTTTTTGGTTACTCATAAAAAGAGTTTCAAGAAATTTCAACTATTATAATTAATCAGCACAGAATTGGTTGGAATTTACCGAATTATAACACTTTGAAACACTCTAATATTGGCAATTCACTTTTTTCGTAAGTTCCCTTGCTTTTGAGTAAAAAATCGTTTTTCCGTCCTCGTTATTGAAAAACGTAAAATGATCGATTTTTGAAACCGAATATTGTCTATACCCAAAAAAAAAAAAATATTTTTAAACGCCAAAATTTTTGTAAGAACATAATCTGTATTAAAGCATTGTACTTTCACTTTTTTTGAAATTTCTGTTCACTTCCCGATTAACATACCAACGAATAAACGCATACGTATTAACTGCTTTTAAGCTCAGTATATCCGTTCTTATTAAAACTAAATAAATCTATTGAGAATTTTCTGACCGGCAGAAGAATAAATTACGAGTTTTAAATATCTTTTTTTTTTAGCGGATTTTTAAAGTTGCGAACTAAAGCGTTAAACTTCTCTTCAATATACCCTTCGTTTGGAGATTTGATTTTATACTGGTATGTTAAAATATTTAATATCATTTAGTTTGCGCTGCTCCATCGTCTCGTTACTTACTGGGGAGTGTCATATTTCTTAGAACAAAAAAACCATTTCATTTAGATACAATACTTCCAAGCAGATACGATACATTTGGGTTACGCGCTTCTTTTCTAAATTAATGTCAATTAAGTAAATTAAAGAGGTCAGTTGCACATGTTGTCTTTGGATGTACGAGTGAGTATGTATGGGATACAACACTGGTACTATTGCCTACTGGTAACAAGTATCCGTATATGGGTGCAGAGATCACTAAAAAATTTATTAATTAAATGTGTGATAAATTTGTATATCCTATAAATTGAGAATGCTCAATGGACTCAATCATGATGAGGGTATATCAACTAAGTTCTAGCAAGTTGAGGCAGTTATGTATTTCTTTAATTTGTGCTCTCTTGTTCTTAAAAAGCCATATGTGCTTGTATACCCCCATCTACTTATATATGTACAATCAGCTAAGAACTTTAGCCTTTATATTTGATAAAATAGTGTTTTTAATTGGTAATAATTTAATTTTAATATTTGTTAGGTCATCAAGTCATAGATTCTATGAGTACATTACCGAAATATTTATTTATTATTAACATGGCAAAATTGAAACAATAAACAAAAAAAAATCCTGACCTTCTACAGATTGTAAAACACAGATTGAAGGATTTAATTTATTTATCTTTAAATTAACTGGAATTTGATATTTTCTCGTTATGGACAGGGGGATTGAACCCAAGACTTTCGCATTTTAAGGCCACCTGAGCTAATGCGGCAGTTGGCCATCGGATGTCAAGTGTTTACGTTATTCTATAACCCAGCTTTGGGAAAAAATTACATTTGTGTTTTCTTTCTTTCTTTCTTTCTTTTCTCCTCTCCAAAAACAACATCTAACGATTATGTTGTTCCTTAGGCAGTTAAAAAGGGTCTGAAATGTTTTACGTTTACCATTCATATATTGATTTTTAAATGAAAAAGTGTTGATTACGTAGAAGGCTATTTGTCGCGAGTAAACATCTTTTTCGACTTTGGCTTGATGTGCTGTTCAACGTTTTCATTTACTGAAATTCAAGAATGGTCTCATAAAAACGTGCAATAAACCATGCTCGAATTTCTTAAGCTAATTCCCCCGAACATATTTCGATATAGCGCTATAATGGGTGATAAGTTTGATTTTGGGTAATTTTTCGTTTTCAAGATAGTTGCAAAAAACCAAGGATAAAAACAGAAGTAAGTAGTTTTCGTGGCCAAAAATTCAAACAACGATTTCAGGGAAACCTTAGAGAATATTTCAATATGGCTAATTTTAGAATGTTGTGCATTGATGTCGCTTAAAAATTGCTTTGATTTTACCCAAAAATGATTTTTTTATTTTTTTTAATTTAATTTTAAGCAAGTAAGCACGGGACATTTTTTCCACCATACAAATTTTTAATTGAAAATCTTTCAAAAAACCAGGATTTCACCTTATCTGTCGAGTTGACGTAGCATCCCCAATTTTCCCAAAGGATGTAATTGGTCTCTATACATTTTACATGTGCACCAAATCTCATAAATTATTAATTTTTTTTTTTAGGGTCGTGACATCGCCCATTTTCCCACTGAACATTATTTGTCCTGGCGCTCTGAACACATGTACCAAATCTCATTAATATGCGTTATATGTTTTCAGAGATATGATGTAGTGATTTTCGTGGGGACGTGATACCCCCATTTTTCCCAGTACACAGTCTTGGTGCTTTTTACATATGTACCAAATCTCATTCATGTACGCTAAATAGTTTCAGAGACTTGATGATTTAAATTTTTCGCTCACGGTGGAAATGCCGATATACAAATTGGCTTCGGTGTCTTGATATCAATATTTTTACTAAGAAGTTTAAATTCTAAATGAAACGGAACTCATTTTAAATAAAGGTTTCCCACTTAGTTGTGGGGATTCTCTCAATTGAGCGTTCTCCAGAGACATCCTGACTCAAAATCTTTGTAAACTCCTACTTAAGGTAAATATTAAGAATGTGGTGACACCGCACAATCTTGAAATCGCGAAATGCATTTGACTACCAACTACACTACACTTTTTATCTTGTTTTTTATTGCCACCACAAAAGCTCAGGGTTCGCCCCCATAAATACAATTGTTATTAGTGATGAGAAAAAACAGTCTTGGTCTATTATTACTTGTACAATTAAACATCATTCGAGTAACAGAATTTCTATAATCTATATATTAATACGCAAGACAAAAATTTGTCCTACCTTTTTTATAATGTTAAAAATGGAGCACGACTTTGAAGTATACACCATTAGAAAGGTGTTTGGGTGTAAATTTGCAAAAAGTTAAAATTATTTAAATATTTTTGCCACCAAGCCAGGTAAAATTAAATGCAAATTTTTTAATAACGACGACAAAATGCGCGGTCACACAGAGCTGAAAAGACGATACAGCACAAAGAGAAGGACAACTAGTAAGGGTGTAAAATTTGGCCTGGCCAAATATTAAATACCTTACACTGCAGTATGTATTTTTAAAATTTTGCTCATATGGGAGGTGCTACGCTCTCTTGTCCGAGTTCACCCAGTTTTTGTCCAGAGTTTGAATTTATAGTTTTCAGTATAGCGTTTTGAAGCTTTTGCTTATATAGGAGGTGCCACGGCCTCTTGTCCAAGCTCGTGTAGTTTTAGCTGAAAGCGTGCATTTATAGTCTTTAGTATTTGAGTGAAGTTTGGTTGGATTATCTCAAAAAACTCTTTCAGTATAGCATTTTGAAACTTTTGCTTATATGGGAGGTGCCACGCCCCCTTGTCAGATTTCACCCAATTTTTGTTGAGAGCTTTTATTTATGATTCTTAGTGTCTGAGTCGAATTTGGTTCGAATATCTCAAAAAACGCTTTCAGAATAGCGTTTTGAAGCTTTTGCTTATGTGGGAGGTGCCACGCCCTCTTGTTCGAATTCGTTCAGTTTTTTCTCAGAGCTTGCGCTTACAATTTTTAGTATTTATGCGTATTTTGGTTACATTGTCGTGAAAAATACTCCTAAAATTGCATTTTGAATATATTTTTTGTATGGGCGGTAGGCGTGTTCGTTGACCGATTTCGCTCATTTTCAATCCCCCGAGCTATCCTTGACGACGGAGGCAGTGTACCAAATTTCATTGAATTATCTTGCTCAGTTTTCCTAAAAAGTGTATTTCAACACACAGTCAGCCAGCCAGCCAGCCAGACAGACGGACATGGCTATATCGACTCAGGAGGAAGAATATATATACTTTTCTATATCTGCCACGCCTCCTTCTCTGCTTTACAAACGGAAGGACAAAGTGAATATACCCTGGGTGTAGGGTATAATAAGCTAACTGACTTCATGTTTTTTGTTTTTCTTTTCATTTCACATTTGTCATTTTACCAGAGATGATAAATGCGCTTTCTGTTTTGTGCCCAATAGCAAAAAAAGTACTAAAACTGTCCAAAAAGTACCAAAATTATTTAATGCATTTGTGGTCGAATTTTGACCACTGGGCGATTCTGGTATATATTCTAAATTATAACATTTCGATATATAATGTCATCGTATAAACTTATTGTAATTTTTCTAGACCAAGGCGGTGATATAATATCAAGACCAATGCTATTATGGTCTTGGTCATGGCTTGCCCATCACTTGTACTTGTGTAGTTTTGTTTAAAAGGTGATAAATTAGAGGGGTGGCTGATAAAAGGAATAATGTCCATGAATATTTTTCTTGAATCTATTGACGGCACAGTTGTCGGGGATAACGCTTCCGTTGCGATCTTTCCACCTCAAAGTAAGTTAAAACGATATGCCCAGAAAGTCGTTGGCAATAGATAGGATGCTAGAGAAATTTGTCCATCAGTGCTTTTGTGATGTTTTTGATGCCGAATGATAGAAATGGATTTAATGATAAAAATACACTTTAAGAAATAATATATAAAAATAATCAGAAACGGACTATAAAATGATCGTAAACGACAGATTTAGGTGTTTTTGTGAGTCAGTTCAGGAAACATAGGCTTAAATCAAAAAAACATCAAAGGCAAAGTCGATTTATTTTTCGTCAAGGAATTTGCTTGAATTTTTTCAGAGTTTTCGGACCTGTGATGTGGGCGTAAAGAGCGATTTAGACTTTTTAACCCATTCTGTCGCCACGACCCACATACTATTTTTCTGAAATTTATTACGGAATATTTGTTAGATATCATGCTATCTTGCCTTATGTGTCACTATGGTGTGCTCGATCGCATATCGCCAAAAATCGCATATTTTTACCCCAAATTTTTGGTTCTTAATTTTTTACTCGGCAGGGGGCGCTTAAATAAAAAAAATATAAACAAAATCAATTTATTTTTCATCAAAGAATTTGCTTGAATTTTTTCAAAATTTTAGGACCTGTTATGTGGCTGTAATGAGCAATTTAGACTTTTTAACCCATTTTGTCGCCACGACCCACATACGATTTTTCTAAATTTTACTCCAGAATATTTGGAAAAGTGCCTCGTAACAAATCTACTACTTCTGAAATATGTGCTCTCCCGTATATTAACGGAAATCTCGATTTTCCCAAAATTTTTAGATAAAACGACCTCCTGACACCCTCTCGGGTCGAAATTTTTTGTTCACCTATTGGGAATTTCATTTTATACATCTAGGAATATATTCCACCACATTTGGTTATCGAACATGGAAAAAAAATTAAAAATTAAAACCTGGGTCATATACATAAGAGGAGATTATTTTCAGATATGCCCATATACATCAATAAATTTGTATGACGCCAAGTCCGATTAATTTTATATTTTTCCACGTTTACGAAGAGTGATTAATGGCGCTTCTAACAAGTATACCAATGATTATGCTCTGCACAAAATTGACTGAGTTATAGCAGGAAAAGGTTTGAAATTTCACAAATTTTTGAAATTTTTCATATCACTTCGTTTTTGGCATATATTTTTTTGAAAATAATTTTTTTTAGAAATTTTATCAAATGGCGCATATAATTGCAAACATTTTAAGCCTATGCTGAGCAAAATCGAATGAAATTTCTAAAAGATATTAAGGTTTTAGTGCAATAGATCGAAAAATGTGTCGCCAAAAAAAGGGTCACCAAAACTGTGTCCAAAAATTTGTCGCCAAAAAATAACGAAAAATGTGTCGAAAATGTGTCACTAAAAAAAGTAGAGTAATTTAGGGTAATGTGGACTATGCGGGTAATGTGGTGCACCCTTTTATTTCTCATATTAAAGACTGCACAACAATTCTGGTTATTTGTGCACAATAAAAAGCGAAAAACATATTCTTTACGCTCTTCGGCTTTTCTATAATGCTAATTATTCGTGTGAAATTCTTAGCATATGCTGTGAGGTCAAGTTGACTTATTTGTAGTACTTAGTAAATAACTAAGTTACTTCCTCAGAACTCAGTTTTCTAAAATTCAAATAACTCTAATGCAATTGTGGATCTATTATTCAACGAAAAAATGCATTAGCAAGTCTGATTTTACATTTTTTTTATATAATCAATGATTATTTCAAAACGTGATGTGTTTGGGTAATGTGGACTACCCCACATTATATACCGTATATCAACTTTGACTACTATTACACCTTAAAAAGCTAATTGCATGTGTAGGATACCCGAGTTTGAGTAATGTGGAGTACTATTTTACATATGATTCGATAACCCTTCTTACTTATTCACATGTTAGTATGAATTTGGTTTATCTTACCAGCAAATATTATTTAATAAGAATATAAAGCTATTTCATAGCAAATATAATCTTAAAAATTACTACTCGACTTTTAGTCAACAAAGTTTGCGAATAACGGTACTTCTTTAGGAAATGGGCAGGGTGAGCCACATAACCCGACACTTTTCTTTTTCAGCTATTTTTAGGTACTTTCAATTTAACTGGCCTCACGCTTGAAAATGTTAATATTTTAGTATACAAATTATCAAATAGTAAAAACAATAGAATAACTAATACAAATAAATTGACCAAGCTTACCTACTACCATTACTTTGGTAGAAATTGGTAAAAAAGAAAAAGGTAACCACATTACCCTAAATTACTCTATCGATAAAATGTCACCGAAAAAAGTGTCGAAAAATGTGTCCCCAAAAAAAGTGTCGAAAAAGTGTCGTCAAAAAAATGTGTAGAAAATGTGTCACAAAAAAAAAAAAAAATCGAAAAATGTGTCAAAAAAGTGTCGAAAATGTGTCCCCAAAAAATGTTTCGCCAAAAAAAAAGTGTCGAAAATGTGTCACAAAAAAAAAAATCGAAAAATGTGTCGCCAAAAAAAGGGTCACCAAAAATGTGTCGCCAAAAAATAACGAAAAATTTGTCGCCAAAAAAAAGTGTCAAAAATGTGTCCCCAAAAAATGTGTCGCCAAAAAAAAAAGTGTCGAAAATGTGTCGCCAAGAAAAAAGTGTCGAAAATGTGTCACAAAAAAAAATCGAAAAATGTGTCGCCAAAAAAAGGGTCACGAAAAATGTGTTCAAAAATTTCTCGCCAAAAAATATCGAAATATGTGTCAACAAAAAAAGTGTCGAAAAATTTGTCGCCAAAAAAAAATGTCGAAAATGTGTCACCAAAAAAAGTGTCGAAAATGTTTCGCCAAGACTCGGATTTGAAACTTTTGTGCTATGATTTCGTAACCAGCTAAAATATACTCCATATGAAAACAATATTATTAAAATCCATTAAGGGGTTCCGAACTCATACCGGTTTTCATAAAGCTATATCCCGATCTTTCGTTGGTTTTACGAATTTCGAAAAATGAAACTGAGAAAAGTAGTTCAGAATAGTCAAAGGAGTCTTAAGTTTTCAGGTGTTCTACCGGTTCCCGCCCGACCTGTATATATCATTGTGAAGGGTTTAACTACTTAGGTCTATATTTTATGTTCATTTCTTTAGACGCGTCCGAAGTCATATTCGACTAGTTAAACCCACTTTCTCTAGTTTCGTGGGAAATTTATTCTCTAGGTAAGGTTTCAAATAGGGGGTGGTTTTCCTAAATGTTTTTTTCAACCCGGCCTTATATTTAGCCGTTTTGCTTGCATATGACTGTAGTCTGAATATTGCGGGTATTTTAATTTCAAATTTTTATTTTATATTTTTTTTTATAGCTGTGGAGTAATACCACATACATATGCGTTTTGTTAGAATTTCACTGATAAAAAGTTTTTTTTTTTCTTTTTAACTGACTTACCTTGATCTAAAATTCTTGGTTAAACCAAATTATCTTGGCGTTTTGCTGCTGCTACTTATCACCGCTATCAGTAAGAGAGTGTTTGTTTTTGTTTTTGTATTTGTTTTTCTTTTGCCAAACAAATAAAAAAGAAATAATTCACATGACGCGAGTGACAAAACAAGTTATCCGCATAAATATTGGATTGCACTGCAGCACTACAAAAATGACTAATATCTTACATCTAAGAGATATTTAAAACACGTTTCATGTCATGGATTTCCAGGTAACCGCAATGCTGTCTACCGATGATGATGATGATGATATGCTCTCACAATGAAGGGGGGTGTTGAGCGCTCGCGAATCTCATGAATCAACAATTTGTTTGGTGATGACTAATTTGCTGCCACAACTGCACACAATTTTTAATTAATGAAATTGTTCTGTTGAACTTGGCTTAAACTAAATACACTAATACAAACATATACTATATATACAAATGTACGAGTATGTTCCTCAATTCTCACTTCATTCACTCGCGGCATTGCCATAATATGAATTATAAATATTTTTCGCAATTGTCAATACAATAAAATAAAAAATGCAAAGTCCAATAAATCTCCAGCTTAGAACTTCCATTGCGCAAATGAAAAATCCACTAGATACCAATTGCTAAAGCAGCGAATTCGTACATAAATAATTAAATTATCACGCGAGAAAAATTAAATTTTATTTTAATTTAATACATTTAGTTGACACAATCGGTAAACACTTTAATTTTGATAAAAAGTTTTTAATTTATTTAGTGCGCGTACTTTTTATTATGTGGTGCCTGCTCCCTCCCGACACTGTTGACATTTTATCAGAGAATAAACTACAAATTTACGTAGTGCCACATTCATTACTCGTGAAGTTTGTTGGGTTTCGAGTCATTAACTCCACTCTACTGTGTGTAGTACTGTCATCGGTTTCAGTTACTCAATGTGATCAGTTTTGTTTTTGTTTTTCAATGACAGCTCCTCATATCATTTAACTTTAGCCGGACGGCAAACGATCGTTTGTTGGCGATCTTTAGTCGAGATACGACGAATAGCGGCGCGACGCAACGCACCACTATCTAAGCATGAGAGCGTTGATAACCGACGTACTACGCATACACTGAACTCAAAATTCTTCTACTCAAATTTATTAATTATTAGCTAATTAATTGTTGTTGCCTAAGGAGCAGGTATTAAATCAAAACAACAACAGCAACAGTGACCTTTCTTAAGATTCTACAATAACTGTTTTTTTTTAATGAGAATTAAAAGTTCTAGTCAGTAGTTTTGCCCGTTACTTATTGAGGTTATTCCATAAAACAAGTAAGTCCCTTGAGGCTTTCGAGGGATTGATAGTGATGATAAAAATCAGTCTTAGTTTTGAGATATAGACTCAGTGCTTACGAAGACTATCTCTTCTTAAAATGCGGACAAGAAAATCCTTTTTTTCAAACTGCGGCGAAAAAGATCTTTTTTGTGCGAATGCGGACAAGAAAATCACTTTTTACAAAATGCGGCGAAGAAAATCACTTTTTACAAAATGCGGCGAAGAAAATCTCGCTTCATTCGTTGCGATTTTAACCCTTTCGACCCGAAAAAAAACTGTGGGGTACACAATATTTGTGATAGGTTAACCTTAGAAACTGAATTTAAGTAAAATGTTCGACCGTCTCTAAATTCAAATTTTCACCACCAGAGGCGCTTCCGGTATATAATCCCAACAGATGTTTTTGATTTGAATTTTTGGGACATAATATCCTCGGAGTGGCTATAAGAAAAAACGGTGGTTACTAAACATGGCATTAATTTTATTAATTCATTCAATTTATGTGACGTTAATAACCAAGTTATGCATTTATTTAAAAAATTTTGGGATATATTGTCCCAACCGGTTCGAAAGGGTTAAGTGAAATGTTTATTTTCGTAACTCGTCGAAAAAGTATTCACTAAATAAAGAGGTTTTCTTCGCCGCATTTTGTAAAAAGGGATTTTCTTGTCCGCATATAACAAAAAAGATTTTTTTCGCCACAATTTCAAAAAAAAAGATTTTCTTCGCCGCAACTTTCGGTTGGAAGATTCTCTTCGTAAGCACCGGCGTTATCAAAACTTAGTGTCTAAGGCCAAGACCACAGTAGTCTTGCAGTCGCTATGTCCAATTCCAAGATCATAGTAGTGTTGATTTTAGTCAAGATGTTAACACTGGCACACAAAAGAAAAAGTAAGGGTGTAACTTTGGCCTGGCCAAACATTAAATACCCTACACTATGTGAGTGAAAATTAGTTCGATTATCTCAAAAAACGCTTTCAGTATACCGTTTTGAAGCTTTAGCTTATATGGAAGGTGCCACGCTCTCTTGTCCGAATTCTCCCAATTTTTTCTCAGAGCTTGTGCTTACAATTCGTAGTATTTATGTGTATTTCGGTTGCATTGTCGTGAAAAATACTCCTAAAGTTGCATTTTGAATATATTTTTTGTATGGTCGGTAGGCGTGTCCGTTGACCGATTTTGTTCATTTTCAATCCCACGCACCAAATTTCATTGAATTATCTTAACTAGTTTTCCCAAAAAATGTAATTCCACGCACACCCAGCCAGCCCGCCAGACAGACGGACATGGCTATATCGCCTCAGGAGGTGACGCTGATCAAGAATATATATACTTTTCCATACCTGCCACGCCTCCTTCTCTGCGTTACAAACGGAAGGACAAAGTGGGTGTAGGGTATGAAAATGGTCTGTATATTTGACCAGACACATCTTTTCATATGTATTTTGGTGCGCTGAATCCAAGTCCTCAAAATTTTCAGATATCTTTGCTTGAAGTTACAGCAAGCGCTGTTTTCAGACTTATGGCGCAGTTCCAGAAAAAGGAGTAGTTTAACTTTTTCAAAAGCATCGAATAGCCATAATATTTCTTATCAAACTATACCTTCAAATTTTTCCAATTGGACTCTTACTTTCCGAGATATCAAATGTACAGATGTAAATTAAAACAATAATTACAGTAGAACAAAAAAGAGTTTTATTTGGAATTACATAAAAACTGACCTCTAGCCTGGAAAAACTTATTTAAAAATTCAAAATCATAAGGTCGAACAAAATATCAACATTAAAAAAAAAATTTGATATTAAATTACTCAAAAATATTGGTGAAAAAAGTGAGAATAGTGTTATTTGGTACACAAAAAAGTAGTTGTCAGTGAGCTGTCAAAACCTACACCAGTCTTCAAAGTTTGAACGATGATCTTTGCTTATTAGTCTGTGCTTATTTTAGTCTGGTTAACCAAGATAGTGAAAACAAGGTAATTATCATTTCAAAAATTTCCGCAAAATATATCAGATTCATTCCCAGATGCGTAGCTTGATCTGGTTGGCGATTTAATTTTGAGATGATGTTATATGAAGGTTATGTTTTTTTTTCAGTGTATATATTTTTTTTGTCTTAAATTAGTACGACTATGAGTACGAATATAGTAAGCTTGAGTGTCAGCATTAACTACTGTATTGTTGTGCTATGGGGCAAATATTTACTCGCACTTAAATCTACAATATAACTCGCTCATGTTCACACTCAACCGTAGATACTTTAATAGGAATAAAGTACTATACATAAGTATATGGGTAGATAGAAAGATACTCTTTTGCTGCTAGCATAGCATTAAGTATACTTCATTTGATTGACTATTTATTTGACTTTTAAATTCCACTATTTATTTTCTATTTTTGTTTTGACTTGTACATTCGTAACGGCATTCAGTATAACATTTTTAATTGATTTTTATTAATTTAAAATGCGTTAAATACCCGCCAGATAGACGACTCCGAATACCATACAGTACGAGTAAAATTGTGCTGCGCTCATAAATATGGCATACCATTGACCATAATTATAAATAAAATTTGTTACACATTAACAATTTACAATATGAAATTAAAGTTTATTGCATTGCGTTGCGTTATCGTCATTAAGATTGACGAGGCATGTCTTAATGTTCTTGTAATTATAATATAATTATTATTCCACAAGTAAATTTAACTTAAATTGACTTTGGTCACTGCGAGGTGACAGATAAAGTTTCAGGTTGCAATAGAATTTGTCTTTAAAATATCATTATCATTTTTTAAAACTAATAACACAGACCTGCACGGTTTTGTTGCAAGTCATTAACGAAGGTTCTTTCTGCGTTGAACCCAAAATCAGAACTCAGAATTTGCCCATCACGTCAGGATTTTGAGATATTTGAGATTAAATATAAATGAAATCCAAGGCTGCTGCTTTTTTGTTATTATATTGCCAGCGGTAGTTGGAAATTACTCGATGGTTCTCGCAATAATTACCTGAACGATGTGCAGCATGTATCAAAAATATTGGAGAAAAATGTCCATTTTGAGATGGCGCATTACTTTGTTTCGATTTCTATGAATTACATGTAATTGTTCTTGTTGCATACTCTCGTTGCTTTTGTTTATTTCGCACTATCTCGTCAAATCTGAAATGACTTACCATTCTCAACTATTCTCAATATTTCTTTTTACTGCATACATTTTTGCTGTGCAATTACTTACATTTGTTAGACGGTGATGCTATTTTTCAATTTGTTCACTCCATACTGTATGGCGCTAATGGTTACCAACCATCAACTTTCATTTAATCTACTTACGTAGGTTACTATAACTTTTAGCGGGAACATATGTCCATTAGGGGTGTTTTAGTGGACGAATTTTGGATTTTGATACTTGACACCCCTCAATTTTGTGAGGTTGCAAAAAAAATTTTGGGGGTGGGGTGTGGGTAAGTGTTGGCGCATCGAGGTCAAAAATGAGAGAAAAGGAGAAACAATTTACTTACAGCCCTACAAGAGGGGCCACCTCTAGAGGGTTCAAATGTATGACCGACCCACATTATTTTTTCTTCCCCAACATTTTTACCAAGCATACCTACCTCTTATCTCTAACCCCTAAGGGGGCTTCCATACAAAACTCCCAGGGTGCGCCTAGAAGGGTCAAATGTATTTATGACCGGCCCCTAATATTTTTTTCTCCGCAACATTTTTTCCTACCATACTAACTCTCTATCTCTAGCTCTTTAGGGGGCTCCCATACAAAATTGACGTCATAGACATAAAAAATATGGAAAGGAAATCGTCAAATAGGCCCATAACTGCCCAGGAGTCTCTCCTAGAGGAGTCAAATATATGACCGACCCCCATTATCCCCCCTCCAAAGTTTCACAGCTTACCTAACCCCTATTTTCAATCCTTAAAGGGGCTCCCATACAAAGTTACGGTTTTTTTAAAAACTTCCCCCACTGCCCTAACTGAACAATGGGTTCCCCTAGAAGGGTCAAATGTATGACCAACCCCTATCATTTCAAGGAAAATTTATTAAAAAAAAAAATTGTATGGCAGTCCCTTTCAGGCTTGAAAATAGAGGGTAACTATGTGGGGAAAAAATATACAGTTCGCGAAAAAATAATGGGGGTCGGTCATACATTTGACCCTTCTAGGAGTACCCGTGGGCCAGTTAGGACATTAGGGGCATTTTATCTAAAAACAGTAATTTTGCATTGGAGCCCCCTTAAGGATTAGAAAAAACGGGTAGGAATGCTGAGAAGAAACTTTGGAGGAGGGCTAATGGTGGTCGGTCATATATTTGACTCCTCTAGGAGGGACTTCTTTGCAGTTATGGGCCTATTTGACGATTTCCTTTCCATATTTTTCATGTCTATGACATTTATTTTGTATGGAAGTCACCTAAAGAGTCAGAGATAGAGGGTAATAATGTTTGGGAAAAATGTTGGGGAGGAAAAAATATTAGGAACCAGTCACACATGGAAAAAATATTAGGAACCAGTCACACATTTAACCCTTTTAGGGGCACCCAGGGAGTGGTGGGGGACGATTTCCTAAAAATGGAAATTTTGTATGGAAGCTCCCTTAGGGGTTAGAGATAGGGGTAAGTTTGCTTGGTAAAAATGTTGGGGGGGGGGGGGGAAAATGTGGGTCGGTCATACATTTGACCCCTCTAGAGGTGACCCCTAAACATTTGTAGGGCTGTATGTAAATTTTTTCTCTTTTTCTCACACCTTTGACCTCGATGCGCCAACCTTTACCCTCACCCCACCCCCAAAATTTTTTTTACAAACTCATTTTTTTTCCAACCTCACAAAATTGAGGGGTGTCAAGTATCAAAATGATGTTACTAAGGATCTCCGTACATTCTTAAAACACCTCTAATGTCCATAATAAATTGTCTTAACCGTATTAAATCGCTGAACATGACTTTGATTTACCTACACACGACTTGCTAATTCTTGGATTTTCTTCTCTAATGACTTTTTCCAGGTGAATTTTAGTCTAGTTTCTTTATAACATCATTTTCTTACATAATGAAGTTTAAGTTATGTAGCATTTCTATGTTGTTAAATTTTTTAGTGTATTCCTTTCGTTGTTTAACACTGGACAAAAAGTGCTTTTCATTGCTTTTAGTCCAGTGATCATACATAGACAAAATAATTGGAGCAAGCAACTTTTTAATTCGAATCGCTTTATTTTGGTTTTTTAAAACAAATTTCAAAAATCCACATCACTTTATTAAGGCTCAAAGGTCGCGAACATTAGTTCTTTGGAAATATCACGGTAACGGTCATTTCTACAAAAAAAAATTGCTCCACAATGTTGTAGCTCAATAAATTCGCTATCGGAAATTCGTGGAAGCTCTTGTGTAACACTTATAGTTAACGAGATATCCAATTTAAATAAGTCGCATACAAGTGTGCAAAATAATATGTATGCTGACTTTTCTCTCAAACTTTAGGTCGGGTTGTACGAAAAAAATTTTCAGGACTTTTCTATAGAAAATTCTTTGAGTTACAAAATTATGGACTAAAATTTTTCTGTAGAAATATCCGAGATATTTGCCAAAAGTGGATTTTTGTGATCTTTAAGGCTGAATACCTTTTTGTGCTGCAGTGAACTCTTTCTCGAATTTTAGTATCTAAGTACTTTAAAACTACAAACTAAGCTGATTAAAAAAAAAAATAATAAGTAGATCTACATTGTTGGATTGGAAAGTCCAATTTTACTGGACTATACCTTCCGAACAAAATCGAATCTCACTAATTCTCTATAACAAATTTTATAAGCTACAAAATTTCGGACTACATTTTGCTGTAGATAGATAAAACTGATTTTGCGACCTTTGAGCTTGAATATCATTTTCTGCGGAAATAATCTCGTTATCGATTTTTCAAATTTGTCAATTTGACAATTTCCATATAAAAAATTGCTGGCTCTAATTTTTTTGATCAGAAGTCTTTCAGAGTCTAATTTTGCTGGACTATATGAGAATAAAAAGCTTTCGGCGAAGCTTTTCTGCTGTGATCATAAATTGCCATACAAACTTTAGTATTATGTACATTAACATACGGATAGCAGATGAAAGCAACGACATACAACTTTAAATTTTTTTGTTATTAAGGGTACTTAGCTTTGGAAAGAAAATTTCAAAATTTCTCCTTACTGTAAAACTCTAAATGTTTATTTGGGATTAAAACTGTTGTTGCAAGGTTTCCCTGAAATTACGTAATAAACAATTTTCCAGAACAATTTAGCGCATTATATAGACGAAGAGTACCGCCAGCGGACAGGGTTCGGGTGTGGGCACCCCCCGTAACTTTTGACATAAAACAAATTTTGCTGTTCTGACAAATGTTAAGTGCGTGTTATGACAGCACGAAGTTTTTGTGCATTTACCAGAGCAAACAGACGCATTTGCTTGATGCTGAGAAGAACATTATTTTTGAATAAGTGAAAATCAACACAAAAGTTTTTTTCAATAATTTTTCCAAGCGCGATAAATCGAATTGAATTAATCGAAAAGCTGAATGCAATCTATATTTATGACGTAAATTTATTATATTTTGTGATTCAAAACCGAATGCAACCAAAATGTTCACACAACACAATTTGCTCATTGCTTTTCAAAGTGGCTTTCAAAGTCGGGTATGGGCCCCGAATAGGTCCCGGTGTGGGCACCCCTGTTTTTTTATTTAAAGCGTGTGTTTTACTCAAACATAGTCGTATATGTCAACATAACAAATTTAAATGATGCTCTTATCCCTTTTACGCTTTTTTAGTGGAAAGGAAAGAACCAATAGGCCCTTTAAAGATATCGCAGAAAAAATGTTATTTTCTTTGAGTCTGGATGTTAAGGTGGTATAACACTTTGCAAAAAAATCTCGGTATTGGGTTTCCCGACAAGTAGACCGAGGAGCAGATGGCGGGCATGGATTGGTACAAAAAATGTATGCTTGGTAAATTACGTCACCTAGCTAGCTTAATCTGCAAAACAATTGATCTGTCATCAGCCAAAGGTAATGAAGTCTGGTTTCGGAGCAGCAGGCATGATGCCATTTGATCCAGACGTTTTCAGTGACGCTGATTTTGTGAAAGCCGTTTAGCAGAATTTGTTGAATTTGTGCGGGTCAATGTTTCCGAAATAAGTTAATTTTGCTTTCTTCTCCATTTGATTGCGTTTAATTTCATATTTTCCCATTTTTAGCCGATTTTCTAAGGGTGCCCACAAACTATGCCAAAAATGATCACTTCACTACTTTTTTGATATAATTTTTCCATCTGACGAAATCATTTTACTTCACCAATAGTCTTATGAGTCGAAAACAAAACGGTGCCCACACCCGGTACCCTTCCCCTACTGATTTTATGGGTCATTTTAAAATTAAAAAAAACAATATGTGGTTGATTTTAAGTTCCAGTATTTATTTTTTTTCTATGCCTTGATTCAGGACAAAATATTTGAGATCAACAACTCATTCGGAGCATTTTTGAGATCGCACTAAAATTAAACCGTATCAAGCCGAGATTTTGCATAAATTGACGTTGCACAACCTCTAAATGACCATCAAAAAAACTTAAAAAAATCTCAACTCACTTTTTCATACTATTTGTGTTGATGCCTTTGCCATATGTGCAAAATGTCATCACTATGCGTTAAACAGTATCTGAGGTATGTTGAACTTTGTTCGTAGGGGCGTGGCACCTTCCATTTTTATATTGAGTTTATTTAGCTTGGTGCCTTTTACATTCTTATGTATCAAATGTTGTCCATATGCGTCGAACAGTTTCTGAGGTATGTTGAATTTTATTTTTTAGTTTTTTAGGCCTATAACCTTCCCCTGATATATAGTAATATGTATACTGTAAAAATTTCAAGTCAAATGGTTTTCGAGTCCATAAAAGATGAACTCACAAACTTTAGTTTTTATACATTAGATATCGAAACTAACTATTAATTTCTTTAATATATCTTTATTATATAACATTAAACTTAATTTACATTTTATGTATTTTTTCTCTTTGTGTTTATTACAGTTTTGAGCGGCTGAAGCCTACCCCCTGCATCCGCTTGTGGTAGGCAATGGTGTAGCGTGAATATTTGGCGAACCGGGTGGAATTTCAAAGACATTTTCGAATTCGATGAGCAAAAAAATACATTTTTGAGGTAAGTACCTAAAAATTAAGTTTTTATTGATCTGACCCCTAGATATGCTCTTGGTACACAATGTTAAGAATAAAAAATTTTCCTAGAAATAATAGAGCGTCCCTTTAATTCATTTCCATATATCAACTATATCAATTTTTTAACTATTACCAAATATTGTTTTATGCAAAAGGAAACCACATTACCCATCTGCAAAAAATCTATTATGAAGATTTTACGCTCTTTGTACCCTTATCTAAGTGTAAATGTGATTCGTAAATCATTTTACCATATAATATTTATTAATTATCAATCAATCAAAGTTGACCATACAAAGCATAAAAGAACTGCAATATCAAACATAACAAATCATAGAACAATAAAGTAATAACAATAAAAACCATAAAAATCAATGAGCAAAACGTGACCGCCCCTAAAGCATCAACAGGAAAATAATGCAATAAAGAAAAAAAAAAAAAAAAAAAATAATGAAGCAACAGTTTCCGTCTCTGCAACAAGCCAAACAAAGCCACCACCACCACCTCCGCCGCTCCCATCATATCATGAAGCTGTCAACAGTTGCATGATTCATTTTCCCTCTATTGCTACAGCAAAATTATTGTTGCAATGTCGTTGCTCTTTGCTACAGTCGTCGTCGCGTAAGTCAAGTTTGCTAATAAGAATGGAATAAAAATAAAAAAATTGAGAAAAGTCAGGCTGCAATCCTAACGGTTTACAGTGGAACTATTTGTATTTTTATTCCACGAAAGAAAGAAGCACACTTTGCGGGTAGTTGTCCAATTTTTTTTTAATGGATATAAAAAAAACAGCACCAAAAATTGCTATCAGATCTAGCTGTGGAGCCGCTATACCGCTATAAGTTAGGAAACCCTAAATGGACTTTAAAAATATTGAGGGTATATAAAAGGTATTTTAATATGCTAGAAAATTGTCAGTTTTCAATCTAAAGTATAGTTTTCACGATATGGTGAAAATTCGAAACCATCTTTTCGAAAAAACCGTTTTTTTTTTCAAAAAAATTCTCTATTAATCCATTGTCTTAACATTTCATTTATTCGAAGTTATCATCGGTGCTGGGGCGCGCGCTAAGGATGGTAGTCGTTTTAAACATATTTACAGTTCCATTCATAAACTTATAGCAGTCCCGCCAAAATCAACAAAAGTCCAACATAAACTTCGTCCAGTTTTGAATTTATTCCACGGTGTTTTTCATACGCGGGCCCTGAAGGTTACAATTTTTTGAATCATGCGAATCTACCCTATCCTTTCCTTTCCTTACCATACCTTAACTTAACTTAACTTAACTTAACTTAACTTAACTTAACTTAACTTAACTTAACTTAACTTAACTTAACTTAACTTAACTTAACTTAACTTAACTTAACTTAACTTAACTTAACTTAACTTAACTTAACTTAACTTAACTTAACTAAGCTTAACTTACCTTACCTTACCTTACCTTACCTTTCCTTTCCTGCCAAATACATCTCGGATTAACGATAAATGCGCTAGGAAAAAAACTCTACAACTTGTCCCACTGCTTCTTCATCAGCCGCATCTTTTAATTGTGATTGTTGCGCTGTTTTGGTTTTTCTACCAAGAGTTTCTCATCCCATGGCAGAGGCAAAAAATAAAAAGTTGCAACCACCACCCACTTTGGTCAAGGTCGTTTATGTCGCTAGACAGCAGCATTTACCTTTCAAGATTTTATTCGTTGGCATAGTTTTTCATTTGTACATATAACTAAGCGCAACGGAATTCAATGGATCGGTCATTATGGCTGTTTTTTTCGTTTTTGATTATTTAATATTCAGTGATTTATATCTCTAGTACTATTGCAGTTGTTTTTCTATATATAATGGAAAGATAATTTATAAATTATTACTTTATTTTAGCAAAATGTTTAAACTATTGATTGACTATGTTATTGACAGGACAGCTGGGTCTTTGATGAAAAACGTGATTTTGTTTTAGATATTTAGTTATTCATTATTTTTTCAGTAAAATTTAAATAACTAATTGATGTTAAATTTATTTAAACAGCGGCGTTTGCATAAAATTTTCGGAAATAATTGGAAAAATTTTTCAGGAGTTAGGTACTCGTGATCTCGTGAAGAAACGGCAAGTTTTGAAAAAATGTAATTCTGTAAAAATGTTCTAAATGTTTTCAGAACTAAATCCTGCTGGTAAATACTAAAATCGTACCAGATCCTGTTTTTGAAAAGAAGTCGAAATAAGTTACACTTGAAATAAAAAACCTTTTCGTTGTAGTTTTCGGTGCTGAATCCGAATCTCGTCTCGAAATTGCTCTATCTTGTGTGGTATTTTTGAGATATTCTAACCTAAAAGTTAAAAACCAAGATTTTTGAGGTTATATAGAGAGGGCGCAAGAAATTATTTTTCTCTTTTCTACTAAATGCATCGCTTAGTACTACTATTCTTCGTCTTCAAAATAAGCTATGAATTGGTCTTGTATAATTTTACCTTAAGATCTCTTTCCCGTTTTGAATTATCCAGTATTCTTTTGCGCCTTACATATCATTTGATTGCGATATTTGGAATCTTCATGAAAGAGCTTCAAACTCCTGACGATTCTAGACACATCTCAACATTATGCAATAATTACCAAATTACATGGCATACGGAATTTCTCCATGATTCTACAGGTTGGGTCAAAAGTCACGCATGCATGTAAAAATTTAATCAGACATGTTCTGAAATCCGATTCACTTCGGAATCGGAATGAGAGCAATCTTCAAGAGCTCTGCACTGCGACAAATAAGATGGAATCGGATTTCTATTTCAACAAATAAAATTTGATAATGGTTCCTTTTCGATTTGCCAAAATATAAATCTGATTTGGTGTTGGTTATCGAAATGCGGAGCTCTTGAAGATTGCTTTCATTCCGATTCCGAACTGAATCGGATTTCAGAACATGCCTGAATAACTTTTTTGTTTATTATTATTTTTTATTGTTTTTTTTTTTTAAAACATAATCACCCCTATCACTGAATCCATCGTAGAAATGCTACGAACACGAACATTTGTTACGAATACGAACAAATTTCAATCACTGATTCCATCTGAATTCGAAAATGAGCTGTCAACTGTTCAACTGATTATTCGACTTTTCGAACTCAAAATAAAGAAAACATTCAAACTTCAAAATATATTTGATTATAAAGTTTTAGCAAAGGCTTGATTTGTTTTTCAATAGTTGTGCAAAATTATGGATGCCTTAGCGTCTGCGGTTATTCTACTTATTAGAAGAAGAAAGCGAGAGAACGAAGCGGAAGGTGTTGAGAGATGCAACTAACCTTATGGAAATGGATGACGTTATGTTAGAATCATTTTTTGCGATACAATTGTTGTGTAACAAGTGGTTGAAATTTCAGGTTTATCAAAAACTACCGCTTAAATAAAGATGCATTCAGTTATGTGCTTAGTGTTCTGGAGGAAGAAAGTTCAGGTGTTGCAAGGTCATCGTCAATGAGTGAGATTCAATGATTGGCCTCAGTGCGGAGGTTTTTTGCCGAAGGAGGCTACCAGCACGGCGTTGAAAAAGATTTTGATGTGCCGATGGCTCAATCAACATTTTCAGGTGTCCTAAAAGATGTGTTACAGATTTTACAAAGGCAACTATGTCCCTCATGGATAAAACTGGATATGACTGATAGTGAGAAACGGAAACATAGGTTTCCGGGAGTAATTCTTTGCGTTGATGGGACACAAATCAAAATTATTTCGCACAGTAAAGGATATTTCAGCATTAATGCTATGATTGTAAGTTCTGAAAAATATATTTGTATTCTAAATCTCTAACAGAATTGATACTTGCAGATGTGCGATAATAAAATGCGGATACGCTATGATAATGCACAGTATCCTGGAAGCAACCACGATTCCCACATATGAAATGTAAACAGTGCAAGAGCTTTTTTGAGAGGAAGTACCTAAATGGAGAATGGAACACATGGATCTTAGGTATGTGTACATTTGTGAAATGCTTTCAACCTTAAACTAATGTAATTTCATTTTCTTGCAGGAGATTCTGGCTTTGCAATATAGCCATGGCTTATGACTCCGTTTCGTTTGCCTTCATCGGGTAGCCGAGAAAGCACCTACAACACAATGCACTCAAAAACAAGAAATATTGTCGAAAGAACTATTGGCATCTTAAAAAATCGATTTAGATTCCTTCTGGGGGCACCCCAGAAGGTAACTCAAATCGTGAATGTTGCTGCGGCCTTACACAATATTTGCCTGCACTTTAATGTACCTGAAGATGTATATGAAAATGTGGAGCCAGCGTCAGATATTAAAATTGCCGAAAATTCACCGCTTAATTGTGCTAATGAAGCCTCACAGATTAGGCAATCTATTTTAAATACACTTGCTTAGTAAATGGGTTCAGCAATTTGAAAATAGTGGGAATAATTTTTTAATAAAAATTAAAAAAACAAAAATGTACAATATTTTATTTAAGGATAATTTTCATTGCCAAGTTGCAGTTTCTTCAAATCTATTTCTAACATCTTCTGTTTAATTCTGTTTTTTTCCGAAAGAGATTTTCATTTACTGTATTGTGCCTGTGCGTTTCTTCTAGTTCCTCTTTTTTCAGGTCATACATTTTTTCGTGTTTTTATTCTGCTCCTCAAAATGCTTTCTACTATTTTCGTTGTAGATTTTCTGCAATTCTAATTGTTCCTTCAAAATACTCTGCAGTACTAGCTTTCTTTTGAGGAGGTGTAGTGCGTCGCGGTAAATTTAAGTCCTGGGACATCATGGTCTCGTCATTTGTTTGCTCCGCCGTCCTAGGAACTCCTACACTTATGGTGTTCCGAACTCCAGATGTGTTGGTCTGCAAAGCTGTCAGTGCAATGATTTGGTCTTCCATTCCGCTAAAGCTGTGCTGCCTATATTGCCCGCCACCTGTTGCTTCCTACTCTCGCTTATTCTCCATTAGCTTCCGCTTGATGTAAGTTTTCCAGTCTAGCCACGCCTAAAACAATACTTAACAGATTTTTAAATAAAGTTACGAAATTTCTCCGACAGAACAATGCCTTCGTAGAAAATTAATACGTTACGAATGAATTCATTGATACTACTCTACGAATTTCGAATTTAATTCGTAACGATTCGAATTCAATATCTTTTTCGTAGGTTTCACGAAAATCGTATCTACGATGGATTCCGTGATAGGGGTGATTATTCTACCTCGTATCAACCATATTATTGGGCAAGTTTTATCAAATTTTGTAAATCATTTGCTTTTTGTTGGCTTCGCGTTTTTTGCAATGTTTCTTTTTTTTTGTTTTATTGAAGACGCCACTGCAGCATTGCAGTAACGGTGACGTTCATGACTTCATTCATGAATTTAGCATTTTCCCACAATTGTTAAATACTTTGTCTTAGATTGGATTTACATTTTTTTTTTGCTTAAAGTAATTCATGAATCATTATGATATGTCTGTTGTAATTTTAAGAAAAATTTATAATGTCTTAACAAAATTATAGCAAAGGCAGCAATCTCCAATGGAGATTACTAAACTTCTTAAGCAAAACTTCTTAGAGCTCCGCCAAAAAATTATATTATTTTTTCACCAATTTTTATTGGTTTTAGCAACTAATGAAGTCATGTACCTAATTTCAGCGAAATTGAAGTAGGGTGTGGCAGTTTGATTATTACAAACCCAGTAATGTCCACTTGATTGAAACAAACACGACAATCTCCAAATTTCTTATCGAATTTGTCCATAAACCCCTTTGAGGATTTGGTTTAAACTTGGTTTACATCCTTATCTAACTCTATTCTACAGAATTGCAAAACATACAGTTTACTAAATTCGTGTACCTTCAGAGATACACATTTTTGTTAGTTTTTACAAAATTATTAGACCATGGGCGACTTCCTAAACGTCCGTTGCTTTGTGTTGAAACAGCATTTTCTTAAAAAAAATGTCGCATAATTTTAGGAATTTTTTGACTTAAGAGCAAAGTTCACAAAAAGCATCAACTTTGTTACTGATGCGCTGATTGCTATGCATTGTCAACGATTTGTAGTTAGGCGTTATGAAATGCAAGAATGATGCAGTAAAAAAATAAGCTCCTAAAATTATGCGACATTTTTTTTACGAAAATGCTGTTTCAACACAAAGCAACGGACGTTTAGGAAGTCGCCCCATATTCAATTAAATTAGAAATTATGTCAATTCGTCTGTTAACGAATAAATGAAATCTTTAAGATTCAGCTCTAAAATTCCCAAACATATTAGCAGACTAGCAACATAAAATAAACAAATCTTTACATTCTGTTTGACTGACAATTTCATAACAATTAACTTATGTGTGGCGGCTTATATGAAATGTGCGCTGTAACATATCTTGGTATGACTTATTTGCAATATGATATTTGTCTGAATATGAGCCAATTACACTACAAACGAGTATCTAAGTATTTCGCATATGTTGTTATGTTGTACGAATACTGTTTATAGTAAAATATTCCCTTACCTAACTTAGTTTAACCACTTGATATTAATTACAATATAAATTTTTATTTTTCAATTATTTGTACTCTTTATGGACCATTCCACTGATGTTGACAAAAAAAGGAACCAACTGAGAACTCAGTGACTCTACAAAACCTTTTTCATTAACCTGAAAAATGTTAGTTAAGTCATAAAATTTTGATAAAGTTTTTCAAAAGTCGACAAATGATGAAAGGTTTATAAAGTCGAAAAATGTTGATGAAGTCGAAACATCAACATATTAATACGCAAGACAAAAATTTGTCCTACCTTTTTTACTACGTTAGAAATGGAGCTCAACTTTGAATTATACACCATTAGAAAGGTATTTATGTGTAAATGTGCACAAAGTTAAAAAATTCTTCAATATTAACAACGACAAAATGCGCGGTCAAACAGAGCTGAAAAGAGGATACAGCAGAAAGAGAAAGACAAAAAGCTGACTGACATTGACCTCATGTTTTTTGTTTTCTTTTCGTCTCACATTTGTCAGTGTACCAGGGTTAATAAATGAGCTTTTCTATTTTGTACCAAATAGCAAAAAAAAAGTACTAAAACTATCCAAAAAGCACCAAAATTATTTGGTACATTTGTGGTAAAATTTTGACCATTGGGTGATTCTAGTATTGATAAAGTCGAAAAATATTAGTATCTAGAGCCTTTGAAATCATTTTCAAATAGTCTAAAAGGATGTTTCATAACATCATTATCATTTTATGTTTTTTTTTTTTTTTTCTGGGTATTCCAGTTCGGATTACTATTGTAGCACCAAGACTGAAAAAATCAACTGGAAACCATCGTTTAAATATAAGATCGAAGTATCTGGAACGTCGTAGAAATAGTCAGAAAACACTTACCCTGGAAATGTTTAATTTTTGCCTCATGCTTCCCTAGAATTTTTAGAACTGTACAATACTCTTCATCTTTAAATTTTGTAAATAAATATTTAGTTGAGCCAAGTGCCTCTTTTTTGAACTATCGTCAAATTTCGTGAAAAAAATTTTTTCGTTCAAAGCAGATGATAATGTACTTAATATTCGTGGTATATTCATGGTATTCAAAGGTAATTCATAACAAATCGTTGCATGGATCAGTTTTGCATCGTCATCAATTTTGGCTTTCATATGAGCCGTATTTGCGTCATCAGCCAAACAATACTGTCGATCTTCACGATTTTTGTAATAAATAAAAAAATATCCAGTCTAGAACTTAAAAAATTGTATAAAGGTATTCCATATTTACTCTATATATACATAGTTTGGCATTCGTGAGAAATTTGCAATGCCAATGTTTTGTTATACTCTTTCTTATCGATCTAGAAATTAAAATTCTATACAATTTCCGTAAACTAAGAAAATATCATAAGCTGATCGCACTTTTTTAAGGACTATTGCGTCCTATGATATGCCGTATATATCTTAGCTTGTCGAATTTAGATCCAAGGAGATTTCTGGCGATAAAGATTTTCCATAGAATTCCATTATAAAATATAGGGATTTTTAAGAAATTTCATTCATTTTAGCTATTTATAAATAATGCTTTGAAATTAAAGTCTTAAGCCTTAAACCAGTACGACTGTCTACAGAAGGTCTTCATTAAAACTCAATTAAATTTTTTTCCGTTCGATCCACTGGCAAATGTACCTACCTACTATACGTAATGTACAAATATGTAGAACGATAGCTTCACGTATTTAGGCAGCATCATCTCCATGGATGGTGGAGCAAAAGAGGATATCAACTCAAGAATAGCAAAAGCAAAAGACGCGTATGCTCAACTGAACAAGATATGGTCTTCTTCCGTTACATCCACCAAAACGAAAGTGCGCATTTTTGATTCGAATGTGAAATCGGTTTTGCTATATGAGTGCGAAATATGGCTTGTTACTGAACAACTAACGAACAAGCTGCAAGTATTCGTCAACAAATGCTTAAGGCGTATAGTGGTGGCCTCGCACTATATCAAATGCCGAGCTACATCAAAAATGCAAGAAGAAGACTATAGCAAACGAGGTCAAGCTGCGCAAATGGAGATGGATTGATCACACTCCGGAAATCACACAGTGAAGTTTGTCGCCAGGCTATTGAGTGAAATCCACAAGGCAGTAGAGGACGTGGTAGACCCAAAACCAACTGGAAAAGGTCGCTGGAAAAGGAAATACAAGAATCGAGAAAATCGTGGCAAGAGATCAAAGTCATCGCAAGGGATCGCAACAAATGGAAACCCACTGATACACATACGAATGCGCTTGCTACTTCGTTTTGTCTCGGCAAAAAACCTTGCAAACGAAGCGCTATGCAAAAATAGTATAATATCGATGACTCACAACGGCAGGGCAATGCATATAAAGGGAAAAAACAAAGAAATTGGAATTTTTGCATGTGCTGTGTTTTTCTTGTAGCTGTGATTCTCGTTTAATCTATGCTAAAAGTTAAATAAAGTATGCTTGCAGAATTCTATAAGACGTCGGCAAAGCGTCTGATGAGGAATTGACTTATTATAGTCAATTTTGACCTGTGGTGGGTCCCGAAACTAGTAACGCAAACCAGCCTTCCGATACATTTTTTTGCTTTTTTTATTTATGTGTATTTTTGCCTTGTTTTTTGTGTTTTTATTGTTGTTTTACTCAAAAACACTGAACAGTAAGCTCCAACCATCAATGTATTTTCATTGTTGGTAGCTAAGAATGTTAATCATCATCTGTTCCAAAAAACAAAAAAATTAGAAACGTCTCATATTGGCCCTATGCTCCTCCTAGGAGTTAAAGGAGAATACATACATACGTACTGAAAGTTCACATCAAACAGTTGCAGTTTTTGAAATATTTTCCTTACTTCCGCAAGCCGAAAGCGTTAAATATGTAAGCGTGATCTATGGAACCAACTCAAACCAAAATCATTACTGACCTAAATAATTTTTATGCAGATGCAATTACATGCACATTTTTGGCTTACCAATGCCGTTTTTGTTGTAAATAGTCGCAACAGAGCTTTCCTGAAATCAAAACCTACATATTTCATTGTTACAACAATTCATTAAACTCATCATAATAGCTTCTTACACCTACTTACATGGCATGGCATGGCTTTTACTCCAGTTTATCAACTTACTTATGAGGGAAAAATGTAAATATATTAGTGCCATTTGAATTCAATTACAAAAGGTTTTGCGCGTGTGAGAAAAAGATTTACAAAAATTACAGATTTCAAATAAGCAAACATAGGCAAATATAGCTAAATAAAAACGATATTTTTTGCAGGAATTTAGTTAAGAGGCTAGAGGCTAAAACATGTAATTATATTTGATTAGGAAAAGTTAGGTTATGAACGCATGTTAGTTTGGGTTAGAAATAGGTTATCTTGAGTTTTTTTTTGACAACTTCATCAAAAAAAAAAAAAATTTAACATTTTAAAATCAGAAAAATAAGTATACCAGAATCCTCTTTAACACAAATAAAATGTTGAAAGTTAAAAATATTTAAAATTGGTTCAGTAAATTTTGCGCCAAAGCGTTACAAAGGGTTTTCATAAAAGCAATTTTATAAAAACAATGTAAATAAAGATGTAGAAATTTTTTCTTAAAATCTAAGCAAAATTCGGTAAAGATCAATGGCTACTCAAAACGTGTAAGTCCCTCGAAATAGTCGTAAGCTAGTAAAATGTGTCAAAATCAATACGAATTTTGACAGCTTAACAAATCACAAGTTTTTCTAAGGACTCTCAATGAAATTACTCTCTTAACATCACGTTCTTCAGTATTCGCTCTTCAAGAATAACAAAACGCAAATGTAAAGGGTTTTTTCTTTGAACATTGAAAAACAATGTTGTAAGACCTTATTTAAGCGAACCCAACGCAGTCTACTTCTGCTAGCTTACGACTTCAGGGTAGATTTTCAACCCGCCGCATTGGGCCAAGGGTGCAAGAATAAATTTCACTTTCGGCTTTGGGTGGAAGTTCGGGTGGATTCGCTTAAATAGGGTCTTACAACAATATGGCGCCCAACGTGGGGTCCGAATATTATTGTAAGACCCAACTTAAACGCAGTCTGTACCAGATAGCTTACGGTTTTAGGGTAGGTGAAATTTATTGTTGCACCCTCGGCCCTTCGGCTTACAGAGGAAGTGAAATTTATTATTGCGCCCTCGGCCCAACACGGCGTGTTGAAGTTCCAGAGCGGTATTGTAGTAGCGAAGCCTGCCACTCATGTATCTGTTCCACAGTAACCCGAAACTTAATACACGATATCTTATGGTGCAAATCAGGCAGTTGCTTCCACATACATACATAAGTGGCTTCAGTTTTTCGTTAACATCAGTGAGAAGGATTTTTGTCAGCACCTAGGATGGGTGTGAAAATTCATAATGCCTCTGTAGTTCTGGCATAGTGATAAGCCAGGGTATATTCACTTTGTCCTTCCATTTGTAATGCAGAGAAGGAGACGTCGGAGGTATAGAAAAGTATAGTTACATATTCTTGATCAGCTTCCTGATTTAGAAGCAAGTCAATTATAGCTTGTGGGATTGAAAATGGGCAACATCGGTCAATGGACACGCCTACCGCCCATACAAAAAAAAACTAGTAAGGGTGTAACCTTTGGCCTGGCCAAACATTTAATACCCTACACCGCAGTATTTGAAAATTTTGCTTAAAAGGGAGGTGCTACGCCCTCTTGTGCGAGTTCATCAAGTTTTTGCTCAGAGCTAGCATTTATAGTTCTGAATGTCTGAGTGAAATTTGGTTGAATTATCTCAAAAAACGTTTTCAGTATAGCGCACAGTGCTGTCACCCCATACAAATGAAGGCATTTTTACAGTTTTGGTCCGATTATTATGAAATTTACCATACTAATGTATTTTTTCAATCTATTTTCAAAAATGCAATTAATTTTTATCTGCAACAAACCAAAAAAAATTTATTTAAGTAAATAAAACAATGGAAGTTGGCAGCATAAAATGTTTGTGCATACTTGTAGGCTTTATGAAAAACTACGTACATTAGAATATATAAATAATAAATAATTGAATAAATAAATCTTTACTCTTTCTTATTAACTAATAAACTGATTCACTTTTTGTAGCGCTAAGCGCTGAAAGCCAAAAATCAAAAATTTCTTTTAATTTCATATTTATATTTGCACGCAACGACACACAATAAACAATTAACAGTAACGTCAAGCAAATTAAGTGATAGCATGTAAAAGTATGCTACAAAAAAATTCACAAATTTAAAAAAATTTGGAAAATATTGCATACCTTTAGAAATGTAAATGCCACAAAATCACTGATTTTTACGTAAAAACGGTATGTTCAGATTGATATATAAAGCAAACGGGGAAAAACGGGGTTGTGAATTTTCTCTATCTTAAAATATCATGCCTGTTCTATCTTTTCGTTTTTGGGCAATGCCCGCAAGTCCCGTCTTTTTCTTTTCTGCTCTAAAGAAATTTTGCATTTTCCGGTTTTTAATGTTTGGAAATTTTTTCATATAAATTCTAAAATAACTTTAATTTGGCTCAATAAATTCGCATAAAAAAAATATTAAAAATAAATTGGTGTGTTGTCTTCTGTTTGCTTTTTATTTTATAAGAATTGCTTCTGTGGCTTAGGAGCAGTAATTATTTCTAAAAAGTGCTGCGATTAGGAAATTTTCGTAATTGATTTTTTTTCGAAAAAAAATTTGACTTTAAATAGCTGTAAAACTTACAAATCAAACTTGTTTTTAAAAATATTGAGGAGGTTTCTTAATTGGACTATTTGCAGTAGGATGACATTAAAAAAAAATAAATTTAAACAAAATTTTTTTACGCAAATGCCTTCTATCGCAGCACTGTGTAGCGTTTTGAAGCTTTTGCTTATATGGAAGGTGCCACGCCCTCAATTCAACCAATTTTTTCGTAGTATTTATGTTTATTTTGGTTGCATTGCGTGAAAACTACTCCTAAAATTGCATTTCGAATATATTTTTTATATGAGCGGTAGGCGTGTCCGTTGACCGATTTCGTTCATTTTCAATCCCACGGGGTAACTTCAACGACACAGGTAGTGTATCAAATTTCATTGAATTATCTTGCTCAGTTTACCCAAAAAATGTATTTCCACGCACACCCAGCCAGACAGACGGACATGGCTATATCAGGAGGTGACGCTGATCAATAATATATATACTTTTCTATATCTGCCACGCCTCCTTTGCGTTACAAATGGAAGGACAAAGTGAATATACCCTGGGTGTAGGGTATAAAAATCATTAAAAACGCTTTCTTCTTAAACGTAACACGGCTTAAAATTTACATAAATTAATTATACCTACGAAATATTTAGAACTTAAAATTAATTTAAATTTGCATACAAAGTTTATTGTTCACATGTATGTAATTCGAGTCTGATTTGTAGTAGGTGATATTAGAAACCAAAGTTGCAATCAATTCTGCGCATGCGACACAGCGCGATTTAACAATATGTACTGCCAGACAATACCAATAATCTGCACTATAAACATTGCAAATCACATTTTCACAATGTTCATTTTCCAACATTTCTGTCTGTCTGTCAGCCTGCTACTGCTACTGCGCTTCTAAAAATCTTTTCGCATCAAATTGCAGCAAAAGTTTTAAATTTAATAACGAACCTTTTTCATATTTTCTTAGCTCTATAAATACCAAACGTTTTACAATGACAAGGCAAAACAATACGAACCATCAACAGCTTTGCAACAGCTACGAGAGTACTCACAATTGTTTTAAAAAGTTTCAAAGTTTTAAGTGAACTAATCAATTAAGGATACAAAAATGAAATATTTCGTAAGTACTAAATGGTAAAAAAAGGAAAAAAAGTGTTAAAAAGGATAAAAATTATAAAAAACTATCTCAACGCAAAAAAGCTTAGAAATAATGTTATAATAGTGAAACGATAGTAACACTCAAATTTATCATATTTGGTGCGAATTCTTACCTTCTTTAATACAAGTAATAAAGTAATTCAGCGGTTATTTTGATGTCTTTTACGTTAACTCCTCTCGAGGTTTATGGCCCCAAAAAATTCCTTCATTGGACATTTACTGTTTTTAAAAGGCCATGTGTTGTTAATGCTAAATCAGTTCTGAACTATTCATGAATATCGTCACTAAAGTGTGATTGGCCTTTTCTAAATCAGTGGGATTAAGAATCCCGACTTGAATCTGCGTGTTATCTTGGCGCAAGGCAAGTTCATAAAATATGCTCTGCTATTTCCAGATCCTTTTAAAAGAGTCTACTGCAATCTTTTACTATCAGACTCATCTTCTTTAGGTGGTACTTAAGTTTACATTGTGCTGAAATTATTTCAGCATAATTTTAAATATATTTTCTGTTGAGTTTTGAAAAAGCTTGCACCTTAACGTGCTTTGGTTTGATGAGACTCCATCCTCCTCCATCAAAACACAACTTTTGGTTGCTACTTAAGTTATCAGTGTTATGTCATTATTTTGGTAAAGATTTCAACTCTTAAACCAGTAAGACCGTCTACAGTAGGTCTTTATTAAAACCCAATTAAAAATTTTTTCCCGCTCAAACCACCGGCAAATATTTCTTTCGTATTGAAAGTTCGCATCAAACAGTTGCAGTTTGAACGTTTAAATTTAAATATTTAAATTACTTCGGCAAGACCGTCCGCAGCTGGTGTTTCATCTTCTGAACCTGGCGGCTAAGAAAAAAAAAAAAAAATAAATTGGACAGACGGATTTCGGATTCGTATTTCTTGTATCAAAGATTAACCTGAGAACAATGTAGTAAAGCACTCGGTATTATCTAACTTGCCGCTGAAAGGGTTAATACATTTTCGTTTGAGGCCTGAAATTGTCTCCTTGATTGATAAGCCTTTTTCCCAACTGCATGCATTTTTGTTCCCCACAGTTATCAGACTGTTATCATTAACTACAGGATTCTTTTGGGAAATCTAGAAGTAAAAAAAAATCAAATTCAACCTTTAATTATTGCGTGCTTTTTTTTATTCAAAAATTAACAAACCTTTAACCTCATATGCATATATTTAACTACAGAGCGTCATCTTCATTGTTGTCATCTTCGCTGCAGCATGCCTGGCAGCCGTTGCAGAGCCAGAGGAGGACACTGGCGCAGCAGTAGCTGAGAAAAAAACTGATAAGCGTGGCATTTTCGGTTTTGGCTATGGACATGGTGGCTATGGCGGTTACTACGGTGGACATGGATTCGGCGGCCACTATGGTGGACATGGAGGTTATGGAGGACATATTGATCATTACGGCGGATATGGCGGTTATGGATTCCCAGGCTATGGTTTTGGTCATGGTCATGGCGGTGGTTACTATCCATATCATGGTTATCATGGTTTTCATTGAATGCTATGCTGAATCAGTTGTTTAATAAAAAATGTTGCTGGAAATTTAAGTTTGGATAATAAATATGTAACAAAATTTCACAAAATTATTAAAGTTATTTAACAGAATTATTCACTGTTGTATTTATTTTTCTTTTTGCGCCCATTAGATGTTTATTTACGTAGTTTATTCCATTTTTAAAAAATATACTAACAAACATAAATTTTATAATAATATCGCTAACTTAAAATAACACTAATCACCATTTAGCAACTTCCGCTTCCGTTCCAATTTAAGCTCACGTTTCAATGCTTTCTGTTCCAATTCTTCGGCATGTTCAGCAAATAAAGCTCTAAGTGCAGGATATAGTACGTGGAAGTTTTGCAAATCTTCCAGCGACACTTGCATATTATCAAATGCGATAGCAACATTCTGCAAGGCCTCAGCTTCTGCTTCTTCGCTACCCATATTCTGCATGCGTGGTAATTTCGCATAGCGTTGTGAAAAATGCGTTAAAATAATATGTTGCGCTTGCATTTCACGACCCTGAGCAATAGCTTGTGAGATTGTGCTATGCATTTTAATGTTGGCCTCTTCGATCAGATCATCCTCCATGGTAGCTTCATGTATGAGTACTGTGGAATTTCGTCCCAAATCAACTAAATCCTGACATGGCATTGAATCACCGCTATAGGTTATTTTTATAGGTTGTGCATTATATTCAGCCGCCAGTGTTAAACTCACTCCAAACGAGTGTGGACAATGTCGTACTAGACAAGTGCTAACAGCACGCACACCTGCCTCATCGCTTAGCGCAACATATGGATTTTGCAACATTTCAGCATTGCCTATAAGTTCATATGCATTATCAATTAACTGTATGCGTTCATTGTAAAAATCAAGCCACGTTTGTATTTGCCTCGGTGCGAATAGCAATAATTTCTCATGTTCAGCACCCAATAAACGTTGACGTTCATTTAGCAGGCCGATTAGACCAATATGATGGTCTGCATGTAGATGTGATACGTAAATTGCCTTCAAGTGCCGTATAACTTCTTCAGCTTTCACTTTTCCAAAGAAACGTACTATTTGCCCAAGTGTACCCTCTCCACAATCGAGTAATATAAATGACGATTCGGCTGGCTGCAAAAGTATCGCGCTGACATTACGCGTTTTATTGGGTATACAGGAGCCAGTGCCTAAAAATGTTATCTTTGGGAATGATCCTATTTGCGTTGTTGATTGTGTTATCATGGATTCTTTAAGTTTTGTCAGACATGCAGGAAAGTCTGGGAGTATTTGTGTTTCATGTAAATATTCACTTGGATTCAGTTTGGCTTCTTGTGTGTGATCGAAACCTGAAAAAGAAAATCAAAAAAAATTATATTTGCATCATACAAATGACACATATTTTCCACTCCAGTGAAGCTCTTTCCACATCATAGTGATGTTTATACGAATCAAACTAAACTTTTTCCAAATCAAAATCTACCTTTTTAAAAGATGCTTGGCCAACCCCCTTCATATTGGAAGGTGGTAGACACAAAAGTTTAATTTGATTTGAGAAAATGGTTATTGTTGGGAAAATGTTAATTGTTAAGAAAAGGGTAATTGTTGGAAAAAATTGAATTTGATTTGAAAAAAGTTTAATTTGATTTGGAAAAAAGTTGATTTGATTGAAAAAGTTGAATTTGATTTGGAAAAGTTTAAATTCATTTTGGAAAAAGTTTAATTTGATTTGGAAAAGGCTTAATTTATTTGGAAATAGGTTTAATTTGATTTCGAAAAAGGTTTATTTGGTCTGGAATGGGCTAATTTGGTTGGAATTTGGATGAATTTGAATTAAAAAAAAAAATTTATTTTGATTCGAAAAAAGTTTATTTTATTAGCTACCAACAATGAAAATACATTGATGGTTGGAGCTTACTGTTCAGTGTTTTTGAGTAAAACAACAACGTTTTGTCTCGGCAAAAAACCTTGCAAACGAAGCGCTATGCAAAAATAGTATAATATCGATGACTCACAACGGCAGGGCAATGCATACAAAGAGAAAAAACAAAGAAATTGGAATTTTTGCATGTGCTGTGTTTTTCTTGTAGCTGTGATTCTCGTTTAATCTATGCTAAAAGTTAAATAAAGTATGCTTGCAAAATTCTATAAGATGTCGGCAAAGCGTCTGATGAGGAATTGACTTATTATAGTCAATTTTGACCTGTGGTGGGTCCCGAAACTAGTAACGCAAACCAGCCTTCCGATACATTTTTTTGCTTTTTTTATTTATGTGTATTTTTGCCTTGTTTTTTGTGTTTTTATTGTTGTTTTACTCAAAAACACTGAACAGTAAGCTCCAACCATCAATGTATTTTCATTGTTGGTAGCTAATAATGTTGATCATCATCTGTTCCAAAAAACAAAAAATTATAAAGTTTATGTTGATTAGAAAAAGTTTTACTGGATTCGCATAATTAATTTGATTCGGAAAATGTTTAATTTGATTCGGAAAATGTTTAATTCGATTTGGAAAAGGTTAATTTGATTGGGAAATGGTTAATTATAGGAAAAAATTGAATTTGATTTGGAAAAAGTTGAATTTGATTGAAAAATTTTAATTTGATTTAGAAAAGGTTTAACACGTTGAGTGCCACCATACAAGCAAAATGTCCTCCGTCAGGTGCCACGTGAACCGCCGGCGTAAACTTATTATATACCCCTATAGATCAATATTCAACAGTTAAGTCGATATTTTTTCATACATATTGAATTTGTATGGTGGTACCTGGTGATAGACATTTTTTTGTATGGTGGCACAGCGCTACAAGTAAAGGTTAGTTTGATTGAAAAAAAAGTTTAATTTTTAGATAAAGTTGACTTTGATTTGAAAAAGATTTAATTTGATTTAAAAAATATTTAAGATTTGTAATTTGTAGTGAAAAATCTGTATAGTACAATATATTCTAGCAATGCATCAAGAATATTATAAAATTACCCACCTTTACGCGGACGCATATGATAACTAGTAAGTGACTGAACGCACTCCATTTCTCCTTTTTTCTCCGTTTCTGCTGAAGCGCTTATGATCTGTTGATTTTTCGCATCTTCAAGTTTAGTTTTCTTTAATTTATTGCTAAGACTATTCATTAAGTATTCACTTTCGCCCAAAAGTGGAAAAACTTTCTCATTTAATTGATTCAATTGGTATTGTATACGATGAGCCGCAGTATAACCAGAAAATGAATTTTGACGATTATTTAAATAAATATGCTGTGTTTGTTGCGAAAAGTTCTGCATAAAATCTTTATAACAATTATTGTTTACTATATCCTCGGGCGTAAAGTGCACAACTAATGCAACATCATGTTCAGCAGATTCTTGCTGCTGGTTATAAAACAGTTCTGCTTTTGCTTGTAGCGCGGGTAAGAACTCTTCCGTTGGTATATCCAGAAATAAAAATGTCAAAGCCGTTTCAGCAGGTTCGCTAACATCTTTCGATTTGACAACAGTGCCATTATCCAAAGTTACATCGATGCCATTTTTAAGTAGACCCAGTAGTGGCCCTGGTGGCACTTTATTTTCAACACATTTTACCAAATTTAAAGCACCAGGCCGGGGCTTTAATTTACAAATGTAAGCAATTACAACATTTTCTTCAGCAAATTCATTTGACATTGTTGTTGTTGTGTCAGTTTTATACAATGGCACACATTTCACTGTCATCACTTGATCTTCAAAGTCATGCAATTGTGTACAATCCAATGTTTTGACCTAAAATAGAAAAAAAAGTGTACTAAGTGTAATTTAAATACGTTAATTAATCAGTACCTGTAAGGCTTTAAGCACCACAAAACGCTTCATACTGTGTAAAATACTGTCTAGGTTTGGTGGTCCATGCAGTGCCAGTTCTTTAACACCTGCATCTTGTACAGTTAACGCTAAGCCAGGAAAACCACCAATAGTCGCCCATGTATTGCGTGTTACAAAAATTTGCTCCAATCGTGATAATTTGGTTTTGTGTTCATGTGCCAAACGTTGTGTGCCTTCGCCACAATTGAATAAATAGCGCGATTGATCTGTGAAAAGATACACCGCAGAGGGTGCTCCATTTCCACCAGCGCCCAACACTTGCAAACTCACTGTACCCGGTACATAGGGAACGGTTTTCTTTTTAGCCGCCTGCTGTTGTTTTTCACGTCTCAATTGGTGTTGCTGTTGTTTTTTAATTTTACTAGCTGAAAGTGAAGGTGGAGTCGTCTGTTGTTCCATTGAATTCTCTACTTCTGCACTGAATTCACGTATTTCTTGATTCATTTTTGTAGCGATTGCAGCGTTAGTTCTTAATTCGTTTCTTATGTCCTTTAAATATTTAGTAGTTTTGCCACGTACTGTATTCTTTAAAATATTAAGCAACATTCGCGTTTTGTATTTTTCTAATTGAGCTTATGAAATATGGAAACTACACGTGAAATTTAAAATGAGCTCAAGAATCAGCTGTTCTCTTTTTGTTATGGGATTTTAATGCAGCAAAAGGGAAATTTTTCAGAGTTGCAAGTGCAAGGATTTTTTTTACAGTGGAAAAAATTCAAAAATATACGAAATGGAATAAATGAATTTACTTAATTAAGTTAGCTCTTAATCTGGGCGTTGATCTCACGAATTACCATACAAAAAATTAGACTGAGAATTAAAGTTAAATCTGTGCCTCAATCACAACAAGGCTACCGATTTTGGCAATTTTTGACCTGGAAGATAAATATTAAGAAGAAAATGAAATACAAATTGAATTTTATTGCTTCTAATGTTTACTAACAGAAATTAATCTATTTCGGCCGGTGGAAACGGGTAGGATTTATTAATATGATTTTCTAATCTCCTGAATTGAAAAAATGTCCATAGTGCAATTATAGTTGTGTCTTAGGAGACAGTTTTCAGTGACGGCATAAGCAATTTCTGAGAAACGTATGGAAAAGCAACAACAAAAGTGCTTAATTTAACATATATACTTAAATTTGCTGGTTTCATTTTAAGTAATGTTGCCATTTTACACTCAAAAATATTCTGATTTTAACGTAGTGGCTACACTTTTATCGTTTCTCAAAGTGGCATTTAGAGTCTGTTAGCAAACAGAGGGAAGCGGTGCGAAAACGAAGAGCAAAATAAAATAAGAAGAAGATGGCACACAAAATAGTTTTAGAAGAACTGTGTTAACACTGCTTTCACATCGCCTGAATATAAAAAATTGCCTTTGTGAAATTATGTATTTTTTTTTCCAAAAATTTGGAAAATACCTTTTGTATCATAAAATTTCATAGTGTGGCAGCAATATCTTATGGCAGCACCATTTCGTTCCGCAACAAAAAACGTAATGAAACGTCAATTCGCAATGAAATGTCAACGACAAAACAAAATGTAAATTAAAAAGAAAAAAAAAAATAAAAAAAGAAGTACTAAAAAGTTGTGGTCTGGTCCCATCCTATCCAAGTCGAATCATTTCGAATATTTGTTTCCCAAAATGTGCTTTAAAACAAAAAACAGGTAATCAGGCCTATCTTTGAATCCATCATAGACGTAGATACGAATTTCGTGAGATCTACGAAAATGCTATTATTGATTTCAACTAATTACGAGCGTAACTTCGAGATTCATGGAGTTTGAAGTACTTATTAAATAAATTTATATTTCTTCGGTAGTCATATCTACTCTAGTTGAATTCAAGTCGTAGCAATTCGAATTCAATGATAGCACTTTCGTAGATCTAACGAAATTCGTTTCTACGATGGATTCAGCGATAGGCCTGAATGTTTCCTCAATTTTTCCCTTTTTTAAATGTGTTTTCCCGTTTTCCATTCGGAAAATCGTTTATTTTTTTTTGCTCGCAACACTGATGGAGTGGCCATGTTGAAAACTAAACTATTGTCAATAAATATTTAACAATATTATTAACAAAAAACGAGGTTGAAAAAGACCAAAAAAATTTAAAATTGCACTACTTGTTTATTTATCAATATTTTTTTTCCAGTTCTAGTGAAACAATTAATTTTATTCATATCATATATCGACTCAAAAAACTATTGTAACAGAATTATACAATATAACATGAATTTTTATTTTCGTGCATACGCTTTTTGTGTTGTAGGAATTGATATGCTTGGTGGATTTTTAAGTGATTATAGCCACCGGAGATTTATGAATTAAATCACCTCATTCTTCATGTATTAAACCTGAAATCGCCTCATAAATCTCTGGTGGAAACAGACTATAAGAGCTAGTTCACACACATGAGTAAATTGTCTTGATTAAAAATAAATTTAAGTCTGAGGTACCGTTCCCACTATATTAATTTTCTCTTAAATTTAGACCTATTGTTTTCTAAAAACAATAAGGGTCCCCTCTTAAATTTATCAACAATTTTTCGGTATTTAGAGACTTACTGCCATACCTAAATTAGAACTTTAGCGTTATTTTACTGTAAAAAAATTCTCATGTACATACAAATTGTGCAGCGCGTACTGAAATTGTCAACGCTCAACGCTCAGCTATTCGAATTTCCAATTTTCACAAAGCGTTACGGAGTGAAGTTAGCTGCAGAAAAGTAAAAAAAAAAAACAAACCAATAATATGATTTTGACAAACAAATGACTTCAACGCCACGTTCTTTATTTCGGTATAACGCAACGCCTGACGCTCCAATTTAGGTATGGCAGTAAGGGCCAGTTTTTCAGTGCAAGTTTAAACTTCGTTTAAACGACGTTTTATTAAACTCGTTTAACTATGAAATGACTTTTTCAGTGCGAGTTTAACTGAAACTCGTTACAATGATTTTTAGTAGGCATTACTGAAAAATGACAAGCTGTTGACGTATAAATATTGAAATTTTTTGACAACTTGCAGCGAGAAATTTAATTTTCAGAAGTTTCCCTAAAAGCTTTCTGATTCTTCTGGAAAGCTGAAGCAATGTCAGGAGCAGCATCAGCAATAATAAAGCAGCGGGTTTCTACAAAAAAAATTTTAATAGCACGTGTTCCTGCGAAAAGTTATTTTTGAGGCTCTCAATTATTGGAGTTTGGCCACCACAACGGTTGGCCTACATTTATTATACCAACGCTTAGCAAGTGCAACGTGATCAAGTCGAAATGCAATTGTTGGTGACTGGTATAGGGAGCCAGTGTCAAAGCTTTGCCCAAGGGCATCTTGGTTGCTCCCAATGTATATGCAATTTTATGATCATAATGATTGGAAATCATATACAGAACGTGATCACATTAAATAGTGGTCAAAAGTGAAGTTTATGAATTTCGTATTTTCAAAATAAAATACAATAATAAAAGACGAAGAATAAATTTCAGAACAAGTGAAATAAATTCTTTTTTTTTAAAATTATGGATTTTATGCTATTCATTTATTTATTTTTTCGTTTTTTTTTTTAAAAATATGTCAGTTTTGATTTATTTATCAACAGTTGTCAAAATAAAATTATAGGTTAAACGGAATTTAAACGGCCAATATCGTTCAGTTAAACGAAGTTTAAACTACGTTTAACATTCACTGAAAAACTCATTCCTGAGTTTAAATTTAGTTTAAACCAGAAAATGAGTTAAACTCGCACTGAAAAACTAGCCCTTAGTCTTGAGTTAAAACCGTTCGTGTGAACGGCCCTTAAAAGAGAGAACCTTTCTCGTTAATTTTTTAAGCAATCTGTGAGCAATCGGCCAATTAAAAGTCCACACAAAATTTGGCACAAGCACAAACCCCATCCATAGTTCCCCGACTATTTTGTCTGCCGTTAACCAGCTCTAAATTAAAAAGACTCGATCACATCGAGGGTATCTGGAGAAACAGCACTTTTAAAAAATCGACACATTTTACATGTTCTCCAATAAAACATTTCAGAATAATGATTTTCTGCACAACAAAAGTTTATGATTTTATAAGAAATTTTCGATATTCCATCGCATTGTCGTATAATATTCTCTTTCGATGGTCAAAAGGTTGACATCAGCTATTATTATAGTCCTGTGATATATCTGTACAAAGGTTTGATTTCAAGCAACCGAAAATATTAAAAGGGGATTTGTTTAAAGTAGAAGTAACTATTATTCAAGGTTTCCAGGAGGTCGATTTGTATACAGAACGTTCTACATAAAATGTAATATTAATATAAGCCGTCCGCACTGTGTAATAAAATAAATAAGCATGTACAATGGAGCACATTAAGGGACATATAAGCATTTAAATAATTCAATTACCTATTTCTATTGGTATACTGCGATACCATTAAAAGCTTCATGAAATTCGATGAAATAAATTGTCCCTTTCAATGGATTTAGTGATTAGGCCTTTTTACATTAACAATCTAGCCATCAATATGCCAATGATGCCAAGTTCACTTTTTTTCATCAATCTGAGAATGTATGCAGATTGATGAGAAACTGTTAATGTAAACACTCATCAATCTGTATTGACAATCTGATTGCCGAAAAACAAAATTTTTTGACTTTCTGCTGTATTGATGGCTTTATTGATGGGTAGGTTGACAGTGTAAGCGCAATGAAAATTTTGCAGTACAGTTTTAGTCAGTTAAGAAAAGATTTCAACAGGTACACATCGTGCGGAAATGAAAATGGCTTGCATATATGATTTGTTTTTAATCAAAAACAGATAGTTTAATGATTTTGGTTTTCGCTGAAGCTTAATGGGAGCTTTAAGAGAACCTTTTTATTTTTTGACTGGGACAAAATCAATTTACTGAAACCTGATTGTTATTATTTTTATCAAAGACTTATTTTTAATTTAAAAAAAAAGATTTCAATAAAAAAATTTTATTAAACGGCCAAAACCCATATTTTTGGTGATAAAGTGGGTTCGGAAATGACAAATTGTTGCTGTGGACCCATTTAAATAAATTTATGGTGTAAATTTTGATATTTCCACTATTTTTTATTAATTTATTTCTGTTATTTCCATCAGCATATCAATTTCTATCATAAAAATTGCATCCGCTGTTGCTTTGTTTCCTCTTTGGCGTACAAAGCAACACTAAATATTGACAGTTTATTGAACATGTAAAAGCCCCTTCTACATTATCAGTGTAACCATCAAACTGGCCATCAATATGTCATATCGAGTTTGTGTGTACCTGTTGAAATCTTTTCTTAACTGACTAAAAGTGTACTGAAAAGTTTTCATTGCGTTTACACAGTCAACCTACCCATCAATAAAGTCATCAATACAGCAGAAGTCAAAAAATTTTGTTTTTCGGCAATCAGATTGTCAATACAGATTGATGATTGTTTTCATTATCAGTTTCTCATCAATCTGCATACATTCTCAGATTGATGAAAAAAAGTGAACTTGGCATCATTGGCATATTGTAAAAAGGCCTAAACACAAACTCGATATGACATATTGATGGCCAGTTTGATCGCTACACTGATAATGTAAAAGGGGCTATTGGAAAGAAAAAAATTCTCTTTATTGAAAGAAAAACCAGCAAAAAATGTCATCACGAAGGTAAAATTTGTACTGGATATTAAAAAATTAATTAAAGTTCAATTGCAAACGAATAAAGTGAAAAATTTGCAACGAGAAAAAAGTACAAGTGAAAAAAGTGAAAATTGCAAACCTCTGCCATTGTTCTAGTTTCGTATTCGTCTCACACCTCGCACCTTGCCTCCCTTGAAAGTGATTTTTCACACTAGAATTTATGGGTGGAGGTTGACTATAGAGCAAATAATTTATAAAAAATGTATAAAACTATATATAATTCCATAGGATATTTAAAGAAAAGCCACATGCGAATTTGGTAAGCAAAACAAATACATACAAAAGAAATGTTAGAAAAGTAATTGAAAAAAGTAAAGAAACTTGCAGCACCCACTATCTGGCAGTTTGGCACAACAAACGCGGATGCTGTTCCAGCGTGAATGATGGATTTCCCAAGGATTTCACCGCAATACCCGTTGAAAGAATACGAAACTTAAGCATTATTACACTTGTAGATCATGGTAAAAGCACATTAGCCCCAAAAAAAGTCAGAGACGCAGGCCTTAACTCTTCAGCTGTTACTATATGGTATGGCTCTGGTCCAGGATTTCAAAATAAAATTAGGGCATCATATAGAGAAAGCAAATTTATTTTCGCATAAGTTTACTTTAGCGACACCTAATCGTATTTGGTTTTTTGTTTAAACTTAGCTTGTTTTACAAAGCTTCTAAGCTTTTGTTTGTGCATCTTAGTTCGATCGAATAGTTTTGGTGATCTATACAGCAAACATGTGGATAATATTACGTTATCATCTTCTGCTAGTGGTGATGATTATTTTTTTGTTGCTGGCGATTTCAACTTGAGCAATTTATTCTGGGCTCCATCTCCTGAAGATAATATGGTATTTAACCCGTGAAATGTGAATAGATTATTTGAAACCCATCTGATTGGCAGTTTCTTAAGTATAGACCTTGCTCAAATTAATAATGTCCAAAATAAGTTATCTAAGATCTTAGATTTAATTTTTGTAAGCAAATTTTTTGAAATTTAAATTAATTGAGTATGCTTGTCCTTTACCTGTAGCCACTTTACACCACTCAGCCTTACATTTTTCTACTGAATTTTATTATTTTGAAAAGTGAAAAACAGAGCTGTATTTTTATGATTACAAAAAATGCGATTTTGGTCTGTTAAATGATCTAATTTTTGGCATAGATTGGCATAATCTTTTTGAGGAGCTACTTAGATACTGAGAAGTGCTATGACGTTTTCCTTGAGACATTGGTAAACCAAGTTTTAAATAATATTCGAAAACATCTTTACGAGGTTTTCGAGGCATTTACACGCTTTAAGGAATATCTTCACTGTCTATTTATTTAAACAGTTTTTTCTTTAAAATTTTGATGAACATTTGTCCTGGTAATGAAAACTCTTTGATAAATTTTGGTCACATCAGTTCTTAATTACTTATTAAATGTGTTAAAACCATATCTTTTCCACTTTTACAAATTTTTAATAAATCGCTTGCTTGTGGCGTTTTCTTTGATAAATGGAAAATATCTGTAATCGCTCTCATCTTTAAATCTGGAAAAATAGTTAAGGATAAAGTTCTCTTTGCCGTTAAAAATATAGTTTGTCCGTATCAGCATGGTTTTCTACCTGGTAGATGTACTCTTACAAATCTCTGTACCTTTACAAGATATTACATTAACTCATTTGAAAGTGGTGATCAAGTGGACATTATTTATTCGGATATTTCAAAAGCTTTTGACAAGGTTTCACACGGTTTATTCAATTCAAAGCTATCCAAACTTGGTTTCCATGCCACGTTCCTTTCTTGGCTGAAATCTTATCTATCGCATAGATTCTCTTTTGTAGTCATTGACGATCTTTTTTAAGAACTTCTGGAGTACCACAAGGCAGCATACTTGCTCCGCTGTTATTAATTCTATATATTAATGATGTCTCAATTTGTTTTTCTTCGGAACGTTTTTCATTAAATGCTGATGATTTAAAAATTTATTATTGACTGTTGCATTCTCCAAAATGAATTAAATACTGCTTGTCTTTGAACATACGCAAATGCATTTGCATGACATTTTCTAAACTTAATAATCCTTTGATGCATTTATATATTGTAGAAGGTGTGCCTCTAGGTTCCACTCAAAAGCGGCCAAAAAATAGCGGCCAAAAAAAAAGGGGCCAAAAAATAGCGGCCAAAAAAAGCGGCCAAAGAAAAAAAGGGGCCAAAAAATAGCGGCCAAAAAAAAGCGGCCAAACGAAAAAAGAGGCCAAAAATGGTTAAAGTGTTAAATTATCATTATTTTGTTAAAAATCAAAGACATTAGGTAAAATGTAAAGTAAATTGACAAATTGTGTAAATAATAAATGGAAAAAGTTAGTTAAGAAGTACAATGAAGTTAATTATAGTGAATGTGATTGCTGACATTAGTTAAGTATTCATAAATTTCAGCATGAGTGAGATCTTCAGTTACCCATTTGGGTTCAAATCCAGAAACTACAGTCTTGAGGCGAATGTTAGCTTCTCGATATCGCTTGCGAGACTGTTCTGGTTCTGCACCAGCAGCATCTTGAGTAGTAGCAAGACTTACCAAAGAATGTTCCTGCTGAAGTGTAGAGATAAACTTTCAGATGTTTGGATTGTCACCATTCAAGCGTGCTGAAAACCCATTGTGCCACCCTTCTAAGGCATTGCTAGCAAACTAGGTGTTGGATATATTATAGACTGACTCTTTTTTCCTTTGGCCGCTAATTTTTTGGCCCCTTTTTGTATTTGGCCCCTTTTTTTTGGCCGCTTGTTTTTGGCCGCTATTTTTTGGCCCCTTTTTGTATATGACCCCTTTTTTATTTGGCCGCTATTTTTTGGCCCCTTTTTGTTAGCCGCTATTTTTTGGCCGCTATTTTTTGGCCGCTATTTTTTTGACCGCTTTTGAGTACCACCGTGCCTCTAACAGAGTTGATCAAATTCGTGATCTTGATATTTACTTTGACTCACGTTTAAACTTTACGAATCATGTTAATCATATTTTGCCTAAAGCTTATTTCCCTTTAGCATTTATAAAACGGATTAGCTCTGCTTTTGAAGATCCTTTTGCCAAGAAACTTCTCTAAACCTCATTTGTAAGGTCCAATTTGGAATACGCTTCTTTTATTCGGAATCCTTGCTAAGCAAGAATATGTAAAATGTAAAAATCGACGCTCAGATCTAGAAAAAATGTTAATTTCAGTTACATTTTTCGAGATGACGATTTTTCAAAAGAACCATTATTTTTTCCAAAAAAATTCATTAATAACCCATTAATTACATTAATAACAAAATAAGGAAGCCTAATTTTATCCTTTCATTTGATATGCCATATGAACCTGAAATTGCTTCATTAGTGCACTTTTATAGATAAAGCAAAAAATGGACCCATGACATACCTGATTGCAAAAAAATGGTGCCTCTTAAGTAAACTTGTGCCTTTATTTTAAAATATTTTTGTATATCTTTTAAGTAATTTTGTATGATTTAATGACCTCGTTGATTATTTATTGAAAATTATATCTTTTAAATAATTAACTTTTTTATTGCCTAATAGAATTGCAATAGTATTAATATCAAAATAAAACTTTGGCTTAAATAAAAATGTCACCGTTCATAGAAAATGGAGACTGAATACCAAGGCTTGATAACTTTAACACTACTGAAAGCAAGTACAAAATGATCTTTTTTGAATCAAAAAATGAATGGAATTACCGTAACGACTAACGCGAGTTCCTCAGTTCGCCTGGGAAGATTTACCTGCATATTCCAGCTGAGCTTGCTTACAAAGGAAGGCATTTCGTTAATTGAAGCAGAAAAATTATCTGTTGCGGACAGTGTAATTGTTGTTTTGATCACTAGAACAGTGGATGAGGGAAGCTTTTGAAGTATGAACAAAAATTGTGAACGACAATTTTGTTTACAGAACCATAATTTTGAAAATCTTCTCGAAAAAATAAAGTGATACCCACAAAGCGATATGCATTGAAGCAAAGAACCTCAATTTTTGTGAGGGAGCATCGGCGCTAGAAAATAATTCTTAAAGTATCGCATAATGAAATTAAGTCTCTGTTTCCATCGTGTACATAATTCTGGAGTCTGTTTTTAAATTTAGCGTGAGATGCAGCGTTAGTGAAACATTGAGTTTTATTTCTTTTGATTTTTTACAACTCTAAAGATTCGTTTTTTTATATATAAATATAATTTTTTAACAATTTTCTAGGTTTGCTCTAACAGCTTAAAATCAAAATGTTTAAAAAAACTTCATAAAATATCTTTCAATCTTTTATTTTAGATGGTTTCATCCCACAATATCTGGTATAGAAGCTGAAAAACTTCTTCAGGAGCAAGGCTTCGATGGTTCATTTTTGGCTCGTCTTTCCTCTTCAAATCCGGGTGCATTTACTTTATCAGTGCGCCGTGGCCAAGAGGTGACACACATAAAAATACAAAATAATGGCGATTTCTTCGATCTCTATGGAGGTATGTACACATGTACTTTTAAGTTTATTTAGTTTTTAAAGAGATTTTGGACGCGTTAGTGATTTAAGCAAAATCCAATTGTAAATTCTGAGCTTAAATTTATTGAAGAAAAAAGATTTTGTAGTCATATACTGAACATAATTTTAGTGACTATATTTAAACTTGTTTGCGTCATTATGGTAATGTATTCACTCATTACCAAGTCAAATGCACTATATAGATTCAGTGTGTGGGGAGAGAACTTTCATTAATATAAATATATTCATTAAATATTGTGCACTGAAGGCAACGTACTTCTTCGTGATTGCCAAAATTGCTTCCGTTGTACTCGTATACTCTACCTTAAACTAGAAAAGCATGATTGTTGCACCGAATATTTTTTAAGTATTTCTTTCGGTATTTTTTTAATGATTTAATCAACTCGAAACCCATATAAGGGCCATACAAAAATAAGATAATACAGGGTCCGCCATCTAACGTTTTTTTTTTTTCAACTAGTGCTTATTTCGTGAATGGTTACACTTAGCTCAGGTCTGATTTGACAGACAATTAGTTTTATCCTTCCGCTGAACGAACATGGTTGTGTATACGCTTGAACAACGCTTCGCTAAGTGGGCCTACGATTGCAGAAGATACCGATTTTGCCAAAAAAAGCATCTTTTCAGATGAAGCTCATTTTGATCTTGGCGGATATGTAAACAAGCAAAATTGTCGCATTTGGGGCACAGTAAACCCGCACGCATACATTGAAAAGCCGCTGCACCCAAAACGAGTCACTGTTTGGTGCGGATTTTGGTCCAGAGGCATAATTGGGCCATTTTTCTACGGAGTGGTCGTTACAGTCAATGGCGATCGTTATCGGGCCATGTTGAACGAATTTTTGTTCACAAAAATTGAAGAGGAGGATATTGGCAACATTTGGTTTCAACAGGACGGCGCTACGTGCCACACATCCGAAGCTACACTCGATGTTTTGCGCCCTGTTTTTGAAGATCTCATTATCAGCCGCAGTGCTGATGTCGTTTGGCCACCTCGGAGCTGCGATTTGACACCGTTGGACTATTATTTGTGGGATGCCCTCAAAGATAAGTGTTACGCCGACAAGCCAGAGACAATTGACGCTTTAAAGGACCAAGGTGAAATACAGCTGCACACAATCGATAATGTGTGAAAAATGTTGAATGAATGCATTCAAATATATTGTTTAGATTCATTTTCTCACTATGTTATGATATACTTTGTATTTTTGTTTTAAGTTTTCAAGGATTTTATATAGTCAAACTTGAATTTTATCTGAACAAAAATTTTCATCACAATAAATTATTTTCTGAGAAGAGGATTCACAAAATTTACTGCGTCTAATTCAATAGGTTATGGGCCTTTGAACGCAAAAAGAATCTCAGAAATACTAAAGGATCATTTAAGGAAGTTTCTATTTGAAAATTTGATAAATTCGTGTACCGTGGAACAGACGTGTATTTGGTGAAATGGCGGAATCAAGATACACAATCGCAAAATTAAATGGCGAAAACTATTTCAACTGGCGCTACAAAATGCAGATGTTGCTGATTGAAAAAGGAGTATGGACTGCAATATCTTCGACTAGTCCAGATCCAGTAACAGCAGAATGAACGGAAAAAGACCAAAAGGCTCATTCAACTACTGCTTTGAATGTAGGAGATTCGCAAATTCAGCACATCAGAAATTGTAAAACGGCTCAATCGGCATGGTATACACTGAAGGATTTTCATGAGAAGGATACACCCGGAAATCGAGTATGTATCCTGAGGACTATTATGCGACAGAAACTTGATGAAGGCGGTAATGTAGAGCAGCATATAAGTAGAATGAACGAACTTTTCCAAAAGTTGATGGCACTTGGTGGTGAGATAAAACCTGAGTTTTTCATGAGTGCTACATTACTGGGTTCGTTACCGGAAAGTTATGATGGTCTGATTACTGCATTAGAGGCGCGTAGCGAAGAACTAACTTCCAGTTTGGTGTGCTCAAAAATAATTGCTGAATATAAGCGTCGCTCAGAACGGAATAAAAACACAAAAGAGGAAGTAGCATTAAAGGTTGGTTCGTTGAACAGCAAGAAAAAGTCGTGCTATTTTTGTAAGGAAGATGGACATTTCAAGTATAAGGATTGGTTGGCGAAGAAGGAAAAGAAAAAAGGGACGATCAACAGAAAAAGTAAATTTGACAGAAAGTGGACATGAAGAACAATTTTTATTGACCACATCAGCGGTTAATGGTTGGATTGTTGATTCTGGTGCGACATGTCACATTGTGGGTCATAAGGACCAGTTTATTGATTTTAATGGATTATATCGTGAAAAAGTGTGTGTCGCTAATGGCCAGCAGGTCACAGCTATTGGAAAAGGAACGGTTGCAGTAAACTTGATTAATAAATCTGGCAACAAAGTGGCGGTTCGCATCACTGATGTATTGTTTGTTCCAGGAATAAGCGGAAATTTGATTTCGGTGAAGCGGTTTGCAGCAAAAGGATATTTAGTTCAGTTCTCTAATGAATTTTGTGAAATCAGCAAAGATGGAAAACAAGTGGGTATTGCAGATATTAGTGAAAATCTATATAAATTGCGAACATCCAATCAAATTTGTGTTGCCAAAAGTATTGAGAATGAAAACCATAGTGGTTGCATCCATGAATGGTATAAAAGGCTCGGACACAGGGACCTCGAGGTAGTAAAGACATTGTCATCTGGTACACTTGTTGATGGAGTCAAATTTGACAATTGTAGCAGTGAATGCAATAATATTTTGAATTGCGAGGTATGTCTTGAAGGAAAAATGAGTCGAATTAAATTTCCTCAAAAATCCCATAATCGAGCAAAAGGGGTTTTGGATTTGGTGCATTCGGATGTTTGCGGCCCAATGCAAACTATGACACCATCATGTAAAAGATATGTACTTACATTCATTGATGATTTTTCCAGGTATACAGCAGTTTATTTGATCAAGGAAAAATCAGAAGCCTTTACAAAATTTCAAGAATACATTGAAATGTGCAAAACCATGTTTAACAGAAAACCGAAAGTAATACGCACAGATAGAGGTGGTGAGTACATGGGAAAAGAATTTGTCCAATATTTAAAAATACATGGAATACAGTTTCAACGAACAGCACCGTACAGTCCGCAGCAAAATGGTATCGCTGAAAGGAAAAACCGTACATTAATAGAAATGGCGCGATGTATGATAATTGAGGCAAAACTTGAAAAGAAGTTTTGGGGCGAAGCTGTGGTCATGGCGAATTACATCCAGAATCGATTACCAGCTAGAGATATACTGAAAACACCATTTGAGAGCTGGTATAGAACAAAACCGAGCATTGAGCATTTCAGGCGTTTTGGATCAAAATATTATGCCTATATACCAGAGGAAAGAAGACGGAAGCTTGATCCGAAAGCAATCGAATCCATTTTGGTGGGCTATGATTGAGCATCAAAAGCATACAGATGTTATGTTCCAAAGACTGGTAAAGTAGTAATCTGATGCCAGGTTCGTTCATAAGGACAGCGAATGGAAGATTACTCCGAAAGATGAAGAAAATGTAGTTATCCTTGATTATAAGGAAACGAATCAGAATTTCAGTGCGGATGATGGCGAAACTAATGAAGACCAAAGTGTTGATGATGCCAGTTTGTTTCAAAATATAAACGAAGGAGAATCAGAATCAGTGGGTGCAAGTAATGGAACAAATATTCGTCGATCAACTAGGCCCAACAAGGGTATCAGTGCTATAAAATGGAGTGATGAAATGGTCAACTATAAGGTACAGATGCAGCCCGTTGAAGAAGCAAGTTTAATTAATGCTGTGGTGATTGAACCTAAAAGTTTAAAAGAAGTTTTGGCAAGTAAACAGAAAAATGAATGGCTTGCTGCAATGAAGGAGGAGATTCAGTCGTTGAAAAGTAATGGTACTTGGGTGCTTTGTGAACTACCACCAGGCAGAAAGGCAATTGGAAGCAAATGGGTGTTCAAATTAAAATCTGTTGCTGAAGGTGTTGTCAAAAGCTACAAGGCGCGGTTAGTTGCACAAGGTTTCTCACAGAAATTTGGAACCGATTATGATTTAGTATTCGCACCAATTGTTAAACAGACAACATTCCGGATTCTACTGTCAATTGCGGCGAAAGAAAATTTCAAGGTACAACATCTTGACGCGAAAACTGCATTCCTCAACGGAGAACTTAAAGAGACAATTAACATGAAACAACCGTCTGGATTTGAAGCTGAGGGATTGGAGGATCATGTTTGCCTCTTGAGGAGGAGCATCTATGGACTTAAACAATCGGCAAGAGCTTGGAATCAAGCGCTTCATCGCGTTTTAATAGATGCAAAATACATACAAAGTAAAAATGATCCATGTTTGTATTCATGTGAGACCAAAGGTAAATTTTGTTATGTCTTGATATATGTTGATGATTTAATTATAGCAAGCAAATGTGAGGAATTACTAGTGGCTTGTGAAAAGGTTTTGAAATCAAAGTTTACAATAAGGAATCTGGGAGACATTCAAAATTACCTTGGTCTAAAGGTTAGCAGAAGTAAAGATGGTAATTTTGCACTTAACCAGTCTACGTACATAAAAAGAATCGTCAGCGATTTTGGCTTGGATAAATCAAAACCATCAGACGTACCTATCAGCGTTTCGTATGAAAAAGGTGCAAATTCAGATCCGCTAATTAATAACGAGCAATATCGGAAATTAGTTGGATGTCTCCTATTTATTTCGGTTAACACGCGGCCAGACATATCAGCAAGTGTATCGATTCTGGCACAAAAGGTTTCATGTCCAAATCAAGAAGATTGGAATGAGCTTAAAAGGGTGTTAAAATATTTACACGAAACTGCTAATTTATCATTGCTATTGGGAAAAACTGATAGTGAAAACTATCTCATCGGATATGCAGATGCGAATTGGGCAGAAAGCAGAACTGACAGAAAGTCAAATAGTGGATATGTTGTCATGTATCTAGACGGAGTGATTAGTTGGAGTTGCAAGAGTCAAACTTGTGTGTCACTATCGTCAACTGAAGCAGGGTTTATTGTCCTATCAGAGGCCTGCAAAGAAGCAGTATGGATTCATAGAATATTAGAAGATTTCAATAGACCTGTAAAAACACCTACAAAAATGTTCGAGGATAATCAAAGCTGCCTTAAACTTATTAAAGAAGAAAAACTATCAGGTAGATCGAAACATATTGACGTAAGATGTCATTTTGTTAAAGATTACGTTGATAAAAATATTGTCAAATGTATTTATTGTCCAACCGAAACTATGTTGGCAGATCTCTTAACTAAACCACTGCCAGCAGCTCGTCTCAAATTTTTACGGGGAAAATGTGGCGTAACATCATTTGAATGAGGAGGAGTGTTGAATGAATGCATTCAAATATATTGTTTAGATTCATTTTCTCACTATGTTATGATATTCTTTGTATTTTTGTTTTAAGTTTTCAAGGATTTTATATAGTCAAACTTGAATTTTATCTGAACAAAAATTTTCATCACAATAAATTATTTTCTGAGAAGAGGATTCACAAAATTTACTGCGTCTAATTCAATAAAAAATTGGACCGATCGTGTAGGCTACTGCATGGCCAGCCGAGGCAGCCATTTGAATGAAATTATTTTCCATTATTAACCGGAAGGATTGTACTTTCAAATAAAAAAAGAAATTTGAGAAAATATCCAGTAGTTTTTTTTTTAGAATTATTTGGCGGACCCTGTATATTTAAACGTATTTAAACATACTTAAAGGTTAAGAAAACAAATCAAGTCAAATTACCGCTGCATACTTCAGGAAAAATACCATTATTGCTGAGATTTATTAGCTTTGTCGAAAGCCAAAACATTCTATAGAATTCATATTGCTTTATATGGTATTCTCTGAATAGAGTTTGTTAATCTTGCCGATTTTTGTGGTACTAAAAGAAATGATTGTTTATTGACAAATGAACTATTCCACCGACGTTTTAGTTAGAATGGCCCAGATATAATGAATTCAAGTCGTACTGTAATATACAGATATTCAAAAAATACTTATTTTATACTTTACACTAGATTAGATCTAAACAAGCAGCGTACTTCCAAAAGCTGGTTTTTACACTGAACGTCGGACTATAATATTTATTTATCCACACGATTAAATAATGGGTTAATCTCATTGCTAATATTTTTCTTAAGAGCTAAAATATCAATATATCAAAGATTATGACGGCTCCCGGAAAAACTCCATTGGAAATAACAACAGAAAATTGTTTGGAAATTTTCTTCTATGCGAACAATTTAAAACAATAAATAAAGCCAAAAACTTTTCTGGCATTTTTTCCAAAAATTGATGGCTTTATTTCCAAAAGTTAAGTGGCTTAAAGTCAGAATTTTCCGCCAAATTAACTAGGAAATATATATATGGCTTTATTTCCAAACCAAAATGCAAACATCGCCAGAATTTCATATGGAGATTTTTGTGGCTTTATTTCCAAAAATTTTTCTGTCCCTATTTCCTATGGCGTTATTTCCTATGACATTATTTCCAAAAAATCTGGCGTTAATTCCTAGTTAAATGTTGGCTTTATTTCCGGGAGCCGACTATCACTTTTATGCGAATGACTTACCATTGCTGAAAATAATCATACATAGGGGAGAGTCCCCGGTTGTGGCCATAGTTTAAATTTTGAGCTGTAACTTTTGACTGAAAAATATTTATGCAGATATAAACATATCAATGTGAAGGTAGAAGCCTTAGGAAACTGCTGATACAAGAATATCGGCGGTTTTCCCAAAAAAAAAAAAAGTTATTCATATTTTTGTAAAGTGGTCATTTTCGACCATCGAAAATTTTGTCACCGGTTGTGGCCACCCCAGGAAAATGATGAGAAAAAATTGAATGAAGAGACTTTTCTTACTTTATCTCACGGAAAAGACATTTATTGAATTTTGACAGCTTTCAGTTCCGAAAATAAAAACAATGAGTAGTGATTAAGCCGTGAGACAAAAGAAAATTCAGGAGTATGAAAATCGCTATAAAATGGAAACTCGATTATTCACTTTCATCATAGGTTTCGCAATGCTTGCAGGTGTAATAGCCGGCATGCATGTTAGCGCACTTCAAATGGACCGGTCGGTGACACACGTTGCATTCGATGGAGTTTTGGGCGGTTAATTTAATGGGCAATAGCTCCATGCATAGAATGCAAAAATCGAGATCGTCTTCTTCATCATCAAATAAAAGAGCCTTTTTGGCACTGGCCCGTTTGGGATTGGCCCGTTTAGCCACTGGTTCGACTGGTGTTTTCGTAGTTGCTCGCTTAGCAGGTCTCTTTCCTCGTGTTTGCTTAGTTTCCTGGGCTTTCTGCTTGGCAGCTTTCATTGCGTCTTTGTCTTTCAATTCAGGGAGGATTGGCGGATTGTTTACATAAACAACTGTACTTAACAGTTTTGCAAACGAATACGCCCCTTTGAGCAATAAAAAGTGGGTGGCCACAACCGGTGACATTTTGGTGGCCACTACCGGGAAAAGCAAGGTTTCCGCATAAAAATCAGCAAATATTCTAGTGCGAACTTTTAACCCCTACCAATGCACAATCACAAAATATATTGGGTGCTATTATTGATTCCGTTCGATAAGGAAATTTTCGCGGAAAGAAATATCGTTCGATATGAAAACTACTATTATTGATTCCGACGGTAGTGGAATATCGAATGAAAATATTGGGAGCCCTGAAATAAGAACATCTCCAACATTTTGACAGATGACAAAGGATAAAAAAAAAAATAAACAAAAGTGTAAACAGTGAAATCTTGTAAAAATTTAATAATTTTGTAAAAATATAAATAATTAAATGGATACAATAGCGTTTTTTGACAGTGATAGCGACGATTGCGTTAATCTCAGAATTGAGAGAAAAATATTGAGGTTCAATTCTGGGGACATATTTCAACTGAGGGACATAGAGTGAGTTACATGTTAATTTGAATAAATGCGCTTGCTTAATTAAAAAAATTCTTAATTTACAGCTTCCAACGAAATTTCCGCCTAAATAAAGTGGCATTTAACTCGCTTCAAATTTTTTTTTAGCTCTGCAGGCTGCCGCTGTGTAAATCCACCAGCAATATCCGAGTTTGCTTGCATTTGTTGCATCATAATTTCTAGTTGGTGCCTATTTGTATATTTCTCCCGCTTATTCCTAAAAAATTTTAAGCACATATATTAATATTTTCATCAATAACTACGGCGTAATTAACAAAAAAACTCACATTTTTAACTTTTTATAGTCTTTCCGACCCAAAAATTTAGCGGAAAGAATTTACTGAAAAATATCTATCCGTCGGAATCAAGAATACACAAAAATAAACGTCACTTCGATGTCAGGGATGTTAAATTTCTCAAATTACGTGCGGAACCAATAATGCCAAATTTATCTGTTTTGCGGAACAGTGATGACAGATGTATCGAATTTTCGGAATCAATAATAGCAAAATTTGCTTCCGCGCGGAAAATGCTTTCCGACGGAATCAAGAATAGCACCCATTGTCTCCCACTTCCAAACACGATTTTACTTACCTTTTTCAAGCGACGGAGTGTTTTTTTTTCCCACTTTTAACACGATGAGAATTTACATCGGCGTTGACAAATACGCATGGAAAACTGTTATCGACTGTACAAATTTACCATATGGGTCTTTTAACTTCCGTGTCGGCGCAAAATCATCGTGCTGCCATTGGGCAAAAACGACAACACTCATACCGACTGTATCTGCCCCATGTCAAAAATTATCCATGGGTGGCCACAACCCGAGCATGGCCACAACAGGTGCCTCTCCCCTATAAATAGGCAAACGAAATCGGTTCAGTCCCTGTTTCTATACCTTAATCTCGGCGTTAAGAAATAACGCCCAAGGAAATAACGCCAAAAAAAAAAAAACGAAATAACGCCCAAAAAATATGAAATAATGCCCAAAAACAAGAAAGAAATAACGCCCAAATTATTTTCATGGGTTGAATTTCAAAATCTAGAAAACCAAAATCTTTTGGGCGTTATTTCCAAAATGATTATCGCCCAAATTTATATGAAAATAATTTGGGCGTTATTTGGTTTTTTTTTTTTTGGCGTTATTTCCTAACGCCCTAAATCTCAACCGATATGCTTGAGTTTTCTTTAGTTGGAAAGGTGAGGAGGAGCAGTGCATAGGATAAAATATTATTGAAAATCTAGCAATCGTTGAAAAAATAGTTTTTGTTGAAAATTTTAAAATTAAAATTTTTCATTCCAATTGTAACTTTTGAACATAATTGAATATTTATTCATCCGCTAAATAAATCCTGTTTTTTTAAATGAACTGAATTCCACAGTTTAACGGTTGTGGTTTTGACCAATGGCAGTTCAGAGTAATGACAATGCTGGACTCGCTAAATTTAGTGGACGTTTTAACGAGCGATCCACCGACAGGAGCAGCGGAAGCTGAATTCAAGAAAAAAGATAAAAAAGTGAAGGAGAGACTGGTTGCATTTGTGCATAATGATTGTTTGGGTTATATACGTGTTAAACCAACAGCGAGGTCGATGTGGGAAAGTTTGGAATCGGTTTTCGCGAAGAAATCTGTAGTCAATCAGATTTTAATAAGGAAACAGCTCACAAAATTGCATATGAAAGAAGGAGAGTCGGTAGTGAAACATTTAATGGCATTTGACGACTTGATACGCCAATTAAAAATATCAGGTGCTTCTTTGGAAGAAAGTGATATGCTGGCACAGCTGTTTATTTCACTGCCAGAGAAGTTTGATCCTCTTGTTACAGCGTTGCAGAACTTAGAAGATGGGAAACTAACCGTTAATATGGCAAAGGAACGATTTCTTCTAGAAGAAACAAAATTGAATGACCGACAAAACGAAGATCATGGTGAGAAAACTGCATTTTCTGGTAAAAAGATGCAAAAGAAAACCTACAAATTTCAAGGGAAGTGTTACAAGTGTGGAAAATTTGGACACAGAATCAAAGATTGCCATCAGAGTGAAGCTCGTAGTGCTGACAAGAAAGGTATCTGCTTCATGGCAGATAGTGGTTCTACAAATACAAGGGATTTTAAGCAGCGAATATTTTTCAAATTAGACTCTGGAGCTAGTGATCATCTAGTAAACAAAGAATATTATTTCTCAGAGTTGAATGATTTACCTGTACCAGTTAAAATTAACGTAGCGAAGGAAAATCAAAGTCTCGTTGCAATGAAGTCTGGTTGTATTAATGGTAATAGTAACAAAGGTGTAGAACTGATGATGAAAGATGTGTTATTTGTACCTGAATTAAGAGATAATCTGTTATCTGTGCGGAAACTGACAAACCCTGGAATTGAGGTTAAATTTAGCAAATATAAGGCGAAAATTATCAAGGACTCTGAACTTATTGCAGTTGCTTATATGCGTGGGGGTCTTTATGAAATGGATATTAATTTCAGGAATTATGAAGCAAATATCTGCAACACTGATAAGGTGCAACTATGGCATAAACGCCTAGGTCATATTGGACAAAGTGCATTCAATGAACTAGTCAAGAAGGACCTTACCAGTGGCTTAAATGTAAGTCCTGAATCATTTGGATTTTGTGATGTCTGCGTTGAGAGCAAACACTGCCGTGATCCGTTTACGGGAACTCGAGAAAAAGCTAAACGACCGCTTGAGCGAATTCATTCGGATGTGTGTGGGCCCATAGATCCTGTATCATGGGACGGCTCCAGATATTTTGTCTCCTTCATAGATGATTACACACATTTCGCAGTCATATATACCATCAAGAAAAAATCTGAAGTGTTCAATTCTTTAAAAGAGTATGAAGCAATGGCAACAGCGCAGTTTGGAACATCAATATCCAAAATAACTGTTGATCAGGGGCGAGAATATTGTTCAAGGGAGCAGGAGCAATGGTACAAGAAAAAAGGTATACAATTGCAAACTGCAATATCCTATTCGCCTCAACAAAATGGAGTCGCTGAACGTTTTAATCGCACCGTGGTAGAAAAAGTTAGAGCAATGCTAATTGAATCGGGGATGCCGAAACGAATGTGGTGTGAAGCAGCTCTAACAAGTGTGTACCTGATAAATAGAAGTCCATCTAAGTCATTAGATAATCCCATTACTCCAGCAGAAATGTGGTATGGTGCAAAACCAAATGTAGAAAAGTTGCGTGTGTTTGGCTGCAAAGCTTTTGCATGGATTCCAAGTCAAAAGCGAAAGAAACTTGATCCTAAAAGTTGTAAGGCGGTAATGCTCGGATATGTGCCAAACGGATATCGACTCTGGGACATAGAACAACAGAAATGCTTTTATTCACGTGATGTAAAATTTGATGAAGGAACTTTTCCTTTTAAAACTGAACATCAGGAAAAATTAGTAGTTGATCCTGAGTTGATTATTACAACAAGACAAAATCAAAATGAAGAAATGGAAACAAGTTTTTTACCAGAAGAGAACGATATTGATAAATCACCCAATGTCGAAATTGGTGATATTTTTCAAGATGCTACTAATGAAGAAAATCTGCTGAATGAAACATTTGACCATGAAGAACAAAGTAACGATGAAGCAGCTACACTCCCTTCACAAGACGAAAGCAGTTATCTTCAAGAAGAGTCAACTGTGAGGCGCAGCGAACGGCAGCGCCGTCTTCCAAGTAAGTTCCTAGAATATTTTACTGGGTATGGAGCAACTTCTGTTGTTAATTCTTTGACCGATATTCCTGAAAAGTATGCTGATATTGCTGATAAGCCAGATGCTGAAAAATGGATAAATGCTGTTCAAGAAGAACTTAATTCAATGGAAAAAAACAAGGTCTGGGAAATATGTCAACCCCCAAAGAATGCAAAATTGCTCAAATCAAGATGGATGTTTTGTATAAAAGAAAATGAAAATGGTATACCTACTCGATATAAGGCAAGATTGGTTGCAAAAGGATATCAACAGAAAGAAGGAATTGATTATCATGAAACATATGCACCAGTTGCAAAATTGACTACTATAAGGGTTGTTCTAGCAGTTGGTATGCACAATAATCTTCAATTCCATCAATTGGATGTTAAGACGGCATTTTTGCATGGCAAATTGCAAGAAGAAATTTACATGGCTTTGCCAGAAGGGGTAATTGGTGCAGAAGGAAAAGCTTGTAAATTATTGAAATCTCTCTATGGCTTAAAACAAGCTCCAAAGTGTTGGAATGAGAGGTTCAATCGTTTGATCTTGAAATTAGGGTTTCAAAGATCAAAACATGATTATTGTTTATACACCAGAATAGACGAGAAGAAAAATGATATGATCATAATATTGCTGTATGTTGATGACTTGTTAATTGCTGGGAACAAGTTGACAGAAATCGAGATCCTGAAGAAAAGTTTATCGGCAGAATTCGAAATGTCAGATTGCGGAAATCTGAAGTATTTTCTTGGCATCAAAATTGAGCACGGTAATGGATGGGTTAAGTTATCACAAAAAGCCAGTATTGAAAAAGTTCTTAATAAATTTGGATTGGCTGAATGTAATCCAGTTCGTTCTCCAATAGAAAAAGGATTGCAGCTTCAATACAACAAGGACAAAGTATTGTTAGATAAGCCCTACAGAGAAATGCTTGGAAGCCTTATGTACATTATGTTAACAGTAAGACCTGACATATGTTTTTCAGTTGGCTTTATGGGACGCTATCAGCAAAATCCCTCTGAAGAAAATTGGCAAGCTTTAAAAAGAATTGTTAGGTATCTGAAAGGAACCATAGAGCAAAAGTTGGTATTCAAGCAAGATTTCAAAGCTAAGAAGATTGTGGGGTTTGCAGACGCAGACTGGGCAGGTGATGTAGGAGACAGAAAATCCGTAAGTGGATATTTTTTCAAAGTATATGGCTGCCCAGTGTCATGGTGCAGTAAGAAGCAAATCACAGTTGCAACTTCTACAAGCGAAGCCGAGTACGTAGCATTAAGTGCTGCCGTTGCAGAAGCTATTTGGTTGCACGGAATCATGTCAGATTTGAAACAAATGGATAACAGCCCAATTCAAATATTTGAAGACAATAAAGGTTGTATTGCAATGGCTAAAAACTTGGAATGCAAACGCACTAAACATATTGACGTTAAACATCATTTCATCAGAGATCATATTGGAAGTGGACTTATTGATATACAATCTATAGGAACTGAGGATCAACTAGCTGATATATTTACTAAATCTCTGGATGCAACACGTTTCAGGAAATTGTGCTTGCAGTTAGGATTACACGATTGAGAAGGGGTATTGAAAATCTAGCAATCGTTGAAAAAATAGTTTTTGTTGAAAATTTTAAAATTAAAATTTTTCATTCCAATTGTAACTTTTGAACATAATTGAATATTTATTCATCCGCTAAATAAATCCTGTTTTTTTAAATGAACTGAATTCCTAAAAAATATTTTTTTGAAGTGAGCGGTACCACGCCCCTTAATGGAAACAAAAAACGCTCTTATGGCTAACCCATTGCATCGATTTTCACTAAATTTGGTATGGAGATAGGGTAAGCACTAAGGAACGATAACATGACTCTAAATGGAAAAGAGCTCTCACGTCTAAACCAATGCATCGATTTTTATGTTATTTTGTATGGAGATAGGGGTAGCACTAGGGAACGATAAAATGATCATTATGTATTTTATCAGTGTTAAACTGCTGCACCGATTTTTAGGGAATTCGGTTCTGAGATAAGCTTAACTCTGAGGAAGTCTAATTAAAAGTTGATAATTTTGAGAGGACGGTGCCACGACCGAATGCACTTAATGTCAATAACAGTAGGCTTAACGCTAAGGATAGAAATTAAAAATTAAAAAGTATATTAAAAGTATTTGTTCCATAGTAGTTTTTGTTAGTAATTATGGTCTCTTTAAAGTCAAATTGAAGTGGTCGAATTTCGGCAGCAAGGCAAACTCTAGTTCACTTATAGAGTTCTTGGAAAATCTAAGGCACTTTTTCTAACAGTGTCCAATTTCGAAAATTGTCGGCTTTTCTATACTAACGGGAAATCAATGTGTTATGAAAATTAAGGGGGCTTAAATTGTCGTAATATATTAATATAACATCTATATTTCTTTCAATATTTCTAGGTGAGAAATTCGCTACGCTTCCAGAATTGGTTCAATATTATATGGAAAATGGAGAACTAAAAGAGAAAAATGGTCAAGTGATTGAATTGAAGCAGCCTTTAATATGCGCGGAGCCAACAACGGAAAGGTAAGTTATAAATTTAAGCAAATTATCAGCGATATGTCAGAAATTTCGTTTCTATGTCGATAATTATCAATTTTCGGTGATTGATGTGCACATTAAGATGATCTAGAAAAACTAGAAAAAACTTCGAACCAGGCTACTACGGTAAAGCTTTTTTAAAGTTTTAAGAAAAAGAAGAGTCTATCGAAATAATTTTTCCTATTTTTCTTGCGCCCTTTATCTCCTCTCTGATTGTTGTTAGCTAGTGTTTTCATTTTTCATTTCATTTCTCTTCATTTCCCTAGTTTACGTATTCCTCGTTCCACGAACGTTTCCACAATGTCATCGGACGGATGCTACCTTGATGTAGGTTCTTTTCCAATGCTTTATGGTAGTTGAATTTTTTCGATGACGAATTGTATTGTAACAACTTAATTGATATGTATTTGTATCATTAAATGACGTAATTTCGTGAAATCTTAACCCTTGGATCAGTAAAACCGTCTACAGAAGCCCATTGTTAAAAATCAATTTTTTTGTAACTTTTAATTTTTTTCCGCTCAAACCGTCAAATGTTTCCTTCGCATTGAAAGTACGCATCAAACAGTTGCTCTTTGAACGTTGTCACTTAATTTGATTGTTTTCCGCAAGACCGTCTACAGATGGTCTTTAATCTTTTGAACTTACAAGCTTAGCAAACAAAATATCGGCAAAATGATTTTGAATTCGTATTTTTCGTTTCAAAATTTAGCCTGTATTTCTGTCTTGCCGCTTAAAAAGTTTACAAGGAGTCTTTAAGGATAGTATGACAGTATTTCTTTTGTTAAACCCATCTTATGATATATTTTTAAAACTTCCATTTCGAGCTTATGTCCCATAACTTTCTATCGACTAATTTATTCTGTTATTAATGAAAAGTAATATAGAATCCTCATCAGAATTACTTCCTAACACTAAATCAAACATTTTTATTAAAACCCTTATTGTGTATAACAACTTAAGTTGAGTTAGTTGTATTTACGCAACTCAATTGAATATACAAAGCGTCATTATATACATTTTAAACAAAAATCAGGCTGTTAAGATTTGGTTTCTGTTTTGATATAATTTTGTAAGGGACACATTAGTGTTTTTGTCACCTCAATAAAAATTAAAATTGACCCTGTAGGACCGACAGAGTCAATTGTCCCCATAGTCCAATTTATGGTCTAGTTTTTTTTTTAAGTAGTCCATAATGGACTACACCAATAACTAGAATAAATTCACTTAAATTTGTAGACAATTTGTTTGAAGAGTCTTCGGAGCAAATAATGAAACATATGTCCAACATAGCCAAGGTATAAAATAATAAAAAATTAATATACAAATTTTCATCCACACTGAGATTCGAACCCGGCGCACATTGCTCAAAAATATATAACAAACTCTTTAGCACATTCGGCTATGAAACCTTTTGATATTTTTGTTTAAAATTTGAATTGCCATATTAAATTTGTTGAAATTGAAAAATTTACCTTTTTCTGGTCCGAATGTATTGCATATGGAGACAACTGACCTTTTTCTGGTCCGATTGTACTACGAAAGGAGGCAATAGTTTTATTGAAAATCTTTTAGTTATAAGACATTAATATCAAAAAAAGCTTCTACAGGGTTCTACAGGCTTAACCGTGCCCAATATTGTTGTATTTAAATTTTGGAATTTTCTTCCTTTGTGTTCACTCCAAGTCGGCTGTATTCCTTATAATGTTTTTCTTTAAATGAACTTTTCTACTCCTTTAAAAACAAATTTATATATAAGTATTTAGTTATTTATCGCATGAAGAATGTGAAATTTTACCAAAAATTCAAAAAAGAGTTCAATGGTATATAATTGTACCAAAATCGTGAACAAAAAATAATAAAATTTTAATTTACTACTTCAAAAGAGGCATTCTTTTGTTTGTTTTCATCTTAGCTCAACACATAATTTAAGTGTAAAATATTTAAGTTGATGATAAGTGGTAAATGGCTTAATTCCTTTTAAAAACCCACAACATTCACGACAAAAAAAAGTTCAAAAATAATGTTACACTTGTTAAATTTTAATAAAATTATTTGTAATTTTAATGTAATTGATTAAAGGTGGCTTAACTTAGGTTGAGTTGCCATTCATAGGAGTATAAATTTAAAAACACTTTGCCACGCCATATCTAAATCAAATGAACACTTTGTGGAAGATTGCAAAGATTGTCCCAAAACTCACGCAAGATTTGAATTAAATAAAAAAAACATATTTTTGTTCAATTATTACTTTTATTTTTTATTGAAATATAAAGCACATTGGATAGGATTATATATGGTACAGCACATCGAAAATTTTAATTAAACCTTAAATGTCAGCTGTCAAATTGTTTTCTTTTTTACCGTTAACAACACTAACCACACAAACAGCGCCAAATTCAAATGAATTTCGTTGAAGTGACATTGAATCAATCCATTTTTAGTAACCCTAAGTTGTCAGTTTTCAAATCGTTTGCTTTTTTTCCGTTGGCAACACTTTACAGCACATATGGTGGCAAATTGAAATCTGATTTATGGGACACACTTTATCGCATTCTTGTCGAAAATTCAATGACCATTTTGTATAAATGTGGCTGAATTTCGTTGATGGAGCGTTCAATCTCCTTCTTTATTTTACTAACCCTAAATTGTCAGCTGTCAAAATGTTTATCTTTTTTTGGTGTGCAACACTTTACCTCACAATTGGCGGCAAACTCAGACTTTGCGTGAATTATGGGACACCTTTTATTTTTGTTGTCTAAAATAAATAGTTTTTAATTAATTTTTTTTTAGTTTTTACGCTGAGTGTAAACTTGAACAATTTTGGAAAGACAGTTGTTAAGAGCGCATGCTCTCAATTAGAAATAACTTATCACACACCCACATCAAGTTATTGTTATTGGTTTTTTATATGAATTTGTTTTTTGTAAAATATTTTTCTAGTGTTATGAATTTATGCATCATAAATTAAACGATACATTAAGAATAGGTATTATAACAAAATAAAGATGTCTACTATAGAATGCTGCACCTTATTTAGAATAAGATTTGTTTATTAAATTATTTATCAAACACAAAATCGAAAACAAAATTGTCAAACCCTAATTTATATACTAAACAATTTATTCCATAAAGGTTCATGTAGAAAAAGTTCAAACTATAAACAATTTTTCAATGTACGACATAAACCACGTAAACCACGTGATCTGCTGATCCTGGCAATCGTCATTCTTTGTGATTTTTTTTTTATTTCTACTACCGAAACTGTAACCTTTGGATCCGTTCGTTGACCTACAGCGGACAAGTACCGCATGTGCCCTAATATATTTTTTGATTTAAGATCTGAGGTTTCCAAATAAATCAATGTATATTTCTAAAAATAGAAAAAATACAATAGTATCTTCCAAAGTCGTAAACATTACGTTCTTTGACGTAGAATCGTATTAGCATTAAGCTGTTACTAAGTAGGACCATTAACTACTCTGACATTTTATGTGAATGTTTGTCATAACAAACTGTGGTTTCCTTAAACTAACTGGATCCGCTTCAGATAAAAATTTACTTGTCCCTTTGACGCATTTAAAGCGTTAAAAATAGCTTTTGTTTTCGATTTTTTAACGATATTTTTAATTTCAATTCTATGTAGTAAGTACTTTTCTTTGTGTTTTTTTTTTTTTCATTCTTAATACACTACACATTATTCATGGCTTTGATTCGCAGGAATTAATGAAATTTTAATGGACTTTGCTGTAACGTTGATTGAATATAAATATTTATATTTTTTGATGAGCGCTTGCGCCTTCTCTCCCTGTTATGGTTATTGATAAATTTTGCTTACGTAGGAGGACAACATTTGCGAAAGTGTAAGAAATAATCTTTTTTTAAGCGTGGCTTAAAATAAATTTTTTATAAAAGATTGAGTTTTTTGTTGTGCCAGTTTTTGCTCATTTTTTTAACCTTAATTCAAATTATTATTTTTTTTTTTGATTTGGACCAAATAAACAGTTTTTCTTTTTTTTGATCAAAACAATTATTAAAATCTTCAAAACCTACTCTCAATCAGCAATGTGCTTCATGAATTATTTTAGTTTCTATTATTGAATCACATATGTACCTAAGTAATACATGATAACAAACTAGTAAGGGTGTTACCTTTGGCCTGGCCAAACATTAAATACCCTACACTGCAGTATTTTGAAACTTTTGCTTATATGGGACGTGCCACATCCTCTTTTCCAAGTTCACCCAGTTTTTACTAAGAGCTTGCATTTATAGTTTTTAGTGCCTGAGTGAAATTTAGTTGGATTATCTCAGAAAAATTACAGTTTGGAGATAGGATTTTTCTTAATTATCGAATATTTTGGTATTTTAGTGGTATTTTGACATCACACAGTTCTCCACACGGTAAAGAAGCCCACAATGATGCCATAACTGCAAAAATCTCGAAATCGCAAAAAGTGGAGACAGGAAATAGCGCTCTAAGGTATCGATATTTTACATTCGCGTGATTTTGACTTTTGTAGCGAATGCTATAGAGTCAAATTTTTTGAAACGGACACAGTTAAAACTAACTTGCTCAAACTTATCTTGGTGGTCCTTTGAACAGTTTTTGACCAGGATTATTGCCTTATATTTTTCTTTTCGAAAATTTTAATTTTTTTAAAAGTTATAAGCATGTGAATTTTTATGTACAACTTTTTTTAAATACCGATTTCTCCGTAAAATTGAACGAAAATTAATGAATTTTTTGTGGTAGGACTTAAAATAGTTAAAAATTTGGATAAAATAATCTTTTCTTAAAAATTTTAAAAGTTTCTTAAAAATAATGCACTTTTTAATAAACATATAGTTTTTAAGGCAATACCTACCCAGACATAAAAACAAAATTTTCAAACAGAATTGTTCTTTGAAATCTGCAAAACATTTGTATGAAAAAAAATCGAAGGAATTTATGTTAAACATAAAAATTCCTCGTACTTAAATGCCGCTACATAGGCGCCTTGCCTATGTGATTTTTGCATTTCACCACTGCATGCCGTTTCAAAACAACAAATAAAATTGAGAATGCACGTCAGAACGCTCAATGCTTACGAAGAAATCGCAATTTATAAAAAGACGTAAATAAAAATTCACTTACAACTTTTAAAAAAATTAAAATTTTTGAAAAAGAAAGAAATATAAGGCAATACTCCTGCCCAAAAACTCTTCAAAGGACCATCAAAAAAAGTTTGAGTTGAGCAAGTTAGTGTTTACTGTGTCCGTTGCAAAAAATATAACTCACTGCGCTTCTGTTATTTTTTTTTTTTTTCAAAATCGCACCATTACATTCGCCAACCATACGAATAATTAGCGGTTCTAATGAATTTTCGTACGTTCCTTTTTTCTTCACAATATTATCTATTTGTATCACTGATTAGTCATATACATATGTGCAACAGTTCAGTGATACAGCAAATTCAAGTAAAATACAAGTAAAAGCACACGCCTTTTAAGTATCCTTGATAATATAAAATCGGAAGTTGCATTTACGTCATTGTTTGAAATAATTCGTTATACATATTTAAAATAACTTCTTCAGATTCCTTTTAAATTAAATACATATTTCATTTGTGATACGTTCAACATTTTTGTTGAATATATATGCAATTATTAAAATATTCCACGCACGTTTCATTCAAAGTGCTTAAGAAGAAATAAAACCTAACGACACACGAAATCGTCATCAATGTACGTACGTACTAAAAGATCGTGCATCCTATCACATACGCCTTCAAGCCAAAATAATAAAATTTTTTTAAAATTTACAATAAAAACAAAAACTTATTGTACGTAAATTAATTTTATCAAGTTGTACTCGTACTTAAAGTTTATTCGTAATTTATCACGGTGACAACTAAAGGCTTGTTAGAATCATTGATTATCTTTGGTTATATAAAAAATTAGTACAATTGCAGCGTTGTAAAATAATACTCGCGACTGAAAAAATAATTCCCTTCCACCAATTTGAGAACATTCGAATAACGGCTGAACTAACATTCCACTCTTTTCCTTTGTGTTTTTATAAATTGACCCTCTGCCGATGTCAGGTGGAATTTTCTCGTTGATTCTCGCAACAGCTTCATGCAGCTGGTATTGCCGCAAAGGCCATAAATTTAGTACGTGCACAATATTAAGGCTTTAAATGCAGCGTGTTACACAACGGATAATTGTCATCTACATTCACCACTAATTCAGGCGTCCGGCAGGGCTGTTTACTATCACCATCTCTCTTCCTTATCTTTCTTGACGATATCCTAGATAAAGCTCTTAATAAAGCCAAAAGAGGTATCTGATCGAACTTTACCGAACATCTGGAAGATCTCGACTACGCTGACGACATTTTTCTCTTATCGTCCAAACACTCAGATATGCAAAGCATAATTGAAGACCTTGTCTTGGAATCACAAAAGACCGTCCTAAAAATCAACGTATCCAAGGCAGTGATGACATCGAAAACCTTGATAGCTTCACATATTTAGGCAGCATTATCTCCATGGATGGTGGAGCAAAAGAGGATATCAACTCAAGAATAGCAAAAGCGAAAGGCACGTTTGCTCAACTGAACAAAATATGGTCTTCTTCCGTTATATCCACCAAAACGAAAGTACGCATTTTTGATTCGAATGTGAAATCGGTTTTGTTATATGGGTACGACCCATGGCTTGTTACTGAACAACTTACGAACAAGCTGCAAGTATTCATCAACAAATGCTTAAGGCGTATACTAAAGGTTTGGTGGCCTCGCACTATATCAAATGCCGAGCTACATCAAAAATGCAATCAGAGGGCTATAGTAAACGAGGTCAAGCTGCGCAAGTAGAGATGGATTGGTCATACTCTCCGGAAACCACACAGCGAAGTCTGTCACCAGGCTTTTGAGTGGGATCCACAAGGCAGTAGAGGACGTGGCAGACCAAAAACCAACTAGAAAAGGTCGCTGAAAAAGGAAATACAAGAATCGGGAAAGTCGTGGCAAGAAATCAAATTCATCGCAAGGGATCGCGACAAATAAATACGTTGCATATTGGCCCCTACTAGGGGCTAATATTTTTAAATTGATTTAAAGGCAAAAACCTTCTATGCAGCAGTAGTTAAAAAAGTGGACTTATTCCATTTTTAAAAAAAGCATTTTTGTAAAAAAAAATTTCATGAAAAATCCTTTTGAGCAATTTTTGACGAAATCGTGGTCTAACGAGTCTGAAATTTTAAATATAAAAAGAGGACTTATATAGCTACCATATATAACAACCATTAACTCAAATTATCCGAAATTGGACCCATTCTACTTTCAAAAAAACACATTCATATAGTCATTTTTTTGAGAAAATTGCACACCATTTTGTTAAAAAAAAAATGTGTTCCAGACTTGGATCAACAACTCCCAAGAAATTATTATTATTACTTTAAAAGCTCTAGATTGTACTGCGACCTGAAAGATCTTTTGTACAGCCTCTTTCCCTATCAAAACAGTTCCAGACTATCTTTAAATCTGGTCACTGCAATGGGATTAATTTTACCTATGTCATCTTGATCTAGAATCTCGGCACCTAAGTACTTAATTCTGCGTCTAAACGCAGCAGGGCATGTACATAGCACATGCTCTGCTGTTTCCAAGTCCTCTAAGCAGATTCTACAGGAATCATCGTCTACCAAGCCCATCTTTTTTAGGTGATAATTGAGTTTACAGTGACCTGTCATTATTGCACTGTAAGTTTTAATATCTTTTCTGCTGAGATTTAAAACCGCTTCTACGTTAACATGTTGTGGATTGATTAACCTTTTCGCTTGTCGTATGCCTTCCTGGGCTTTCCAGTGATGGATCAGGCTATTCCCTTCCCATTCCCGAATTAAGTTATTTTTAAAGCTATTGTTCACTCCGCAGAAGGATTCTGAGCCTGTGAAAGAATTGAGTGCCCCTCTCTTAGCCAGGCAATCAGCCCTTTCATTGCAATCATGCCCCTCGTGCCCTGGTATCCGGACAAGAGTAACGTCGTTCCTCCTGGCTAGGGCTTGAAGAAGTTCAAAACACTCCCAGACAAGCTTTGAGTGTATTGAAAAAGCCATTAGTGCTTTTAGAGTCGCTTAGCTGTCCGAGTAAATGTATATGTCGGTGCCGCAAGTGCCCCTTCTTAGACATTCTCTGGCACACAACTCTAAAGCGTAGACCTCCGCCTGAAAAATAGAAGCTGTTTATCCCATTGCAACTGCTTTTTGGAATCTTGGTCCCACGACTCCAGCTCCTGCGCTGCCATCTTCCATTTTGGACCCATCAGTGAACCACAACTGTGAACTCTCCCAAGACATATTATCTGATTTTATATATAACAAACAAGCACAGAATTCTTATGGCTTGAATGACATTCTGGACCGCTGTGCGTTAATTAAAACTTTTTCGAGGCTTCTCGCAACAGCTTCATGAAATGAAAATGTGTTCGTACTTGAATCATCTACGTGCCATATCTGTGCAACAGGGATTTTGAATGAAACGTTCTTCTCGTCTCATTTTCAAGTATGTAGCATTTCATCGTATCTGATACGTAGGCTGCTATATATATTTCTGGCCTAGGCAACACTAAATGTTGCCAGGTGCAATCTGACATTTCCATTGGAAAGTTTGACATTTTTTAGCATAAACGTACTCACAACGTTTTGATGTGCGAGTGCTATTTGTTTTGTTTACAGTGAGTTAAGAAAATCAGTTTTTCCATTAATAATTTAAGCGATTGATAAATTATGGGGTTTCCAACGAGAACAAACGTTTTTTACAACTAAGTGTTCATGCAAAATCGAATGTTTCGGAGTGGAACTAATGTGCAAAGATGCCTCTATCTCACGGTATGTCGCATGACGATCTTGCATTATCAATTCACGCACGGCATCAATGTTCTCTGGCACGGCCGTTTTTGGACGACCTTCACGGAATTCGTCTTTGAGCGAGTATCGGCCACGATTGAATTCATTAAACCATCGCCATACAAAGTTCATCAATGCACTCTTGTCGTGATAATCCATGTCGAAAGTTGTGAAAAATGATCGCACGAAAATGTTCACTAGTTAATTCCATTTTTTTGCCAAATTGATTTTTTCAAGTCACTGCAAACAACACAAATGATGGTCGTACGTCAAAACGTTCTGAGTACGTTTATGCTAAAAAATGTCAAGCTTTCCAATGGAAATGTCAGATTGCACCTGGAAACACTTAGTGTTGCCTTGGCAAGAAATATATATAGCAGCCCACGTAGCATAACATTTTCAACATTTTTCAATATTTTTTTTCATCACATGTATTTCTGCAGTGTTAGATTATACCAATTATTGTGGTAAATGTCTCGTCTTAGCAGCTTTGTTTATTATGCTTAATCCCACCACACACGCAGAATTTTCATGCAAAAAGTTCTCGCTGGATCTCATGGTTTCATTTGTATATACTAAATGATACGCTTAACTCGCGAGGATTGTCAAATTATAATTTTGAGTTTGCTCAAATATCTTTTTTTTCTCTGAGATATCGGTTTTTGAAGTTTTCCTGTTTGTTCGACTATATCATGTCTATGTTATCTCAATCAATTTTCAGGTATAGGAAAATTTACAAACAGGAAAACTTCAAAATGCGATATCTTAGAGAAAAAAAAAAAGATATTTGAGCAAACTCAACGCTATTTAAAAGAAGAAGACTTGTACTTAAAGAATCCAACCTTCAATTTTGGTGAAATTAAAAATCCGAAAGGCTACATAACCTCAAAAATAAGCAAAAATGGTATTTTTTGCACTTTTAAGTTAGGATATCTCAAAAACTAGGGCTGATAGAGCATTCAACGCATCAAAAACCTTCGGAAATATATAGTCTGGTTTCTGGGTCTGAATTTTGGTTAAATTTTGTGGGCCTGTGTTATCGCACACACGGACTGTTTTAAGTATTTATTTCGTTTCGAATGTATAAAATGCATTTAAATCGGGGACTTACTTAAAAAATCATTTGCATTCTTTCACAACTCTGAAAACGTTTTTTTTTTTTCTTTTTACAAAAGTCATGTAAATCAATTCACAAACTAAATTGCAAGTAATGAGATTTACATCTAAGAAAAAATTTTAAAATACGCTGCAGTTTTGCAAGCGGAATTGGTAATTAATTAAAGTTTAAACAGAACCGCAAAAAGATATTATAATAAAAGTAAAATTAAATATATTCAATAAAGTACTGGGGAACCCCTACACATTTTTGTATGCATATGAGGGGAAAAAGTCATGTCAAGAATCGTGATCAAAGTTGATTGATTTTTTAACGCAAACCTCAAAAACAAAACTTCTTCTCAACATTTTTATTTCAAGAAAATGTATTACTATTGCACAGTGTATGTCTTTCACTTAAGTAAACTGAAAACGTTTATTTTAATTGCTTTGTTTTTCATCAGATCTAGTTTTCAATTCATTTCACTAAACATCATCATCATAGGGTTGACGCAATTAATTTGTGGAAGTGCTATCAAATCGTAAGATTGAATAAAAATCTTAACACAGCAATAATAATTACTTACAGATACGTGATTTTCGTGCAGGCTTTTAAATTGTGCAATTAAATTTCAATTTAATTATATGTTAACTATGCATATCGTTTCAATTAAGTTTTCAATCTAAAACATAAAGCTAAGAAAAACAACTTACATGAGTTCTTAAAGTAAAACAATCATTTGAATCATTTCAATTTAGTTCCGTATTTGTGATGAAAAAAAAAGATTCACTTTAACAAAGAAAAATGGTGTGTCACACCTATTTAAGATGAAGCACTCAGAGAGCTCGCTATTCCCAATAGTCTGTGGTTACTAATTTTGAACATGTTCAATAAATTAAGTCAGTGACATTCTAAATTAAGTCGCAAATAACCATATAATATTACCAGCAATCCATCAATAGTTAATTGAAATCTTGGGTTTTTAGTTAGAAATGTGTATCAAAACAAAAAGTTCAATATTAGCGACCACATAAATAGAATAAGAAAAATTCATCGGCATCCTAGAAGGACCCTTGGGTAAAAAAAAACCCAAAAACCTATAAATATAAATTTTCACCACGGTGATCGATTCAGCCGTTTGAGAGTCTACAAGGAACATGCAGACATACAAACATTCATTTTTACTAGAATCGCCCAATGGTCAAAACTTGACCACAACTGTATTAAATAATTTTGGTACTTTTTGGACAGTTTTAGTACTTTTTTTGCTATTTGGTACAAAATAGAAAAGCTCATTTATCATCCCTGGTACAGACATAAATGTGAAACGAAGAGAAAAGAAAAAACATGAAGTCAGTGTCAGTGCGTTTTTTGTCTTTCTCTTTGTGCTGTAATCTCTTTTCAGCTCTGTGTGATCGCGTATTTTGTCGTTGTTAATAATGAAAAATTTGCATTTAATTTTAACTGGGTTAATGGCAAAATATTAAAATGATTTAAACTTTGTGCATATTTACGTACAATTACCTTTCTAATAGTGTGTAATTCAAAGTCGTGCTCCATTTCTAACATAGTAAAAAAGGTAGGACAACACAGAGAGGACACAGCCAATCACCTCAAACCGTTACAGCAGTGATGTCAGGATGAGAAGTATTGACTCTTCAACTCAATAAATCACGAAGTCGAATAAAAGTGTTTGATTTTTGTAAAATGTATTCCATTTTTATACAGAAGCCTGTTTACGTAAAATTTAAGTAAAACCAGCTGCAAGTAAATGCCGAAATAAGAATGCAATTCAGAGTTTTCATTACATTTGATTGCATCATAGTTCAGTGTTCAAACTAGATTATAGTTTTCAGAACTGAACAATTGTATAAAAAAGTATTCTTCCTTATTTAATAAAGCCATTTGAAGCTGAAAATAATGCATTTCAATTATAAATTAACCCCCTTACGGCACAGACTTAAAAAGATATGCACTAAACAAAAACATAGAGTATCCTAAATATCGTATCCCAAAAAAAAGTGTCGTTGCCTTTTAAGGTTCAGTTATATTCTTTTGTCCAATTAAAATGTTATTCACGAATTTTAATTCAAAAAGAAAAAACAAATTACTAGAATTTCGATTTTTGGATAGCTTGTGCGTAATTTGCTGTTATTAGCCAAGTTATTAGTTAAAGCCAATTTAACATTGAAATAACGAAATTCTGTTACAGAATTTTAATTTTAATGCGATGCGGTTTCTGAATGAGTTGACAAATTGCTGTCGTCTGAAATACAAAATTAAAATTCTTAACACTCTTTTTTTATTTCGGAAATTTGTTGTCATAAAACAAAAACTGTGCTGGACTGAACTGTACCATGTTCGTTCGTCGTGTGTCGCCGCCGCCCAACACATATGATGATGACGCCGCTGACGACGCTACCAATTTCCCAACCATTTTTGGTTGTTTAACAATAAAATTCAACAGGCAATTTATTAACATACTACATACTACCTACCTTCCGTCCAAATGTTCTGAGCATTTCCGTCTTTCCGCTTTATGAGTAAGTTTATACACTAACTACGTTTATAAACCATATATATGTAGCTATAGTATATAAGTACATACATACATTTATATACTATATGTGCTTTGGGTCTAAGGTAAACATCTGAATCACCTCGACAATATACTTAAGTGTAAAGACAACACTCATATCATATTAATATTGTGCAATAAAACAAAGTTCTTAGACATAAAAAATCAAATTAAAATGTAAATTTTAATTAAACAAATATTCTTTAATATAACTTAAAATAGTTACTAATTTTGACGAAAATCGAATGACTCAGACCATATAAAATGTAAACTTTGTTAAAGAAGCAAATTTTGAAGAAGGATTTTTTAACATTTCTTTAAGTAAAGTTAACGGAAATATTAGAAAATCCATGTAGCGAAATTCCTTGTCCAAATCTCTTTTAAACGATGTCGACAAAGAAGATTGTAAATACTTATGCCCTAATTCTCTATCTCGAAAACTCTCACTTTTCGACTGAAAAGTGACTACAAATCAAATAGCTCAATATTTTGTATTCACTAAAACGAAAAACGAAAACAAAGTGAGAGCGATTGAATATTTTATATTCGAAAGTGAGCGAATGAGTTATTTTATATTCGAAATGGTTGTGATATTTGACTTTTATTTTTATATTGAAAAAATTTTCTTTCTGTAAAACGAAAACTGACGAATTTACAGTCAAGTTCGTCACTTGAAATTTTCTGTCGTTTAAAAATCGAGTGCAAGTTCTTTTTTTGAATTTATTGGTTGCGATGAACTTTCTAATTTTTCCGATTTTCATACGAAGATGTTATGAAAATTATCGTTCTCTTCGGATAAATAGAAGAATTTTAAGAGCGTAAGTACATAGATAAATACCACGACTTTCATCATAAGCTAAAATAAAGTTAAGCGTTGCAAATTTATTTATTGCAGCATTGTAAAGAATTTTCGCGTAAGTAAAGATGTCTTAAAATATATTTTCGATGAACTGTCCCCAAAAATGAGGACCGGACACAGAAAAAGAGGAATACCAAACTGGCTTGTTTTTTGACGTTCCTTGCAACAGGAAGCTGTGAAGGTTTTGTTGGTACTGACTTCAAATGCTGTCTATCCCAAACATTTGCTTCAAGAATTGTTGCAGAGTGATATTAATATGGTTGTGGTTTTCTTTTCAATTCCAAAAATATAATTTTTTTTCTATATTAGTGACCATAATTTGGTTATCAAATATGTCCACGTAAGAAATCCTGGCTCAAGCCACTATTTATTTATTTGGGAAAGTAGTAATTCCGACTCTTACCTAAACTCAAATTTGAAAGAGGAAAAATTAGAGCACGTCTTCTTGGTCAGTTTATTTTAAGGAAATATGTAAATAGTAAAATATACGCAAAATAATCGTAAAAGATGTTAAAAAAAATCATTATCTTAAATATTAGATGTAACCTCTTCTTTTAAAGTTTCTTATTCCAAAAGATTAGCCCATAAAAATATATCCATATTCTATCTGTAATATGCAATGTGCAAAATATATTTTCTTTAAAATCATTTAGCAGAAAAAAAACTGGTTTTTATCAAAAACTTTAGATGCAACCCATTAGCCGTCTCGAGATTTTTGGCAATTTTTACGATCCTTTATTAAAGGGAAGAAGATTAATAGTTTTGGGTACTTAAAAAATATCATATGGATGTGTAATCTCTGTGAGTTTTAGAAAACTATATTTAAAATAAAAACATTCAAAATGCATAGATTAAAAATTACAATTTTTCACCTTAATATGCTCCAAACTCCACCTTATGAACTATATTTTTGAAATTTTGGTCAATTTCGAACTGCTCTGACGTACTTGCATAGTAATTATTATTTTTCAGAAGATTCTGGTAACCAATTGAGGAATGGCCGTACCAATGGGCCTAAGTACCATTTCGAGGCAAAAGTAATGTCATACTCTTTATGTGCCTAATAGTCTGTTATTTGACTTTTATACGTTTTTCAACATAATGATATCAATTTCACACTATCAAAAAAAATTTTAGTGAAACAGAAAACAATTTTATTAATTTCTAACAAAATGCCACCCGTTTCATATACACTACTTTTGCCTCGAAGTGGTACTTAGGCCCTTTGGTACGGCCACTCCTCAATTGTCACCATATTTGCTAACACCGTTCAGAAATACACCGTGACCTTTTGAAGAAAAATATAACGAGCAATTTTGTAAACCACGCAATGTAATTGAACGCTATTTTGGAGTCCTCAAAAATAAGTTTCGATGCATTTTTACCGAGAAAGGACTGCATTTCTTTCCTATGGTAGTAACTAAAATTATAAATATTTGTTGAGCTTAACATAACGCTTGTATACATTACAAAAATGAGATGCCGCCTTTAGAAGAACTTGAAAGCAAGTGAAATTGCGATGAGAGACCACCAAATGAAAATACTTCAACCATAGCTACAACTTTAAGGGGAAGAATAGCAGACACTTTTGTATAATACATGTTTTCTGTTTTATATTTATTTAAATTATTTAATTAGATAAACTAAAATTGGGTACATGTATAAATAAAAAATGTTCACTTCGCTCAACCGTTTGACGTTTTTTTTTTATTATTTTCAAACCAAATTTCAAAACCAATATCCAAACAGAACTGCCATTTGAAAATTATTTTCTTTTTTCAATTGAAAGTATTCAGTAAAAAGTTCGAAATATCATTGAAAAAAAGAGTTGGCATTGCTCAAAAATGTATTGTCTTAACTTATTCGAAAACAGAGACACAAACCAAATGAGTGTTGACGAAAAACTCAATTCGATTTACAGAAAATATTTTTTAAACGAAAATGACTGAAAACGAATTTCAGTCACTCACAGTTTTCGAGATAGAGAATTAGGACATTAGTTAAAAGTGTTAATGGTCTTTGGGAATAAATAAACTATAAAAATAAATTAAAACAGCCAATATGCTAAGTAACTACGTAGGCTGCTATATATATTTCTGGCCTAGGCAACACTAAGTGTTCCCAGGTGCAATCTGACATTTCCATTGGAAAGTTTGACATTTTTTAGCATAAACGTACTCACAACGTTTTGACGTACGACCATCATTTGTGTTGTTTACAGTGACTTGAAAAAATCAATTTGACAAAAAAATGGAATTAACTCGTGAACATTTTCGTGCGATCATTTTTCACAACTTTCGATGTGGATTATCACGACAAGAGTGCATCGATGAACTTTGTATGGCGATGAAGCACCATCCTATAGCACTGTGAAAAACTGGTTTAATGAATTCTATCGTAGCCTACGCTCGCTCAAAGACGAATTCCGTGAAGGTCGTCCAAAAACGGCCGTTGTGCCAGAGAACATTGATGCCGTGCGTGAACTGATAATGCAAGATCGTCATGTGACATATCGTGAGATAGAGGCATCCTTGGGTATTAGTTTCACTCCAATACATTCGATTTTGCATGAACACTTAGTTGTAAAAAACGTTTGTTCTTGTTGGAAACCCCATAATTTATCAATCGCTTAAATTATCAATGGAAAAATTGATTTTCTTAACTCACTGTAAACAAAACAAATAGCACTTGTACATCAAAACGTTGTGAGTACGTTTATGCTAAAAAATGTCAAACTTTATTATGACGTTGCCAGATTTTAGCTATTGACATTAGTGTTGCCTAGGCCAGAAATATATATAGCAGCCCACGTAGTATACTTCCAGGGTATATGATAAAAGTGCGAAGTGTTTGAAATTTGAATATTTTAACTATTTATGCATAAAGGGTAAAATACTACTACTTTCTAAACAATAACTCCTTAGGATAAAATTTCCATAGCTGGAGCCTTATTGATTTATGTTGTCTCAGCTCGTTTTTTATTTTTAAAAACCATTTTCTATCATTGTCACTATAATACTCTAGATCTTCATCTGAATCTGCCTATTTGCGGGTTGCATCAAGTCGCTGATCTTCCCGAAAGTTTTCTTATAACATTGTAGACCTTGCTTAGATTGTTCTCTTATGAACTGCTTTCTTTACTTCAGCTGCAAGACCCTACGCTCAATTATTATCTTTGATCCAATCAGCTTGTCTTTTGCGTTAGAATCCGACAGCTGTACCAAGCAAATTATTAAATTATATTTCTATGAACTTAAGATACCATTGCTTCAGTGGAAGATAACTCGAAAACTAAAGATTCAATTGAAAAAAAGTTAAGGGTAAAGTTTAATGGGAAGATTATAGCTATTCGATGACATTGGCAGAAATAAGTGCGCCATATGTTTCAAAAAAGCGAATTTCGGTTTTGAAACAAGAATATCTAGAAATCTTGACATGATATAACAAAACGGACTACGCCAAAGTTTGAGCGCGTCAAAAACTTCAGAATTATTGATGGAAATCTTATTGGTGGAAATTTTTTTAAAGGGGTTTTTTTTTTAATGGGGTTTTTTTTTAATTTCCTTTAAGAAATTTCTGATAAAAGTATTAAGCTAAAACTCCATGCAATGCGGAAATAAATGATATTCGTGAAATTCAAAAGTTTTTTGTGCACCACTTTTTTCATTTAATTAACATACAAACAAAAAATGCAAATTTATTGCTGTTTTTTTTTTCGAAAAATGTGTCAAGAAAAGTTTTAATTCATAGAATTTGTAAAGGTTACTATTCCTAAGAATACTCGTATATTGCAGAAAAGCAGTCTGTTTTTTTTTCTTTTTTGTTTGAATAAATTATATCTATTTTTATTTACATGGGTTTGTGGCAGCTTAATGCTTAACTTTAACGAAATTCAAGTAATGCAAGTTTTTATGCGCATATTTTATATAAAAAGAAAGCAATTTTCATACGATTTAAACACGTGTTTGAGGAAAAAATTACTTTCTTAAAGAGAAAAACCAAGAAATTATTAAACAATCATAGTTTTATAATTGTAGCAAAAGCATTTGACAATTGTTTTGTATTTTAATTATGTCTTACTATTATGTGTACACTGTATATATACTTATTATGTATGTCTCTTGCCTATTTAGGTTAATTTAATACAATTTAATTTAATTCAAGTAATATTAATTCAATGAATTTCAATGAAAATGCGCATATTTAAACTTTATAACAACCTTGACTTTCTTTCAGTTTTTATTCATTCTATATATTTACTTTCTCTTTCACAAATTCTACGTATATTGTATACTGCAAATGCGGCGATGTAGAGTAGAAGACAATTTAATGCAAGTGAGGCTCTTGAACTGAAGAAAAAATTCTTAAGTATTATAATAACTACATTGAGCAAATGTTAATTTGATGTTAGAAACAAATAGTTTAACGATTTTTCTTTCTCGTGGAAAGAGGTGACTGAAAATGGCATACCCCTAAGTACAAAACACTTGTTTTGAAAGTAGTATTCCTGCCAACGAATTGAGGGCTCTCGATCAAGCAACCGTTCCTCCCGAACAGTAAAAATATGAGACAGTCTACAAAAATACTAGTTCACGGTTACTAATAGCCAAAAACTAGTGAAAAGGGATGCAGTGGGGGCCAGTTTGATATCAGTTTGTAGTAAGGACTGCCCCAGAAAAATTCGATACTTTTATTCCTTAAGATTATGATTTACCTGATGATCGTGCAGGTCGAAATATGGGTGCTATTTTTTCTATATAACATGACAATTACAAAAATATATAACACTTGGTAAACAAACTTCTAACGATAAAGATGTCTAGCAATCAAGAAAAAAAGCGCAAACTCATTTTGTATACTTACCTGCAGAAACCAGAATTGAAATATTCAGCCATAGCTAAAAAAACAGGTGCATCAAAAATCACTGTCCAAAGGGTTATTTCGAATAATAGAAAGGGTCAACTTATTACACGAAAAAAGGGTACAGGTAGAAAAGCCAGTATAGACCCACAGTTGCACACTGGTTCAAAATCCTTAAAAGCTGGCCAAAAGTCAAAAAAAAAAAAAACAGATATTCATATACCTCAAAAAATTTGTAAGAAAGATCCAGGTATTCCTACAATGCTCTTGGGATCTCTCCAAAAGTACGCTTCTCAGACACAAAATTCTGTGAGTTAAAAGTAAAAATTAAGTATTCACTGTAAAAATTATGTGGTTACTGTAAAACTGAACCGAATTTAATGTTTGAATATGGAATCTCTTCGTAAAAGGAAATACTATCGAATCTCTATATTCAAAACTTGCTATAAATTATACTTTTACGGTAATTATGATTAACTTAAAATCAAATTATTTCACAAAATCAGTATGCAATGGTTATGAAAAAAGCCCAGAACTAATTTATACCACGTCAAACCACCAGGATTTTTTGGATTTAAAAAGATTGAAACATTTTCTAACACATATAAAAAAATTGAGGTGCCTTTTTTGCCCTTTTTCTTTGACGCGATTTTTTCTGAAGCACCCATAGGAAAATTAAACTCATATTGCTTACCAAGTGTTAATATGTGTTGGTCGCCTGAAACGGAAATTTTTTTATATTATTATACAGCTTATGCTCCGTTATTACGGATAACCCATTTTTATGTAGATTAATTTACCGTTGCACACAATTCTATCAAAGTTAAAGTTTTGAAATAAATTTTTAAATTAGATATAAAAATTGTGCAAGTGTTATTTTTTGCCTTTTCGAATCCGCCATTTTGTTTTTTAAAAATCTAACATCAGATTCGTAATCAGTGACCCCAAAAACCCCCGAGTAAATTTTTTTGTTGGATTTGGTTGAATATTTATGCAATTCGTCCACCATTTTGAATCCGCCATTTTCTTTTTTAAAAATCTAACATCAAATTTGTAATCAGCGACCTCAAAAACTCCCAGGTAAAAAATTTCGTCTCGAAACTTTAATGATTTTGACTTTTGGTCAGCGTTTAGGGATTTTGAACCAGTGTGAGTTGGTGAAAAAGGTGAAGCGCCTTTTTAAGCAGAATCCTAACACTTCAGAACGAGATATGGCTGCCTGAGCAGGAACCTCAAAATCTTCTATAAACAGACTAAAGAAAAAACTGGAACTGTCTGGAACGTTTTGGACTTTGTATGTTTTCAAACCTGCATCGGCCTTAACTATTCACACCAAATAGTCAGAGCACTGGGCTAACCGGGCAGCTTTTCTAGCAGATGTGTTTGAAGATCTTTTCAATATGCTTTCAATTTTCTTGGTTTTCCCAATATCATGTGGTCCTTGTTTTCTTCCCGAACCAGGTTTCTTTTCGATGGCAAAATTCTCCTGAAACTGTTTAATAGCATTAGAAACATTTTGACGGCAGACCTTCAATTCTTTGGCCAATTTTTTGGAGGACCAATTTGGATTTTTTTGAAAATTTTTAATTATTTTAAGACGTACTTCTTTTTCTACACTCATTTTGATCAAATTCACAACAAATCAACATGTTTGTCATTAAAAATAATAACTGACATATTTTTCAAAGATAACGTGTAAAACGTGTGTTAAGATTTTTTCAATCTCACTCCTTATTTCAAATAAAAAGCGCATTGGTACTTTTATTAGTACTATACAAGCAAAAAACAGTCAATAAACTAATTTCATAGAATGATGAATTGTTTATTAAAAATAAAATGTATTTTAGGAATTCCTATGAATTATACAAAGATGATACTTTTCTTACCTTATAATACTAAATTGATGACAAAGCAGAATTATTTGTTTATTGAACTCACTTTTTGGGCACGAGATTTGGATGCTCTGCCTCTGAGTAGTTAATTATATTCATTTTCTAAAGTCAGAAAATAAAATTCCATAACTGCTGCAGTTGCGCACTCATTAAACATGGGTATGTGAGATGATACCTAAATTAACAACCGACTGACCATATGACTGTCTGTCTGATTGTCCGTCGTCATGTCAAACTAAATGACGTTGAGTCACGTTCGTCATTTTCGTCGCACCTTGTTGTCTTAAGACTAATTAATATTCATATGATTTTGTTTTTTTTTTTTTAAATTTTTATGTATCCATTGTTTATTTTTTTATTTTAACCGACATTGTTTACAAAATTTTGCGCATCGCATTGTTTTTGGTCAACATCAACGTCTCAAAAAAAAAAAAAAAAAAATAAAAAAAAAAAAAAAATTTTTAAATTAAAATAAAGTTCAAACTGCTTCATTGTTTTTATTTTGGTTTGTTTTAACTGCTTTTGCGCGCCCCATACCAGCCCCCGTCTTCCTACGTTGTTTCCCCGCTCTTCTCCAGCGCTCGTCATAATATTTTTTTACATTATTAGCTACCAACAATGAAAATACATTGATGGTTGGAGCTTACTGTTCAGTGTTTTTGAGTAAAACAACAATAAAAACACAAAAAACAAGGCAAAAATACACATAAATAAAAAAAGCAAAAAAATGTATCGGAAGGCTGGTTTGCGTTACTAGTTTCGGGACCCACCACAGGTCAAAATTGACTATAATAAGTCAATTCCTCATCAGACGCTTTGCCGACATTTTTTAGAATTCTGCAAGCATACTTTATTTAACTTTTAGCATAGATTAGACGAGAATCACAGCTACAAGAAAAACACAGCGCATGCAAAAATTCAAATTTCTTTGTTTTTCCCTCTATATGCATTGCCAAGCCGTTGTGAGTCATTGATATTATACTATTTTTGCATAGCGCTTCGTTTGCAAGGTTTTTTGCCGAGACAAAACGAAGTAGCAAGCGCATTCGTATGTGTATCAGTTGGCTCTCTGAGATTTTCTAAATTTTTTGGTTTTGGAACAGATGATGATTTACATTATTAGCTACCAACAATGAAAATACATTGATGGTTGGAGCTTACTGTTCAGTGTTTTTGAGTAAAACAACAATAAAAACACAAAAAACAAGGCAAAAATACACATAAATAAAAAAAGCAAAAAAATGTATCGGAAGGCTGGTTTGCGTTACTAGTTTCGGGACCCACCACAGGTCAAAATTGACTATAATAAGTCAATTCCTCATCAGACGCTTTGCCGACATTTTTTAGAATTCTGCAAGCATACTTTATTTAACTTTTAGCATAGATTAGACGAGAATCACAGCTACAAGAAAAACACAGCGCATGCAAAAATTCAAATTTCTTTGTTTTTCCCTCTATATGCATTGCCAAGCCGTTGTGAGTCATTGATATTATACTATTTTTGCATAGCGCTTCGTTTGCAAGGTTTTTTGCCGAGACAAAACGAAGTAGCAAGCGCATTCGTATGTGTATCAGTTGGCTCTCTGAGATTTTCTAAATTTTTTGGTTTTGGAACAGATGATGATTTACATTATTAGCTACCAACAATGAAAATACATTGATGGTTGGAGCTTACTGTTCAGTGTTTTTGAGTAAAACAACAATAAAAACACAAAAAACAAGGCAAAAATACACATAAATAAAAAAAGCAAAAAAATGTATCGGAAGGCTGGTTTGCGTTACTAGTTTCGGGACCCACCACAGGTCAAAATTGACTATAATAAGTCAATTCCTCATCAGACGCTTTGCCGACATTTTTTAGAATTCTGCAAGCATACTTTATTTAACTTTTAGCATAGATTAGACGAGAATCACAGCTACAAGAAAAACACAGCGCATGCAAAAATTCAAATTTCTTTGTTTTTCCCTCTATATGCATTGCCAAGCCGTTGTGAGTCATTGATATTATACTATTTTTGCATAGCGCTTCGTTTGCAAGGTTTTTTGCCGAGACAAAACGAAGTAGCAAGCGCATTCGTATGTGTATCAGTTGGCTCTCTGAGATTTTCTAAATTTTTTGGTTTTGGAACAGATGATGATTTACATTATTAGCTACCAACAATGAAAATACATTGATGGTTGGAGCTTACTGTTCAGTGTTTTTGAGTAAAACAACAATAAAAACACAAAAAACAAGGCAAAAATACACATAAATAAAAAAAGCAAAAAAATGTATCGGAAGGCTGGTTTGCGTTACTAGTTTCGGGACCCACCACAGGTCAAAATTGACTATAATAAGTCAATTCCTCATCAGACGCTTTGCCGACATTTTTTAGAATTCTGCAAGCATACTTTATTTAACTTTTAGCATAGATTAGACGAGAATCACAGCTACAAGAAAAACACAGCGCATGCAAAAATTCAAATTTCTTTGTTTTTCCCTCTATATGCATTGCCAAGCCGTTGTGAGTCATTGATATTATACTATTTTTGCATAGCGCTTCGTTTGCAAGGTTTTTTGCCGAGACAAAACGAAGTAGCAAGCGCATTCGTATGTGTATCAGTTGGCTCTCTGAGATTTTCTAAATTTTTTGGTTTTGGAACAGATGATGATTTACATTATTAGCTACCAACAATGAAAATACATTGATGGTTGGAGCTTACTGTTCAGTGTTTTTGAGTAAAACAACAATAAAAACACAAAAAACAAGGCAAAAATACACATAAATAAAAAAAGCAAAAAAATGTATCGGAAGGCTGGATTGCGTTACTAGTTTCGGGACCCACCACAGGTCAAAATTGACTATAATAAGTCAATTCCTCATCAGACGCTTTGCCGACATTTTTTAGAATTCTGCAAGCATACTTTATTTAACTTTTAGCATAGATTAGACGAGAATCACAGCTACAAGAAAAACACAGCGCATGCAAAAATTCAAATTTCTTTGTTTTTCCCTCTATATGCATTGCCAAGCCGTTGTGAGTCATTGATATTATACTATTTTTGCATAGCGCTTCGTTTGCAAGGTTTTTTGCCGAGACAAAACGAAGTAGCAAGCGCATTCGTATGTGTATCAGTTGGCTCTCTGAGATTTTCTAAATTTTTTGGTTTTGGAACAGATGATGATTTACATTATTAGCTACCAACAATGAAAATACATTGATGGTTGGAGCTTACTGTTCAGTGTTTTTGAGTAAAACAACAATAAAAACACAAAAAACAAGGCAAAAATACACATAAATAAAAAAAGCAAAAAAATGTATCGGAAGGCTGGTTTGCGTTACTAGTTTCGGGACCCACCACAGGTCAAAATTGACTATAATAAGTCAATTCCTCATCAGACGCTTTGCCGACATTTTTTAGAATTCTGCAAGCATACTTTATTTAACTTTTAGCATAGATTAGACGAGAATCACAGCTACAAGAAAAACACAGCGCATGCAAAAATTCAAATTTCTTTGTTTTTCCCTCTATATGCATTGCCAAGCCGTTGTGAGTCATTGATATTATACTATTTTTGCATAGCGCTTCGTTTGCAAGGTTTTTTGCCGAGACAAAACGAAGTAGCAAGCGCATTCGTATGTGTATCAGTTGGCTCTCTGAGATTTTCTAAATTTTTTGGTTTTGGAACAGATGATGATTTACATTATTAGCTACCAACAATGAAAATACATTGATGGTTGGAGCTTACTGTTCAGTGTTTTTGAGTAAAACAACAATAAAAACACAAAAAACAAGGCAAAAATACACATAAATAAAAAAAGCAAAAAAATGTATCGGAAGGCTGGTTTGCGTTACTAGTTTCGGGACCCACCACAGGTCAAAATTGACTATAATAAGTCAATTCCTCATCAGACGCTTTGCCGACATTTTTTAGAATTCTGCAAGCATACTTTATTTAACTTTTAGCATAGATTAGACGAGAATCACAGCTACAAGAAAAACACAGCGCATGCAAAAATTCAAATTTCTTTGTTTTTCCCTCTATATGCATTGCCAAGCCGTTGTGAGTCATTGATATTATACTATTTTTGCATAGCGCTTCGTTTGCAAGGTTTTTTGCCGAGACAAAACGAAGTAGCAAGCGCATTCGTATGTGTATCAGTTGGCTCTCTGAGATTTTCTAAATTTTTTGGTTTTGGAACAGATGATGATTTACATTATTAGCTACCAACAATGAAAATACATTGATGGTTGGAGCTTACTGTTCAGTGTTTTTGAGTAAAACAACAATAAAAACACAAAAAACAAGGCAAAAATACACATAAATAAAAAAAGCAAAAAAATGTATCGGAAGGCTGGTTTGCGTTACTAGTTTCGGGACCCACCACAGGTCAAAATTGACTATAATAAGTCAATTCCTCATCAGACGCTTTGCCGACATTTTTTAGAATTCTGCAAGCATACTTTATTTAACTTTTAGCATAGATTAGACGAGAATCACAGCTACAAGAAAAACACAGCGCATGCAAAAATTCAAATTTCTTTGTTTTTCCCTCTATATGCATTGCCAAGCCGTTGTGAGTCATTGATATTATACTATTTTTGCATAGCGCTTCGTTTGCAAGGTTTTTTGCCGAGACAAAACGAAGTAGCAAGCGCATTCGTATGTGTATCAGTTGGCTCTGAGATTTTCTAAATTTTTTGGTTTTGGAACAGATGATGATTTACATTATTAGCTACCAACAATGAAAATACATTGATGGTTGGAGCTTACTGTTCAGTGTTTTTGAGTAAAACAACAATAAAAACACAAAAAACAAGGCAAAAATACACATAAATAAAAAAAAAAAAAAAAAAAAAGCAAAAAAATGTATCGGAAGGCTGGTTTGCGTTACTAGTTTCGGGACCCACCACAGGTCAAAATTGACTATAATAAGTCAATTCCTCATCAGACGCTTTGCCGACATTTTTTAGAATTCTGCAAGCATACTTTATTTAACTTTTAGCATAGATTAGACGAGAATCACAGCTACAAGAAAAACACAGCGCATGCAAAAATTCAAATTTCTTTGTTTTTCCCTCTATATGCATTGCCAAGCCGTTGTGAGTCATTGATATTATACTATTTTTGCATAGCGCTTCGTTTGCAAGGTTTTTTGCCGAGACAAAACGAAGTAGCAAGCGCATTCGTATGTGTATCAGTTGGCTCTCTGAGATTTTCTAAATTTTTTGGTTTTGGAACAGATGATGATTTACATTATTAGCTACCAACAATGAAAATACATTGATGGTTGGAGCTTACTGTTCAGTGTTTTTGAGTAAAACAACAATAAAAACACAAAAAACAAGGCAAAAATACACATAAATAAAAAAAGCAAAAAAATGTATCGGAAGGCTGGTTTGCGTTACTAGTTTCGGGACCCACCACAGGTCAAAATTGACTATAATAAGTCAATTCCTCATCAGACGCTTTGCCGACATTTTTTAGAATTCTGCAAGCATACTTTATTTAACTTTTAGCATAGATTAGACGAGAATCACAGCTACAAGAAAAACACAGCGCATGCAAAAATTCAAATTTCTTTGTTTTTCCCTCTATATGCATTGCCAAGCCGTTGTGAGTCATTGATATTATACTATTTTTGCATAGCGCTTCGTTTGCAAGGTTTTTTGCCGAGACAAAACGAAGTAGCAAGCGCATTCGTATGTGTATCAGTTGGCTCTCTGAGATTTTCTAAATTTTTTGGTTTTGGAACAGATGATGATTTACATTATTAGCTACCAACAATGAAAATACATTGATGGTTGGAGCTTACTGTTCAGTGTTTTTGAGTAAAACAACAATAAAAACACAAAAAACAAGGCAAAAATACACATAAATAAAAAAAGCAAAAAAATGTATCGGAAGGCTGGTTTGCGTTACTAGTTTCGGGACCCACCACAGGTCAAAATTGACTATAATAAGTCAATTCCTCATCAGACGCTTTGCCGACATTTTTTAGAATTCTGCAAGCATACTTTATTTAACTTTTAGCATAGATTAGACGAGAATCACAGCTACAAGAAAAACACAGCGCATGCAAAAATTCAAATTTCTTTGTTTTTCCCTCTATATGCATTGCCAAGCCGTTGTGAGTCATTGATATTATACTATTTTTGCATAGCGCTTCGTTTGCAAGGTTTTTTGCCGAGACAAAACGAAGTAGCAAGCGCATTCGTATGTGTATCAGTTGGCTCTCTGAGATTTTCTAAATTTTTTGGTTTTGGAACAGATGATGATTTACATTATTAGCTACCAACAATGAAAATACATTGATGGTTGGAGCTTACTGTTCAGTGTTTTTGAGTAAAACAACAATAAAAACACAAAAAACAAGGCAAAAATACACATAAATAAAAAAAGCAAAAAAATGTATCGGAAGGCTGGTTTGCGTTACTAGTTTCGGGACCCACCACAGGTCAAAATTGACTATAATAAGTCAATTCCTCATCAGACGCTTTGCCGACATTTTTTAGAATTCTGCAAGCATACTTTATTTAACTTTTAGCATAGATTAGACGAGAATCACAGCTACAAGAAAAACACAGCGCATGCAAAAATTCAAATTTCTTTGTTTTTCCCTCTATATGCATTGCCAAGCCGTTGTGAGTCATTGATATTATACTATTTTTGCATAGCGCTTCGTTTGCAAGGTTTTTTGCCGAGACAAAACGAAGTAGCAAGCGCATTCGTATGTGTATCAGTTGGCTCTCTGAGATTTTCTAAATTTTTTGGTTTTGGAACAGATGATGATTTACATTATTAGCTACCAACAATGAAAATACATTGATGGTTGGAGCTTACTGTTCAGTGTTTTTGAGTAAAACAACAATAAAAACACAAAAAACAAGGCAAAAATACACATAAATAAAAAAAGCAAAAAAATGTATCGGAAGGCTGGTTTGCGTTACTAGTTTCGGGACCCACCACAGGTCAAAATTGACTATAATAAGTCAATTCCTCATCAGACGCTTTGCCGACATTTTTTAGAATTCTGCAAGCATACTTTATTTAACTTTTAGCATAGATTAGACGAGAATCACAGCTACAAGAAAAACACAGCGCATGCAAAAATTCAAATTTCTTTGTTTTTCCCTCTATATGCATTGCCAAGCCGTTGTGAGTCATTGATATTATACTATTTTTGCATAGCGCTTCGTTTGCAAGGTTTTTTGCCGAGACAAAACGAAGTAGCAAGCGCATTCGTATGTGTATCAGTTGGCTCTCTGAGATTTTCTAAATTTTTTGGTTTTGGAACAGATGATGATTTACATTATTAGCTACCAACAATGAAAATACATTGATGGTTGGAGCTTACTGTTCAGTGTTTTTGAGTAAAACAACAATAAAAACACAAAAAACAAGGCAAAAATACACATAAATAAAAAAAGCAAAAAAATGTATCGGAAGGCTGGTTTGCGTTACTAGTTTCGGGACCCACCACAGGTCAAAATTGACTATAATAAGTCAATTCCTCATCAGACGCTTTGCCGACATTTTTTAGAATTCTGCAAGCATACTTTATTTAACTTTTAGCATAGATTAGACGAGAATCACAGCTACAAGAAAAACACAGCGCATGCAAAAATTCAAATTTCTTTGTTTTTCCCTCTATATGCATTGCCAAGCCGTTGTGAGTCATTGATATTATACTATTTTTGCATAGCGCTTCGTTTGCAAGGTTTTTTGCCGAGACAAAACGAAGTAGCAAGCGCATTCGTATGTGTATCAGTTGGCTCTCTGAGATTTTCTAAATTTTTTTTTTTTTTTTTTTTTTTTTTTTTTTTTTTGGTTTTGGAACAGATGATGATTTACATTATTAGCTACCAACAATGAAAATACATTGATGGTTGGAGCTTACTGTTCAGTGTTTTTGAGTAAAACAACAATAAAAACACAAAAAACAAGGCAAAAATACACATAAATAAAAAAAGCAAAAAAATGTATCGGAAGGCTGGTTTGCGTTACTAGTTTCGGGACCCACCACAGGTCAAAATTGACTATAATAAGTCAATTCCTCATCATTTTTTTGCTTTTTTTATTTATGTGTATTTTTGCCTTGTTTTTTGTGTTTTTATTGTTGTTTTACTCAAAAACACTGAACAGTAAGCTCCAACCATCAATGTATTTTCATTGTTGGTAGCTAATAATGTAAATCATCATCTGTTCCAAAACCAAAAAATTTATAATATATTTTTGTTTGTTTTTTACACCCGCTGTGGCTACCCACAGCCCACACTTCTGAGAATGCGCAACACTTTCATCGCCGCATTACTACCAAAATAACAAAAAACAAAACAATAAATAACAAAAACAAAACAAAAATAGGGACAATTCCACGTGACTGGTCATCAGTGGATTCATGAATACATATGTATATTCGAAGTGAGAGCAAAGTGAATATATATATATGATAATAACTAACCAAAGGCTGTTCAAATGTGAACAAAAGCTATTAATCATTGTTTTAAGGTTTTAAGATGCTACTTCCTTCTACTTTTTACCGACGCCTGAAAAACTCTATAAACATTTCTGTCCATCTGACTATCATCCTTTCTCCTGAAACTGTTCTCGACTCGACACATCTTTCTGAAGGGAAGGTTCTTTAAAACAGCACTACTTCTTGGTTGAACGTTCCCAATTTCACTCACACACAAAAGATGAATTGTAACAGAACTCAAATATTTTCAAAAGTCGGCGAAACTACTTAGTATTTGCCAAAACTTTTCAATGCGTTTTGCTTGTTATTGTTCCCGAATTCACTTACACTCGAAAGTAGATTTGAAATGAAACTCAAACGTTTTGCTAAGGCTTTTCTATGCGGTTTGCTATTAATTGATTCAGACATCCTTTCTCCTGAAACTGTTCTCGACTCGACATATCTTTCTGAAGGGAAGGTTCTTTAAAACAGCACTACTTCTTGGTTGAATGGTCCCAATTTCACACAAAAGATGAATTGTAACAGAACTCAAATATTTTCAAAAGTCGGCAAAACTACTAAGTATTTGTTTAGGCTTTTTAATGCGTTTTGCTTTTAACCAACTCACGTTTTACTTAAACACTTAAATTGTAACAGAACTCAAATATTTTCAAAAGTCGGCAAAACTACTAAGTATTTGTTTAGGCTTTTTAATGCGTTTTGCTTTTAACCAACTCACGTTTTACTTAAACACGAAAATAGGTTTGAAACGGAATTCAAACATTTTAAAAAGTCGGCAAAACTACCAAGTACATGCAAAGTTTTTTCAATATGTTTTAATTTTTATTAATCATAACTTCACTTACAAACAAGAGTAGATTTCAAACATTTTGAAATGTTAGCAAAAATACCAAAGTTTGTGCCTAAAGCTTTTCAATGCGTTGTTTCTTTTGAAAGATATTTCATTGATTAAATCCTTAAAAGAAAATACTAAAACATAAGCTCCAGAGTTTCTTATATTTTACAGAGCCGTTTTAAACATTCATTCCATAGAAACTATTTTAAATATTGTTAAAATAAAAAGAACTACAAAAATATTTTTTCCGATGAAATTTAAAAAGTCGACAATTTCACATTTTCAAAATCAGCTGTTCAGCTCTCATTTTGTTTCACAAATATCTAATAAACCGAATTAAAATTCACAGTTTAAAAAAAAGGCCCGAAATTACCTAAAACCGCAAAAAAATATCAGATTCGGTATCTCGAAAAACTTTTGTTTGCTTACTCTGTTTTTAACAGACAATTCTCAAAAAAAAAAAGGATCCGAAAAGTTGATAAATCTACTGTGAAAAGTAAAACGTCTGAAACAAATAAATCTCGTTGAAAAGTTTTCGAATTGAAAAGTAATTTAAACTGCAATGCTTAGATTTTCAGATGCAAAATGCACCTTGATATTTGAATGTGAAAAAAAAAAAAACTAAACAAAAAGATCTACCCAAGGTTCAGAGGTTACAGAAGAAAATTTCTTACACTGAAGAATTTTAATTAAATTTTTTCCTTTTGAACTTTTTGCTTCCGTTGACGGCATACCACAATTCTTAAAGAGCAAAGGTATTATAAATTCAATGACACATGAATTTACCCATCGTATATGGATGGTATTTTTAAACAACGCTTACGTTAACGTGCTAAATGCGTAAGCTTTTGCGCCTTTGTATTCTAAGAATAAACGATTCCAACCTACGAGTACGAGTACTCGTAAATTATGTACAAAATTATTAATGTTACTCACTCGATTGCGCGGACTCTTGATCAGTCGCTCCCGTGACCAATAACTGACTCATTCAGTTATGAGTAGATCGTTGTGTAAGCTTTTGACTTGAGTTGCCGGCTCTATTTTTCTCTCGATATTGAAGTTTTAATTTAAATTTGATTTTGTTTTGTTTTGTTTGCGCTCTTTATTAGTTATTATAACTTCATATTTTATTATTTATATTTGTTATGAGCCTGACTAATGAGTCGGCCAGGTTTACATTATGTGTGCTTAAGCGGCTATCAAAAGTCAGCAGGTGGTTGGTTGCTGTTAGGAATTTATATTGTTAATGACTATGAAATTGAAGTTTACGCTGATGCAAAACTAATTCTTTATTAAGTCAGTTTATTTCCGAACAATATTCCAACTATGATTTTATTATTAAATCAAAAACTTTAACATTCCAAGAAATATTTGCTTTCTGGCAGTCAAAGTTGGTTTGTATGTACCCTTGTAGTCTATGTGTGAAATCATAGCCGTCACTTCTTTCTTATCGCGAGATTCTTTCCACATTCAAGTATTTTAAAAAAAAAATTATACTCTAACTTATTACAAAATTTAGTTCTTAAATTTTAACTTTTTTGGTAAAAAATCTTCACTAAACTATCAGGCATGTTTTCAATTCCGACTTGAGGCTTTAATGAGCAAAAATTAATGTTTGGACCCTTAAACCACCGCGGTGTATCGGTCACCGCAAAAAACTGCCACCATGGATAATTTTTTTTTAGAATTAAATCGATTTGTTGCCTTCTCCTCAATGTTATAAAAAATATATTTTTCGATCCCTTTAAACGGTCACCAAAGATAATTCCCGCTATGGTGAGAAAATAAGCATTAAACTACATATCGTCACTTGAAATGCACAAAGTCGTAACATCGCACAGTGCACTATTTCATACAATCTAGACGTGAAAAATTCAAAATTCATTTTTTAGTATGCAGAACTGTTAAAATATGTCCATTGACCTCACAAAATAGAGTGAAGTGATTTTGGAGGGGGTGTGGGGGTAGCCCCCTTACGAAAGAAATGAACAAAACTCTATATCTCTGTACATGCACTAGCTATTATTATAAAACTCTGTAAAAAGGAGTACACTGCGTTCACTAAGCACCCTGCAAAAACTGGAGTAAATTGAACAAAGGGGTGCTGCACCCCAATACAAAAAAGACCTCAATAGCTTTATTTCTGCACTTGTAGCAGTTATTGTTGCTAAACTTTGTATACAAGAGTATACTATGTTCACCAAACGTCTCACAGAAATTGGGGGAAATTGAACAAATGGGCGTTGCACCCCATATATAAAAAAATATATCAATTGCTATATCTTTGCACCTCTGGAATTATTACTACCATACTTTATACCGAGAACGTGTATTTTATTTACAAAATACTATACGAATAGACAGGGGGTTAAAATATGGCGGCTTTGCACCCCTACACAAAAATACTGAAAATATTCTATGTGGCTTTATCATTATAAAATTTGGTACATGGATATACGTGTTATCTTTTAAGTAACATGGCAAAAATTAAAAGAGGGGACGTTGCAATCCCCACACAAAAAACATTCGCAATATTTTACCTTTGCACCTAGTGTAGATATTATTATAATATCTGGTACAATTTTCATAGTATGGCCCAAATTTTTTGCGAGAAAGTGCGAGGATTTAAACCTCAAGTATCGTCAACAAAAAACTACATATTTTTTTAAAATGTCCATCTCTACCCGGTGCGGAGCGGTGCTCATAGCTTTTTAGTTCAATATACAACAAAAATGGAGCATATTTTGTAATTTTAGTACTAAAAAATAATTAAAAATTGGTTTGAACATGAAAATCGCATGAGAAATGTCTCAAATTATGAGTAATTTTGTGAAGCAGTATCTAATATATAAAAATCTAGTGTCACGGTGTTAGTGTTTGAACTCCTCCGAAACGGCTCAAGCGATTTTTTAAGACTTTTTGTGTATATTTGGTAGGTATTTCACACCGCTAGGGTGTATACTATATTTAGGTTGGCCATCATACAAAAATATTTTCTTAAATCGCATTTTCTCACAGACGGGTTAATTGATTCATATTAATTCTACACCTCGTGGCTTTTATATTAAGTTGCACAGCTTAGGCTATAAAACTTTTTTGAGGGTGGATATTTTAAATCGTATTTTTTCAATTCACATGAAATTTGACGTTTATATTAATAGGCACAGCTACGGTTAAAAAACTTTTATTAAGGGTGCATACTTAGAGTCGCCCCCTTACAAAAATATTTTTGAATCGCATTTTTTCAAAGACCTCTAAATCGATTCACTTGAAATTTACAACACGAGGCCTTGGTATAAAAGGGCATAACTCATAATCTGTAACTTTAATTAAGCATCTATACTTATTTAGGGTGGCTCTCATACAAAAATATTTATTAAGACCATATTGCTGCTCCGATTTTCATGGAATTAAGGGTAGAGGAGGATAAAAGGGAAGGTTATTGAAAAAAAAAAGATTTATTTAGGGTGGCCTTCATACAAAAATATTTTTCAAATCGTATTTTTTCGATTCACATGGGATAAACGGGAACAAATTTAATTAGTGTAGAAGGTATGAGAATAAGTCGTAAAGTATATTTTATACCGCTATGTGATATTTTTTCTACTTTTTTTTTTTGATTTGGCATCAAAAATTACCTATGATCCCAGATTTTCACCCTCCTTTCAAACAAAAAGAAATTGTTTATGTTGAATCGAAGAGCTCAAAAGCATCGCGTCATTTTGACATTTCACAAATTTTCTACGATTTATTTTAATTTATAATTGTATTGTAAAAAGGTGTGTATTACATTGAACAATGCCAGCAATACGTAAAGGGGCCCGGCCGTAAGTTAGTTACTTAAATAAATTATTTAAAAAATATTTGTTGTGGATAAAATTACTTTTGTCAAGAATTTATTCACTGTCCAATAATCCTTAAGTATGAAAATATTTAAATATTTCTGAAATAGACATTGCAGTTTTTTAAAATCTTATGTGAGATCTTAGGAAGAAATTTGCAGAAATAAAAAATTTGTCGTGACTCTTGTGATCCTTTTGAAGTTTTTCCAGCTGCAGAATAGACTGTTGGGCTGCAAAGTTGCTCGGTCTTTCAAAGTTTGTCAAAATGGAGATAAAAGACTTGCTAGAAAACACTTCCTTGCAAACATATAGAACTGCATCCGTCGAAGAATTTTAGAGTGGGCTCCACATTGTTTGTAAAACTTCAAAAATGCATTCCACTAAAATATACCTATCTATTGTAGACTACACTATACATACTATAATCCAAACTCTTCGTTAATACGAACAGTGAATCAATTTTGGGTGTTTGGGTTATTGAGACTCTACGGAGTTTTTTTTCTGGACCTCGACATAAATTTTCAATAGTATCCGGACCCCACTTAAATGATCATGACATGATCCATACTAAAATCATTGCACAACCTACGAGAAATGGCAAAACAACGTGTGCCGGGTTAGCTAGTTTGTCATTATTTGTCGATTTTGTTATTTTTCCACACCTACAAAGAAAAATTGCAAAAATTTTTATTTGCAACTTTTATTGGTTTTGACCTGAAGCGAAACCATTTACTAAATGGCTGCTATCTCTTATTTTTAGCTTTTTAGTAAAATTTTTTCATAGAAGATAAGGCCCTTAATTCTATGGAGCATCACATATTCTGACGTACAATATTTTGCAAATTGCAATTTTAGTGTGTCAATTGAATTTTTCCACTCATAAGCCTTATGTTTGCTTACTAAGCGTCGGTATTAGTTTGAGGTTTTTTAACCTGATAACTTTCCTATTAAGATATCTGATAATGTTTTTTCTATGCACAAACAAATTCGTTCTGGAACAAATTTTCCCCGTTTGCGATAGTGATTAATATGAATGAAGCCAAGCACTTAAATGTCGAGCTGGTATTTCAAATACGACCCAAAGTAACATCACACGTAAGCATGTATTCTTCACAGATCGTTAGTAAGGGTACGGTTTTTAAATTTGTAAACAAACAAAAAGTACAATTTTATAGTAAAAGTTTGAAATAAAAATATAGAAATCTAAGCACGTTTTTTACAGCAGCGCCAAAAATCCCAGATTTTTATTAGCGTAAATAATAAAAATCCCAGTTGTCTTTGGCTTATAATGATGGTTCGTTCTGAGCAAAAAGTTTTCCTCATTAATATTTATTTTGTTTTTGTTAAATTATTACCCATACATATAAAATACTACTTACTTTTACAATAATTTACGAACTTTTTAAGGGTTCATTTTGAGCGCAGCATTGCGAGACAACTTTTTTCTGTGTTTGTACTTAATGAAAGTATTAAAATCTCATGCGTTTACGCAAGCGCTGTTTGCTCTTACACTCACATGCTAATTTGTTTCACTTTAAATTAAATGAGCACGACGTTGATTTCGCAAGAGAGCAATCATTCCGTAAGAGAGAGCATCGCAAAAATTGCGACTTTTAACAAAACCCACCGGTAGCTGTGACAATCACTTGCGTTCGCACAAGCGAAGTGTTAAGAACACACAGACAGAACACTAAAACTTCTAAGAGATCGGTTCGCGAGCTTTAAATCCCCATAAAGGAACGAACCTACGTAGATCGAAGAAACGGAAAATTTTTATAAAATTAAATTAAAAAGAACGAAAATTATTCAATTGTCGTTAGTAAACAACAAAGATTTGGCGTAAATTGAACGAACGATCGACGCTTGTCCAGCCAGTTTTTAAAGTGAAAGAGAGTGCGTTCTAAAAAAAAGTTCAAAAGTGCGGCATTTAAAAATACAACTCAAAGTGTCATCTTTTAACGTGTTCATATGGAAAAAGTCTGCTTTTTTGTATTTAAAAAATGCATTCATTATATCTTATGGAACATTTGATCGAAACACCAAACAGTGTTAACGACAACGCAGCGAAGAAGAGCCGCGCAAGCAATTTACCAATTGAGAGCAGCTGTAAGAAACAGGCCGAAACTACGAGTATATCGTATAAGAAAATCAAACAAAAAGTGTTGCATACATATGAGAAGATCATCAAGTGAAGTGTTTAAAAAAAAGTACATTTATTTAAATATAAAAATTGTGAATTAAAAAAATTAACGAAAAACTTAAGAAAGCATAAAAAAAGCAATTTAGAACTTGAAAGAATTTCCATTAAAATTACATATATATATTTATTACTAAACAGTATTAAAGAAAACAATATAATTTTGCTTGTTAAAATCATAATTTTATCAAGAAAAGTGAACAAAAAAATCCACATATTCGTTGTTAAAACTACAAATAAATATTGTAGCATTCACCATAACATACTGTCAAAACTACTATTAAATATTGTACAAATTACTATAACAAGCTGTTAAAATAACAAACAAAAAAGTTAACAACACTGTTTTAGTATTGAATAAGTGTTTTAGTGACTTCACGAACAATTTGTTAAAATAACAACGAAATTTTGTTAACATAACAATTACATACTGTTAATTTCACAATAACACGCTAATAACAGAACAACAAAAGCGTGTACGCAAAAGTGAACAAGTGGAAAAGTATTGGGAAAAAATAAATTAAAAATTATATCTATTGAAATCTGCCAATTTAACAAGAGGAGCTTGTCAATATAACAAACAAATTAGTCAACAGTATACAAGTGAAAATAGCAATAACTCAAATTGAAAATTAAAAAAACTTAAATAAAATTTCTTAAGCACAAAATTGTTAAAAATAACAATTAAAAACTGTCAATTTAACAACAAAACATTATAAAGAAATTTATCAAACCTCAGATATAGTAGTATTATACTTTAACCAAACAGTATTAAAAGAACTCCCAACACAGAAATGTTGCTCAACAAGTGTCTGGAGAAAATCTCCAATAGTTTGGGTGGTGGTCATGTACATTTAAAAAATGAAAAAAATCTCCAAAACAACAATAACAACAACAACAACACGGGTAGTCGGAATATTGAATATGAAAAGGCCATCGCAAATACATATGCAAAAAATAAAAAACGTAAACCCATAAAAATTAATACCAAAAATTTAAATCGTTCCAAAAGTTCATCAGTCGACTTTCTCACTACAAGTGAAATTGCTTCGATTATTAATTCCGATGCTAGTAGAAATGCTCCAAGATTGTCTTGCGGCAATCCACCAACAGCATGCAGCAGCGCAATATCCTGCCCGCAACAGCATCATTATCATTATCCATCCAATACCAAAGATATTCCTCCAGCATTATCACGTTATGTTTCAATAACATCATCATATGCATCAGCGAATTCATCGAAATCTTCAACACCATCGTCATCAACAACAACATCGTTGGAGTCTTTGAATACAGCAGCAAGCTTTTATTCGCCGGCAACAACACCATTTTCATCAGCAGCAACAAGTCCTATCTCATATTCAACAACACCGCCACGTTTTCTATCACTCGATAGGGCATTGAGTTTTTCGGAAAAATTATCGCTGCTGCATCATGAATTATTAATTTATCCGTGGGTATTTTTTTTTTTAATTATTATTTTATTAATATTTTATTTTGATGAAACAAAAACATTTCTTTACTCAAATTAAAATTATCAAACTAAAAACTCAAAATCTACTAAATTTTCCAGTTTTCACTCGAAAATCCAACCACAATTTTTAATTTTTACAAATATTTCCTGTTTGTCAGGTATGTTCTGAAATCCGATTTATTTCGGAATCGAAATGAAAGCAATCTTCAAGAGCTCTGCATTGCGACAAATAAGATGGAATCGGATTTGTCTTTCAACAAATTAAATTTGCTAATGGTTCCTATTCGATTTACCGAAACATAAATCTGATTTGGTGATAATTATCGAAATGCGGAGCTCTTGAAAATTGCTTTCATTCCGATTCCGAAGTGAATCGGATTTCAGAACATGCCTGTATATTCTCAACCGAATCCGAGAGTTTCCATATTAAGTAAATTGGTTGGACTCCATTAACTTTGTTCTTAAACTTTTTTCATTTTGAACCTCGACTCTAAAATGCTTCAGAAATAGTCGGTTTTGTTCAAAAATATCACAATTAAGGATTAAAAGTTTTGCTGGAAGTATTTTGAGTCATACTCTTTTGTTTTCAGACTATGCTTGCCTATAAATCCTTAGCAGCGTAGGACCTTATCTGAATTTCTGTTTCTCTTTTGATTCCTGGCTAGTTGTCTTATATTCTGCGCAAACTTTGACGTATCATTTCTCATTCCGTTTGTCATTCGGCTGCTGAACTTTGTCATTTTGTTTTATGCCTATAATTTTTTTGTGAAATTTTCCATTTGCTTAGCATATATTGCTTTACTTTTATCAGCACGCTTTTCTCAAGCTAACAAAATTGGTCATGCTATATAGTATAAATTTTATTTTTTTTTTTTCAAATTTGTCATACACTTTTTATATACTTTTATTTAAATTCTTAGCAAAATCATACGTTCAAAATGAGGTAATTTCTTTTATATAAATAAAACCGTTTGAACCGTTTCATTACTCGAATATACAGTCCAACAACAACGACATTTGTTATGCATGTGATCACATGCACAAATATATTAATAGCCGATACCTTTCTTTTCGCTGGCAATTTAATGTGTTATTCCATTTTAGAAGCAAAAAGATTTCGAAAAATTCATCGAAATTGTAAAGATATTGAAATTTATGGCAGCAATGTTGGTAAAAGCTTTCCTTTGTTATACTTTTTTAACTCTAACTGTTGCCAAAACACGAAATCTGCTCAAAACTATTTATTGGAAAATTGATCTTAACTAAGTTAACTTTAACTGTTTTCTCGTTTCTTGGCGCCGTTATGACTTGGTCCGAATTGTTTCTAAGCCGTTAAGTAGGGTAATTTATATAAAACTTAACTTAGCTATATTATAAATAATTAAAAGGTACAAATAATTTAACAGCTGGAAAGACTTGTAGTAGTAAATTTAATTTGAAAAACAATTTTCTCGGTCTATTAAAACGTCATACACGAGTTGTGCATATAAATTTTTAATTTATCGGATTTTATAGTAAATATATATTGAGCTTAGCAATAAATAAAAGTATAAAATAGAATCTTTATATTTTACTTTTGTAAAATTAAAACTGCAATTTGTACAATAAAATATTAAGCGTGTATAATATATATAGTATACTAAGTATATAAATTCTATCAAAATTGCTTTCAATTGCGTACAGCAGCAGCAGCAGCCTTTTGATGAAGGTTAACGCATGTGCGTTTAAAAATGCAATCGTGTCAAATTATGGTTAATTGAAACTATCCACTTATATATAGTACGTAATACCATAATTATTATAGCAAAATTTACATGCAGTTAAAGTGATTTCAATGTAGTTTTAGATGTATTTTTTATTATAGCACTCTTTTTTTATAACTAAATGAATTAATTAACGCATTTACGAAAATCATCTAAATTACACTTTAATTTCATGGCTTTGAACTAGAATATTTGTCAATTAGAATGGAGCTCATGTTTGCCTATACAATATAAGTTATAAGAATCATCTTGGTTTGCTTAATTAGCTAACCAAATATTGGTTCGCAGTTGTGTACGATGCTAAAAAGCCCATTGTCACTTACGTGGTTATAGTGATTTAGTTAGTTTATGCTGAGTTGTGCATTAACCGTGTTATAGCTCCCAGGGGATTTAGTTATTTTATGGCTAGTTTCTGATTTCAATTTGGTTAAGCAAAATAGTGCTAACTTGCCCATTTATCTTGCTTTTATCATGATGCTCCAAATTTTGGATTCATCACATATAAAGTTCTATTTACGTTTTACATTGTTTGTCATTGGGCGTAACCAATTGTCTCCTTACGCGCTAGATTCGGACAAGAAAGAGGTCAATTGTTTTCTTATGCATTACATTCGGACCAGAAAAAGACCAATTTTTTATTTTATTTATGAATTTCAAAGAATTTAATTTAATCAACAAATTTTACACAAAAACGTCAAAAGGTTTCATAGACGAATGTGCTAAAGTTTGTTATATATTTCTGAGCATTGTGTTCCAGGTTCGAATCTCGGTGTGGATGATTTTTTTTATTCATTTATTTTTTTTATTTTTACCTTTTTTTCCGCTCCAAAAGACTTCAGACTTCAATTGTTTACAAATTAATGGAAATAAAAATTGAAAAACATCGAGTGGAGGATTTGAACCTGGGCCTTTCCACGCAGCGCAAGTCACTAGACCGATACACTATCGTTTGCTCTTCTTCACAGTCGAAGTACTGTCAAACAGTACGTGCTCAGTAACGTTATAATTTCACTGACAAAATCGATACACAATTGAACCACTTTTGGTACTAATGACGGATTATGCATTACATTCGGACCAGTTTTGATACAAATGACCGACTTTGCATTACATTTGGAACATTTTTGGTACAATTAGCAATTTAAGTGAGCTTATTCTACTTACAAAATAACTAGGCTAAAGATGAGACTATTGAGACAATTGTCTCCGCCGGTCCTACAGGGAAATCATGTCATGCATACGTATGTATTTCACATTGAATCTAATACATATATGTACATAATTTTATGTGTATTAAAGTTATTAAATATCTTTCCAGTCAAAAATACTGTTCTTTTGAATATGAAAACTTGTCAAATTGTAGTTTTTAGTCAAATTTTCCTGTTTTTAGATCAAAAAGAGCTTTGTATTCTCTTGTAATTTCTAGACTGAGCACAGGGCCAAAATGAAACGATGAGTTTCTTTGATTAGAGCCGACATTGACTCAAAATGTATTTTGTGGGCTTATTTTAGATGGTCTAACTTAACAACTACGTCGAGGGCGATATGGCCACTTTATGACGCTAATAGAACATGAAAAGTTATCTCATTAGACAGGCGTACCCTTACAATCTCAATTGGTGTCATTACAGGCCACTCTTATTATAGGCAGGCACGCCTCAATGTTGGGCCTTATCGACGTAGGAGATCTTTGTAGAAGCTATAAAGATCTTGATGTCAAGGAGTCCATTTTTCATTTCGTTTGTGAATGCTTGGCGTAAGCAAACTGACGGTACAAGGCATTTTTTCGACTCTCTTGAAGATATCACTCAAAAGTGTTCCAAATTTTAGAGTTTATACAAATTTCTAAATGATTTATATACTTTGGATGAAAAAGAAGTTATATATCGGGTATACAAAGAACCCAATCGCGGCCTAAGTCATAATGGCAACTGCCATCTTCCGCGCCAACCTAACCTACACCACGCCTTTGTCGATTTCGTTTTCTGATGACCTTTTCCAATGAACCTTTTTCATTTAACTTTTGATCTACTTTATATAGCCTTGTGGATTCCTATATACTTTCAGCACTGGCTAAAGTATTGTCATTATATAAATGTGCCATAATTTTTGCAAATGGCATAAAATGGCATTGTGCTTTGACATTTACGTTTTAGGCAAATAGAGAATTCGTGCCGTATTTCGGACGTATGAGTGATATTGTTTAAATATTTTTACGATATTATAATTTAGCTTTTTCTTTTAAAGAGAATTTGAACTTTTACTGAACACGTAATACGTAGGGTCAATATAACGCATACAAACATGTGTGCGAGCGGACACGTTAATTGGTCCTTAACGGTAAATATGTACGTAAACACTCTGCATTGACGCAAATGTCGAACAAAAGTATAAATTTCTTAAATAAATTGCCACTTTATTTACGAATTAAAGTGAAAATTAAAAATAATATTTGTGCAAAAATAAAGAGTTAACATAAACATCAGGTACAGCACCGCACCGCACTTATTAAGCAGGATGACCAACACTCAGTTATACGTGTACTGGTGCCCAACATTTGACGTTATAATTTTAAAAATAAATAACTTAAATTAAAATAAACAGCGAGTAACATATTCCAATTTGATTGAGGACCGCAAAAAAACACAACAACACATACGATAATTATATTAACTTATTATGGTTGTTTTTTTCCCCTTTTGCGTCAAATTAACATATCACGTGTAAACAAAACATTTAAATATCATGCGTTTTACATTAATTCCAAAATCACTTTAAACTACTGTTTAATTAGCGTTTATATAATAATGATAATGACGCTCAAAAAATTGAACTGGTTTAAATATTAGATATGCTAAAGACAAAGACCTTTTGGAACAACAGAAACAGAAAAAAGCAAACAAAAACGATTGCTTAATCTGCTATATTGACCCCCAACTGAATGGGCGTCAATTGCATCATCAAAAATCTTATAAATGCTTGAAATGCGTTAAATTTCGATTTAAAACTTTTTGTATTATAAAAAATTTCAAGGTGAAACTTTACAAATGCAAAATCATGAAACTTTACAAATGCTTGAACATTGAATACAAAAAACTCAAATTTAGTTTAAAAACAAAATTTTTTCCATTAAATTTTACATCAGTCTTTATATGTTAAACACGTCATGCAGCAAACATTCTTCGCTTGGCTAAAAATTGCAAGAAATTAAAGTGTGACAGTTTGTACAATCCTTTTTTAACGCGATAAGAAACTTTTATATTTACATATAGTCTGACATACATACAGCTGTATAAGTACTTATGGCTTTTCAATACAAATAAATAGTTGCGAAATTTTTATAATTGATTTTACAACGTTGCTGGCTGCGTCATTGTTATTAAAAAAAAATTAAAATTCATATAGTATATAGCACCAAATGTAACACACCTTATTTAAAACTGGTCCATCAAGTGAAACTTGACTTTTTTTTTATATAATGCATATAAATTTTTTACTAAATCATTTTGTGGTTACAAAAAATTACGAATTGTTAAAATGCTAAATCAACAGGCTAACGAGTTGTAGTTTTTTTCCTTTACTATCAATTATTACCTTGTTCTAACTCTAATTGAATTTTGTTTTTTCTCATTTTCTCATTAACCCATATTCACAAAATGCACTATAATACTGGTGTTTAGCAAGTGTGCTTTTTTTGCACTTAAGTGCTTGTGTCCTTAAGTGTTATTTTTTTTACGCTCTATTAATGGGAAGTTGATTTACTTCGACCACTTTTATTACTTACGTAATGTGTGTGTAAAATTTTTTTTTTTTTTTTTTGTCAATTATACCTATAAAAATATAAAATATAAAAATTTCAACAGTTTATGAAATAGTTTAAAATTTAATAAAAAATTAACTTTCCTTTGATAATTTTTTATATTAGGGGTATTCACGATGTTGGTTAAAGTGGTCGTTATCTAGTTACAAGTGCGAAAAAATAACCAAGCCCAACAAAAAAATACATACGATAACTTTTTACTCTTTTAATCAGCTCTACCCTTTGACTGTAATTTACATTTACCCAAATAATCAAAATAGTAATGCTCACCATAAAATTAGTGCCGTGTCCTTTTGGAAAAAAGTTAACATAGGCACTAACCAACGTGAGTTAGCATTACTGAAAAATCAGCTGTTCCACTTGTCATTGTTAATGTGCAGAAGAAGCGAAAAGTAAGCAAATCATTATTAATAAAACCAAAAAAAAAAATCCTTTCCGTGAGCAAAATTGTAAAAAAAAAAAACATCAATGAAGTGGGAGTTGCGACAGTAAAACGTAAACGGCAGGCCTTTAAGAAAATTAAATTGGGCTTAAGTTTACTTTAGCGCCCAAAACCCTATTTATTTTTTATCTTTGGGCGCTAAAGTAAACTTCTTTCAATTGTTTTTACCAATTTTTTTTTTTTTATTATGCAGAAAAAATTGTTAAGATATGTCCATATTTCATTTTTCGCTTGAATTCGGCATTTTTAAGTTTAAATGAGGAAGGACAAGAGATATCAGCTGATATTTAAACCGAATATATGTACATAATTCTATTTTGGTGCGTTCGCAATGTTGGTTAAAATAACGCACTTTTAACTCGAAATCCAAAATTTAAACCAACATCTTGAATACCCCTATTATTTTGCTTTAATTGCCAATTTTCCTATAAATTTTTAATTTAAATGGCTTTAACTTTATTTCAGTAACCCTGATGTAGAAAACTTACCGAAAATTTTTTTTAGTAAATATTAGCTTTCAAAAACCGTTAAAAATTTTGATCTAGTACAAGTCAATCTAGAGTAATTACACAGTTTTACAAAAAAAAAAAAATGTCATGGCGCTTTGACCAAACTATGTGTTTCCCAGGGACTTTGACGTCCTTAATCGGAATCCCGGGTCCGTTTTTTCCAGAACGTCTGAGAAAAAAGATTTCAAGGTCATATGGAGGTCATGCGTCGTTTAGTGATAAATTCGCTAAAATTCTGAAACAAATTTTTTATCATTGAGTTCTTAGTCCTCAAAAAGAATATGTGGTCAAAAAGGGTATCATAGTCTGGTCAAAACGCCATGACATTTTATTTTTTATTTGACCGATAGAAAACATTTTTTTATATATTTTATGAAGACTCATTACTCACGTCGAATACCATCATCAATTTTGCATGAACATGAAACCCCATAATTTATCAATTGCTTAAATTTTCAATGGAAAAATTGATTTTCTTAACTCACTGTAAACAAAACAAATAGCACTTGTACATCAAAACGTTGTGACTACGTTTATGCTAAAAAATGTCAAATTTTATTATGGCGTTGCCAGATTTTAGCTATTGACATTAGTGTTGCCTAGGCCAAAAATATATTGAGCAGCCCACGTATGCATCTACTTTACACAATACACGAACATTCATGTTGTTTCCAGCTTTTGTTTTGTACTGTACTATATTTATTCGTTGAAGTTGTTACAGCCGAGTGTAATGATGATTTCTGTTGTGTATTTTTGACATAATATTACACAAAAAATTGTAAATTAGACAACTTCTAAGCAATATTGACTGATATCTTACATAACTAACATTCATATATTTGAGATGAGATATCTGAAAGAAAAAACTTTTACAACTTATTGGCTTTTGTACAAGGGAGTGTTTTTTTTTTTTTTTTTGTTTTAATGAACGCAAAATTGTACTATAATTCCGCTGCTTTATTCTGTGATTAACAGGCCTCTAAATCATATAAGAATTATAAACAAAAACATTAAAAATTATAATTATACAGGAAATATCATCACTGTTAACAGGCAACAAACAATACAAAATGCGTTGTTTCTTTAAACTTTACTTTTAACGTTCACATTTCAAGTAAAGGACAGTTTTTCAACTTTGTAACTCAAACAAGTGATACAATTTATTTACTGTTTTTGTTATTATTTATCCCTCAACAATGTATGCTTAAAAAGATGGCGAGATTTTGCAAAAAAAAAAAAAAAGAAAGAGAAGAAAATATACAAATGCACCCGGTGTAGGCAAATATCCGAGACACGTTTTTAGTGTTCTGTATGCCGACCGTATAAGTCAATTTTTATCATTGAGTATACGATTAATAAACTGCTTTACTTTATTATTATTGTTATTTTTTTTAAAATTATTTATTTAAATTACCTTCAGTAGAAAAGTTGGAATAATTTTTTTTCTACTTAATTTATATCACAACACAATGGCTTTACTTTAATTGGTGTAACGAGGCGTATGATGAATTTTTTTTCCATACCTTTAATTAAAACATTGAACTTCTTACTCGTTTCGAAATGACTTTATTATTGTTTACTATCGTACTAATCAGTTTATTTATTTACGTTTTAAAAAGTGTGATTTTTATTAATGATTACGTTTTATTTTTCTCATATTTAAAAGTTTTGAAAAACAATTAAGTTGTGCGAAAAACAATAATAATAATAGTAATAAATGTCAACGTCCAAAATTTATATATTATATGCATATGTATTTTATATGATTCGTTAACTAAAAATGTGACCAATAGTCAAGTGACAAATCAAACAAATTTAAGGAGTTGTGAAATTTGCTAAATGAAGCAAAAAAAAAAATGGTTGTTCTTCAATATTGTTAGGCCATTCCGGCCGTACAGTTTAATTTAACAATTTATGCTAACTTAAAATGGTTTATGTTGACTATATGAAAATTATACTAATTTTATGAACTTTAGTCAATGTTTTGCAAGAATCGAAAATTCCATGCATTTTCCAACTTAGAATATTATGACAATTAGGAGAAGAGAAAAAACTACTGAACATGGCTATGGTGACATATGTTTCGAAACTCAAATTTAGCATTAATCGACTCCGGATTAATCAATCCATATGAAAAATCATATATTAGATCTCAAAATTAAGTTGTAACACTTGGAATCGTTCTAGAGGTAGAGAGTTCCTTAACATGCCTGCCGTAATTCGGTACACTTATATTATTGCCAAAATGAAACGTCTCCATTTGTCACCATCCTTTATGATTGCTATTATCTACTGGCACGACTTTCTCAGTTCTTGGATTTCCTTACCCAGTCACCTTTGCTAGGTGATTCTCGGCCTACAACGTCTTCTACTGCCTAGTGGATTCTACTCAAGAGTCTGGCGGCAGACTTCGCTGTGTGATTTCCAGAGAGTATGACCAATCCATCCCCACATGTGTAGCTTGATCTCGTTTGCAATGGGCATCTGGTTGCATTTTAGGTGTAGTTCGGCGTTTGAGATAGTGCAAGGCTACCAAACCTTTAGAATTTGTTTATTACATACACATAGAAAACAACATTGTCAAAAGTGGCAGAAACGTGGTTATTTTAACAACGTTGCGACCCAAATTTTGAGCATTGCTCGTTCGTAGCAGTTTTAACAACGCGCGTTGCTAAATGAGTTTCAACTTCGTTCGTAAGTGATTTTACAACGAATTATTCGACTGGTTTTATAAGAGACCTAACAACATTAATAACGAGGGCAGCGATTATTAAAAACTTTCGAACAATTTCAATAGTTCAGATAATTCAAATAGTTGGAATAACTCAAATAGTGGAAATATCTCGGATAATTCAAAAAGTTCAGGCAATTTAAATAGTTGGAATAATTCGAATAGTTTGGATAATTCAGTAATTGAAATTATCCGATTAGTCCTATGGTTAGTCCTGGACTTAAGCGTCATAGAATGCGAGGTCAGCAATTATTCAAAACTTTCTAATAATTTAAATGCATTTTTGGAATAAATCGGCTAGTTCGGAATATTCGAATAGTTGAAATAATTCAATAGTTCGGAGTAGTTTGGATAAACCGAATGATTCGAGATCTAAATTATTTCAACTATAATAATTCGATTAGTTCAATAGTTCGAATAATTCGATTTATTAACGTAGCTCGATGATTTTTTTTAGTTTTTCAAAAACCAATCATTTATTTTTTAAACGCATTTTTATTTTATTTTTTTCAAAGCATATATTTCCTGAGTTGAAGAAACTCAAAATGGTCCATTGCAAGTTTCGTTTATAGAAAAATCAATGTTTCTCAATTTAAATTCCACTTAAATGGTAACAAAATATTTAAAATTCAACATAAATTAAAACTGTCAATAAACTGTTTGCTTTTTGTTTTTGTTTTCTTTAGCCATTGCTGTTTAAACATTAAAAAGTTAAACAACACAAAAAGCTTTTTAAGAAAGCTCCACTTTTGTATAAAGTTGTAAATGCTCTCGCAAAGAGAGAAAAACAATTTATGATTTCTTATTGAGTTTTACCATAAAGTTTAAATGGACTTGCTATAAAAGTTGCTGCATTTTAATTAGTTTACTTAACTAAAGACAGAAAAAAAGATTTGCAATGCCAGCTGACTGAACGTGTAAGTTACGGGCTGATTAATTGAATGGGTTGTTCAAATTTGGTGTTCAAATGAGGAGCAACATATTGTTGCTTATTTATGACAGTTGTTGCTTGCTACTGCTGCAACTCATCACACCAAATTGTTACTTTTTTTTTTTGCTAATAACTTGTTTGTTTAAAAAATTGTTGATACATTGTTAATGAGCAATTTTTTGTTTGTATTGGCGAAATAACAGCTTACGAGGGGGGAGGGGAGGAAAGAAATGCGTATGTGTTCTTTTTGACTAAGACTAGAATGATACTGCGTTGTTCTTCAAAAAAAAAAAAAAAAAAAAAAATAAAATGTACCCTCTAAATAAATTCTACAAATATAAGAGTATTATATTTACTTTTAAAAATTGTTAAGTTCTTAGTAATATGGCACAAGATGGCACAATTTGTTTAAAAATTTTATTTATTTTTTAAATAAAAAATTTTCAGCAGCAGCGGTCGAAAATTCGAATAAAGTTGAAAAGAAATAAATTGAATTGTCGAAAAATGTTTTCAAAAAGTCATGAAAAAAGAGTCAAAAAGTAACGAACACAATAGTGTACCATCCTTGACCTTCAAATAAAAGCAAAAAGTTCGAATAAAGTTTTAAAATATCGAGCAAAGTTATATAAGTCATGTGAATGAATTGAATTGTCGAAAAATGATTTCAAAAAGTCATGAAAAAAGAGTCAAAAAGTAACGAACGCAATAGTGTACCATCCTTAATCTTCAAATAAAAGCAGAAAGTTCGAATAAAGTTTTAAAATATCGAGCAAACTTATCAAAGTCAGGTGAATAAATTAAATGGTCGAAAAATGGTTTCTAAAAGTTGAGAAAAATCCAAAAAGTATCGAACACAATAGTGTACCATTCTTATACTTTTAACAAAGGCGGAAAATTTGAATAAATTTGCAAAGCATCATGCAAACTTAAAAAAGTCGTAGAAATGAATTCAATTGTCGTAAAATGGTTTCGAAAAGTCGTGAAAAAGAGCCAAGAAAATTGATTTAACAATTAGACTGATGAAAAAAAGGATATTTGAATACTCCACTATTATAGTACTCCCAAAAATCTGAAAGAAAAAAACGAGCTCAGATCTTTTTAAAATTTTTTGAAGGTCGTTAATAGCACTAGTTTACAAATTAATTATTTTTTTCTGTGATCTGAGTGCCACTATCAAATTCTAATGTAAAATGACTCCCTGATTCAGAAAATAACTATATTTTTTTTTTCTACGGAGACGTTTTCGAGAAATCCCCCTTTTCCTGTTTTTGAAGGGGGGGAAAAATATGATCTCATATAATCACATATATCTCGTAAACCAGTAAAGCCAGCTTAAGATGTAAGACAACAAAATAAAGGTAATAAAATTTTACATAAACGCCTTATACTTTTCTTTTCGATCAGTTTTTTAGTTTGTGTGTTATTAATAAATATTTCGAAAAATTTTGATTTTTCTTTTGAAAAATCGAAAAAAAAAGTTTTTCAATTGGGATATTTTCTTGAAAAAAAATTCGGTAAAAATAAAAAAACCTCATTGTGCAAAAGTCTAAAGAACCCCAGTAAAAACAAGATACTAATCAAGAAAATCGATGGATAAATAACGGAGTTATAATCAATTAAGTGAAAATACCAAAAGACAAATTTTACTCTATTTTTGTAATTTTCCTTGCATAAGGGTACAATTTTGAAAATTTTTTTTTCCGATTCGGCCGGTTCATATTTTTTTTTGATTTGGTGGACCATCATTAGTAAAAAAAAATTATTTTTATTTTTTTCGCTCATGTAGTGTTGCCGTATTAGCAAAAAAACAATTATTTGAGGTGTCGCTTAACTTCAACTGATCTGTAAAGAGAACAACATATTCTACTCCTTATTAGAGGATCTATTTAAAAAGGCAAATAAATTGCCTTTTTAACATTGGGTCATTTGTTGATATCAGATGAAAATTAGCCAATCTATAGTAAACCAAATTTCAAATTTAAAGCAAATTTCGATGATTTTCAGAATCTTTCTTTAACGTCGTTAACATTTTCTTGTTTGAAAAAATAGAAAAAGTCAAGTTTTATTACTGTTGTCATTTATATATTTTATTACAAAAATTTTGAGTTAACGCGGACCAAGATCGGATGAAAAATGACAGCTCTATTCGAGATTTAGTGAATAAACATATGAAATTTTTGTTTTGTTAATTAAATAGACAGCAATTTAGTAGGTTCAGTCACTAAATCTAGAATAGAGCTGTCATTTTTCATCCGATCTTGGTCCGCATTGACTCAAAATTTTTGTAATAAAATATATAAATGACAACAATAATAAAACTTGACTTTTTCTATTTTTTCAAACAAGAAAATGTTAACGACGTTAAAGAAAGATTCTGAAAGTCATCGAAATTTGCTTTAAATTTGAAATTTGGTTTACTATAGATTGGCTAATTTTCATCTGATATCAACAAATGACCCAATGTTAAAAAGGCAATTTATTTGCCTTTTTAATAAGATCCTCTAATAAGGAGTAGAATATGTTGTTCTCTTTACAGATCAGTTGAAGTTAAGCGACACCTCAAATAATTGTTTTTTTGCTAATACGGCAACACTACATGAGCGAAAAAAATAAAAATAATTTTTTTTTTACTAATGATGGTCCACCAAATCAAAAAAAAAATATGAACCGGCCGAATCGGAAAAAAAAATTTTCAAAATTGTACCCTTATGCAAGGAAAATTACAAAAATAGAGTAAAATTTGTCTTTTGGTATTTTCACTTAATTGATTATAACTCCGTTATTTATCCATCGATTTTCTTGATTAGTATCTTGTTTTTACTGGGGTTCTTTAGACTTTTGCACAATGAGGTTTTTTTATTTTTACCGAATTTTTTTCAAGAAAATATCCCAATTGAAAAACTTTTTTTTTCGATTTTTCAAAAGAAAAATCAAAATTTTTCGAAATGTTTATTAATAACACAGAAACTAAAAAACTGATCGAAAAGTAAAGTGTGAAGCGTTTATGTAAAATTTTATTACCTTTCTTTTGCTGTCTTACATGTTGAGCTGGCTTTACTGGTTTACGAGATATATGTGATTATATGAGATCATATTTTTCCCCCCCTTCAAAAACAGGAAAAGGGGGATTTCTCGAAAACGTCTCCGTAGAAAAAAAAAATATAGTTATTTTCGGAATCAGGGAGTCATTTTACATTAGAATTTTATAGTGGCAACCAGATCACATTTTTGCTGTAAACTAGTGTAGCCGTTCTATGCAAAATCTCAACGATTTTTATTTTATTACGATCTCCAAAAAGGTCAGAATGAGTCGTGCAATATCTCAAATTTTTAGTTTTAAATCAAGGTATATAAGAAAAATTAGATATCAACCATACTATACATTGTTTTTTAGCTATAATACTCACGAGTAATGTTTTTTCGAAATTTTACCCCGCTCTAAAACTCTAAAAATACATTTTGGGTAAAACTTGTTGTCCCAAGGTCTGGAGATGCTTGCTCCTTTCTAGGAGACGCTTAGAGGTTACTGGGTGTTTGAAATTATCTTTTAACGTCGTATTCGGCTTCAGAGCACCAAAAAACCTAAAAATTGATACACATTTTATATTTTTACGAAACGTGAAATTTTAACTCCGTTGGAGGGGGTGTTAGGGGGTACCTGTTCTACTAAAATTATTTTTTTTTTGTCATCTGTTCCAGCCTACCAAAAAACCTAAAAATATACATTCCTTAAAATTTTTTATAAAAAGCGTTACTTCATTCCTCTTGGGGGCTATAAGGGGGTGACTAGGTGCTCCAAATTATTTTTTGACATTACTGAAAGCGAGAGCACCTAAAAACCTAGCAATATGCAAACATTTAAAATTTTTAGAACAAGTTAAGTTCTAACCCCTAAGGGGTATTAAGGGGACGCTAAAAAATCAAAATTTTTTTTTTCTAAAAATACGATTTTCAGGCTCCACGCCCCCAATACATGGGGCCTAGGGGATGTACCCTCTGGGTCTTGACTTTTTTTTTTTTGTATGCCTGTGTTATCTTTGTTTTGCGGAACTAATGGTTGTCAGTTACCGAGTTTAATTAAAACCATACAGGGTGCATTGAATATTTACCTTTATTGTTTAACTCTTTAAAATATTTTGAAATTTAATTTTCGTTTTAATAAAATAGGACCGCCACTGTACAACAAAACTACATTTTCTCTTTTAAGTCAATGATTTAAGCCGTATTTGTACAAGTCGTTTAGCTGAGTAGAGGAATGTTTTTATTTATTTATTAAATTTCATTGAGTTTCTCTCCATTTAATTAATGTGTTTTTTTTTTTTTTTTCATTCAATATTCAATCACAACACCCCACTCACCCTTAATGTAACAGCTGCTAAGCATCAACTGCATTGAGCAAACGTCAACTATTGACATTCTGTTGCTGCTGTATGTAGTTACTGGCAGTTATGACCATAATATGGGTTTTTTTTTTTTGCAGTGTTTTTCCACTTTGTCGTACGCGTGTTTGACTGCAATGTGTACTTGCAGTTGAGTGGAACTCGGCTGCTTGTTTTAGTCAAGCGCTTGAATTCATGTGAAACAATTGAATTTTGTGGAACAGATAGTAAAGTATTTTGCAGCTTCTTGCAGAAATTCTAATATTTGATAGTAATTAAATATTTAAAAAGTTGCAATCAAGTCAGAGACTAAATTTTGTAATTGAAAAACGCGTTTTGTTAAATTTTGAAACGCAAGTGACGCATATTAAATTGGCTTATGTTTCATAATGCTGGCTTAATAGTTAAAAAAAAAATAGTGGTTACAAATGTAGTAGAGTTTAATAAAGAATTATCAATGCGTCACTCGCGTTTCAACTTTGTAGAAATGCCCAAAAAGTAATATGTGTAACAGCTGTTTCTGCTTAACAACATTTGTACTAAATTTTGTTTTTTGTTTTCTTTCATTTTCTTTTTAGATGGTTTCATGGCAATCTTTCTGGCAAAGAAGCTGAAAAATTGATTTTGGAGCGTGGAAAGAATGGTTCATTTCTTGTGCGTGAATCTCAAAGTAAACCCGGTGATTTTGTGCTCTCCGTGCGGACGGACGATAAAGTGACGCATGTAATGATTAGATGGCAAGTAAGTACAACAAATTATGAATGAAAACAAAGTACACTTTTGTATCTGAAATAGAATTTTTGTGTAAAACACTTTGCGAATGTGCATTACTCATGCTTAGTAGTCTTGAAAATTTAATTTGACTTCCTTCTATATACTTTGTGTATATACATTGGGGTGACCAAAAAAAAAAAAAAAAACCGTAGGTGTTGAAATGTTCAGGTCGCTCAGCTAAAATGATACAGATTTCAGATCTAAAAATTAAGATTTAGAGGTCGCTAGTTTTCATCTCATTTTTGACAATGAAAGTGTTAAAAAAAAATTTTCTAATATAACTTTTTTCACATAATTTTAAACACGAAATCCGTTGGCGTCATCCATTTTACCCTTATTAACTGCGTTTTGCACCAAATGCCATAATATGGTTGGATATACCTTTCAGCTGTGACATTCATTTAACATATGTATATATTGACCCTCTTAAAATTATAAACGTTAAAATAGCTAGTTTTGTGAGGTGAAACAAAATATAATAAAGCTAAGATGGGGTATCCGCCCCTCGCAGAGTCCGAAGTTAAAAAAAAGAGAGGTGAAAATGTCCCTAAAGTTTCTTGGTTACGAAAAAGTGTTAGAAAGAAACTTATTACTTTTCCCTTGATAATATTTTAGTGAAACCATTCTACCCCCTATTTCCCTCCCCTAAGGGGGCCCTCATACAAAATTAATGTTTTGATTTAAATAACCATCTCATGATGGCCTAATAGGGAAAAAAATATTAAACGACCCCCAATATTTATTTCTCCTCAACATTTTTGTAAACAATATCCAGCCCCTATTTCCCTCCTCTAAAAAGGCTCTCGTGCGATATTACTTAACGTTTCCTTATCAGTAAGCTTTGGCGATAACTCGTATTCATCAATATCTGTTTTACTATATATTTTGGTAGGCCATAATTTCTTCTGTATATTCTTGGTTCATTATATATAGAACTAGCATTTCCCGGTGTGCGTTGCTACACCTTCTCTTGTATAAAGGGCGGGTGATGTCTAATTAAATACTACCAAAAAATGTAAATTGTCTTATCTAAGTAGTATGTGGGTTAAATAGTTTCAGAAATATGACTTTTTTTGAAGAGCGTGGTATGTATTCTCCTTTAAATCCTAGGTGGAGTATAGGGCCAGAAGAAAGGCGTATTACCCCTCATTTTTCCCTTGGACATTATTTGTGCCGAAACTTTTAATACATCATCCATGTCCGTTTAATATTTTTAGCGATATGATATGATTTTTTTGGAAACAAGAAAAAAACGAACTATCCAAGAGGGTGAACAAATTTTTTTTCAACTAAAATGTCGTAAAAAGTCGGCATCCTTGGGTGAAAAAAAATTTTTCAATTAAAACGTCGTAAAAAGTCATGAAACGCGTAGAAAAAACGAAAAAAAAAAAAAATTTTTTAAATTTTTGGTTCCGACGACCTATCGGGGACCCTGGGTGAAAAAAAAAATTTTTCAACTAAAATGTAAAAAGTATTGAAACGCGTAGAAAACACAAAAAAAAAATAGAAAAAAAAAAAGTGTTTGGCTCCGGCATCCTAGGGGGCACCTTGGGTGAAAAAAAAAAAAAAAAAAAACTGAAAAAACCTATAAATATAAATTCGGATTTAATAATATTTGCATTTTGTTTTTGGGTGGCAAGTTTTAAATAAACTTTTGCAATTTTAAATCAAAAATGTGTCACTTTTGAAACAAAAACTTTTAAATTTCGATTTGAAATCATACTGTAATAGTTGGATGTGGCGACAAAAGCAGACGACAGTTTGTATTTAGCTTATTTCGGTATGAGGAATTATATGGTAATAAAGGTTGGATTGGATGATTTGGCTGGGCTTGTGACCCTATACATAGTACAACATGACGTATGAGTAACATTTCATTTACCGAAAACATTGTACATATATGGCGAAGATAAGAAAAATTATGTTTTGTTAGGTTTTTAATAGTTTTTATATTAATTAAAAATGTTTCACTTACTTTTGCCAATTTAAAATCAAAAATGTTTTACTTTTGAATTAAAAATTTTGATTTGGCAAAAGTGGTTAAATGTGCAAAAATTTAAAATTCACTAAAAGTAAAAACTATTTAAGAGTCTCCTTTTAATTTTATTTTTAAGTAACCCATATTTTCCATATTTTAAAGATACAATAATTTTTTTTTTAAATTATGGCCCTGCAAACGTACAAAATAGAGGAAAGAACAACAACAAAAAATACAGACATACAAATAAAGTTTTCCTCATTTCTTGACCTTGAAAATTCTAGTAAATATTTACAAAAGCGCAAAACAGCAACTGACAACAACAACAACGCCAACTGACAAGTCAATAATATTGTTGTAATAAATAAACTACAGCAACAGCAAAAAAAAACTAAACTAAATGCTTTGGCTCATGTAATGTATAGCAATTCATTTTTTTTTTTTTTTTGTATTGCTTTTTTATGTGAGTGCTTTTGTCCAGCAGCACATCCAACGAACGTACGTGGTGGTACGTGTGCACGTGGATATCACAGAATAGTACCTATGCGCTTTTTGTTTTTGTTTTGGCAGAAATGTTCAAAAATATCGATTAAAAAAAAAAAGTTTTTTCCTCTACAGCCAAACTCATGCATTCGCCTTGACTGTTCATTTCATTTGAATTGTGGCCTTTTTTATTTTTCCTAATTTCCTATTAAATTTTTTGATTAGACTTGGCTTTCATTTTCTTATAATGCCCCCAGATGTTTTTTCTTAGTCACCCCAACTCACCCTAATTTGCCCTTGAACTTTGGCTTTTATATTTTTTTAAGTTTTTTTTTTAGTTATGTCTTTTTGCATTACTAAGAGTAATATTGCTTTCCCTAATGTTTTCTGTTTTAGTTTTGTATTTTTTGCCATTTTTTCCTAAACGACATCTAGAGCATTGCTCTACATAAATTGTTTGATAAAAAAAAACTGTATGTTTGTCTCATTGTTTACGGATGTCCTTTTTGAATCAATTATGATCAAAGCTAAACTCCTTAATTGTTTCTAGTATGACACAGAAAACAAGCGCGATCCCAAAAATATTTCATGCAAAAATTATGCTTAAAAGTCCCAAATCCTCAGTCTCCTGGCATAACTCTCTTCCGAAATTATAGTTTTAATGCTAAATAAAACTCAATTTCAAGTGTGCATACGTACACTTTGCACTAAAAATGCGAATTGTAATCAATGGTGTTTCAATGGCTCGACTTATGACTTTTACCTCAGCCTCCTGGAAATTTTGTTTAATTTGCGTATCTATTGCGTTGCTGCTTTATTGATGCGAACAAAATTAAGTTATCTTAGAATCGCTTTCATTTGTCTCAGATCGTTAATATTTTAGTCGATACGCCGCGTTTTGTGTGTGAAATTGTGTTGCAGCCAGTTAAATCCTTAGATCTCTGGCAAAAGTTTAACACTTTCGGAATCAAGATAGAAATAGCAATTTCTCTACTATGAGGATATTGGTTTCAGGTTAATTTTTGTACGATAAATACGAAGCCGAAATTTGTCGATATATTTTTGCTAATCCGCTTAGCTCATAAGATGAAAGACCATCTGTAGACGGTCTTGTGGAAACCAACAAATCAAGTGACAACGCTCAAACTGCAACTATCAATGTGAAAGAAACATTTGCCGATTTGAGCATAGACAATTTGAAATTAACAAAATAATTGGGTTTCTATAAAAAAACTTCTGTAGACGGTCTTACAAGTAGTCTAAAGTTTAAATTGATTTGTTTAAAAAAAGTTCTTGTTTCAAATTGAACTGAGTAAAGTAATTTGTTCATTCACTTATGAAATGCAGTAACTTTGCTGCCTAGTGTTGAAAACATTCAATAAACGTTTTTCTTTATTAATTAAATTCCTTTTCATTTTTTTCAAGGATAAAAAATACGATGTTGGTGGTGGTGAACCATTTTCCACACTGTCTGAGCTCATCGAACATTACAGACGTAATCCAATGGTGGAAACGTGCGGTACGGTTGTCCATTTGCTGCAGCCGTTCAATGCAACGCGCATTACAGCTGCTGGCATAAATGCTAGGGTCGAACAACTGGTTAAGGTGAGTTAATAATGACAGAAATCATCATTTAAAATACAAATGCGTACATATTTAGCAATTAGCTGTTCAATTAACTTAGTTAAATTTATAATTAAATGTAAATTATTGTTAAGCTTTCTAATGAATTATTCATTAATTTTAATATTTGTAATTTCTATCACAGGGAGGCTTTTGGGAGGAATTCGAATCATTGCAGCAGGATAGTCGTGATACATTCTCACGTCGTGAAGGCTATAAAATTGAGAATCGTAATAAAAACCGCTATAAAAATATTTTGCCCTGTAAGTAACAAGACATATAATTTCTGATTTACTGCTAAGTATCCACTAATTTCTATCCCATGCTTTTTTTTTCCAGATGATCATACCCGCGTTAAATTAATGGATGCCGATCGCAGCATTGCTGGCGCTGAATATATAAATGCCAATTATATACGTCTACCCACCGATGGCGATTTGAATAGTATGAGCTCATCCTCAGAAAGTTTAAACGCTACGGTACCATCGTGTCCAGCATGTACTGCGGCGCTTTTGCAAAAAAGTTGCACACATTGTCAGATGCTGAACAAAACGTGTGTACAATGTGCCATGAAATCGGCCATTTTGCCGTATAGCAACTGTGCGACATGTAATAAAAAATCTGATACCTTAAATAAGCATAAACGTAGCGAATCCCTATCATCGAATGGTAGCGCCATGAGTGGCATTGGTGGTGGCGGTTGTAGCCGTGCTGGAAATCCGGGTGTTGGTCTGCTTAAGAAGAATAGCAATGATTTGTCAGAGCGTGATATGTTCAAGACTTATATTGCAACGCAAGGTTGTTTGCAAAATACGGTAGCTGATTTTTGGAATATGATTTGGCAGGAAAATACGCGTGTTATTGTGATGACGACCAAAGAATTTGAGCGGGGTAATTAATTAAAAGACTTTATTGAAAATGCATTTTATTAACGTTACTTTATTTTAGGCAAAAATAAATGTGCCAAATATTGGCCCGATGAGGGACAATGCAAACAATTTGGACAAGCCAAAATTCAATGTATCTCTGAGAATTCAACCAGCGATTATACGTTGCGTGAATTTCTTTTTTCGTGGCGTGACAAACCGGAGCGTCGCATTTTTCATTATCATTTCCAAGTGTGGCCCGATCATGGTGTACCAGCTGATCCAGGTTGTGTATTGAATTTTCTTCAAGATGTCAATACGAAACAAAGTCAATTGACACAAGCTGGCGAAAAACCGGTAAGCAAATAATGATAATGAACATGCAATATTGCAATAAGTACTGCTATGAAAAATCTATTGCTAATGCTTTTCTCTCTGTGTATATTGTAAGCTAACTAATTTATTAAAAAAAAATTACATATGCATATGAATTTGTAAGTTACTTTTCAAAAGATGAAATTCCGCGCTGCTTTATTTTCATTTATTAAGTTTAAAATTAGTTCATTTTTATTAATTTTCTTTTATTTTATACAAATTGTAGGGTCCCATCTGTGTGCATTGTTCGGCTGGTATTGGTCGCACAGGCACATTTATTGTGATTGATATGATTTTGGATCAAATTGATAGAAATGGTAATACTGAAATTGTATTTTTGCATTAAATAATATACTAATAAAATAAAATCGTTTTTCACAAAAGGTTTGGATACCGAAATCGATATACAACGCACAATACAAATGGTACGTTCGCAACGTTCTGGTTTAGTACAAACAGAAGCACAATACAAATTTGTATACTATGCTGTCCAACATTATATACAAACGTTGATACAACGTAAACGTGCCGAAGAGCAAAGTCTACAAGTTGGTCGGGAATACACAAATATTAAGTAAGTTAATTGAATTGAAATAATTTACCTTTCAAGACAAAACGAATCGAATGATTAATTTTCAATTAAAGCAAACTTTTCAATGAGTTGCAAAGCCGTTAGTTTAATCACAGCCTCAAAGTTCAGTAAAAAAGTTGATAACTTTACTATGAGAGTGAAACGTCTTAAATAGTCGTCAAAAACGCTTCAATTGCACTTTGAAACTAAGACCTCAGCCTCAAGTGTTCCTATCAATTTTAATCGTTATTTAAATGTTTAAGCGCTGGAGTTTCATTTAAAACTCCATATACCGTTACAAATTTCACTAACCTACGGTTGTAGATTTGAAGCGGAACTCAAACGCGCTCAAAATAGAAAAAATCCAAAATTTGGCATCTAGGACAATTTTTTTTAATTGTATGTGTTTTTAACTGACATCTGTTTAAAATCAAAAAGTTTATAATTTTACTGCTAAAAGTAAGACATTTTTAAAAGTCGTCAAAAACGATTCAGTTTCACTTTGAAAATTGACCGACAGCCTCAAGTTTTTCAATCAATTTCAATCGTTACTTAAATGTTTTAGTGCCAGAGTTTCATTTAAAACTTCATATATCAACCTATTCTAAATTTCACTTACATATAGAAGTGGATTTGAAACGTTTTGAAATAATCTCGAAATTCATTCGGCAAATTTTATTTACTTGGTGTGTATTTTTGACTGACAACATTACTGTAAAAAGAAATACGTTTTAAATAGTCGTCAAAAACGCTTCAATATCACTTTGAAATTAAAAACTCAACAAAAAGTTTTCGAAATGAAATTTATTGAATTAATTGTTAAATTCCTAAGCTAACTTTTTTTTATTAAAATGAAATTTTCATTATTTACAGATATACAGGCGAAATTGGCAACGACTCACAAAGATCTCCACTTCCACCAGCTACTTCTAGCTTAAGTTTAGCAAGTAAACAACAGCAGCAATTAAATGCCGCAGCAACAAATGCAACGACGATTACAGCGGACAATATTATTAAAAATCTACAGCAGCATCAGCAGCATATAGCGCCAGTTAATTCTTTAGCAACGAAAATGCAACCGCCGTTGCCACCGCAAACCCCAAAAACACCAACATCGGCGGCGACAGCAGTAGCTGCACATAATAGCAGATATCAGCAGCAGCAGCACCAACAACAACAACAGCAACAAATTTACAACGATGCAACAACAACGCCAAAAAACAACGAAACAGCAGCTGCAGCAAATCAGCAACAACAGCAGCAGCATACAGGTAAGCAGGTGTCAACAAGGCCCGGTTTATTGAAATTTTTCACCACTCCAATAATTTTTCAGCCTACGAAAACATTCCCAAAGACATGATGAGGCACTATGCACCGCCTCCGACACCACCGCGTAAAACATGACAGTTAAATTTTTAAGGAAAGATTTAAAAAAAAAAAAATAACGAAAAAATGAAACAAAAGAGCAACAAGAAAACAAATTTGTGGCAAAATTTTTTGCAAAATATAAAACATAATTTTTTGGTTTTTTAAAAAAACTTGTAAAACGCGTCTTGAACAAAATATTCAAACGAAAAAAATTTGAAATATTTAACAATACACATACCATACATACATTTTATGTATGATGTATGTATGTACGCTTTCAAATTGGGAATGGCTTAGACTATTGCCAAATTTCATGTTGATGGTCATAAATGAAAGCTAGCATTCATAAGTGTGGAGCACTTTAAAACTAAAACATTGCATTGGTAGTATTTTGTTTTTGGAATTTGTAAAATATATATATGTTTCCGGAAATGTAATTTTGTTATTAAACTTTATTTAGAACTATAATTTTCCAGTTATGTATATTTGTTATGTTTGAAAAAGTAGACAGATTTCAATTGAATTCTTCAAGAAGAAATCAATGTTACTCATACGTCACGTTGACCAAAAGAAAACTTGAAATTTTTGAAACTTCAATGCAATATTTTTTGGGGCTCTATAAAAACATTTCTATTAAAAGAAAAATCAGCTTAATTCGACTTAGAACAAATGCATTTTAAGCGCAATTCGCCATCTTTTATGTTGGTATGTGATTATTAAATAACTTAAATAGAACAATCAACCGATTGAGATATTTTTATTTAATTTGGTACTTTTCAATTAATTTGGACTACTTTTTGAATACAACATCAATCAAATGGCCGACTCTATTGATTACGGCAATATATGTCCTTCTTGCTGCATTTTCCATAACTTTTTCGAGCAACTCTGACGCTTAAGCAATGATTTCGGCACGAATGTTTGCCTTAAGCCCGTCAACAGTCGAAGGCTTGCTGGCGTACATTTTTCTTCTCAAATAACCCCACAAAAAGAACTCAGCGAAGGTCAGATCTGGAGATCTGTATAGCCAGTTAGTGCTGCCTTTTTGTGACATCACACGTCCAGCGAATTTTCGTTTGTTTGATTTGCTGAAACCAGTAAGCATCATCCAGACCTTTTCCACGCATTTTCAGGCACCAATAATCTGCCAACATCGACCGATATCGATTTCCATAGACTATTTTGCCTTCTCTGAAGGAAAGTGACCCAATTATAGTATTTTATGAATCTCGTGTGGATTCTCTGTTACCCAAATGCGGCAATTATTTTTGTTTACGACGTTAGAGATTGTGAAATGTGCCTCGTTCGTCATTAAAATTTGCTTCCAAAAATCAAGTTCAGCGTCAACCATTCGAGCTACTGTTTGTTAACAATCATTGGAACGTTTTGGGTGTTGTTGAACGGCATGTGGACAATCTCCCACTGTGGCCGCTGCTCAGCAAAATTCGACACTAAACGACGATAGTGTTGTCAGATGATGCTGCTTCTTGGCTACAATATTTTCGACGATATGCTCATTTGAGTGAACCCTTTAAAGACCAGGTCCGAAAACTCGCAGCGATTTCAAAACAACAATTAGTCAAATTCGATGCAATAGTGCCTAGCAAAACTTTCATCCAAGTAAATCGGGTGCTTTTAGTCGTCGAGGGGTTAACACAACTGAACTATTACCAATTTACAGCGCGACAATTTGGATTGGTGAAAATTGTACTGAATTGACGTTTCAAAAACATAACTACATAAGACAATCGGTTGATATATGTTTACATACCGACATAAAAGATGACGCGTACCATTTAGAATTGATTTATGGCCATTAGCGTCATAATATACATATAAAATGTTATAGTGTTTATGTTTTTTTATTAATTTTTTTTCAAATTGTTTTTTGCTTAATTAATTTGAAATGTTTTTATGTGTTTGTTGTTGCTTTATTAAGTTTTATTTTGAAAAAATTTGTTTTACGTTTGTTGTTGTACATTTTTTTTTAAACGTAACGTATTTCCTCTACATCCTCTCCTCCCTCAAGTAATAAGTAAGCAGTTTTCTTTAAATGTTTGACATTTACTTAGACTAGACAGTAGTTCTGCAATTGTAAAAAAAACAAAATTTTAAAAAATTTGTTTTATTTTTCTACATAATGACAAAAGCAAATTAAATTTGCCACGTTAATATTTTCACAAAAATATTTTTTAAAGAACAGTCTTGTGATTTTTCAATAAGAAAAATTTTCATATATTTTATTGCGTTCTGAAGAATTTTAAGGTCTTTATTTCAAAATTTTCGAGCATTACTCATCAACAATTAGATGTGACTTCAAATAGAAATTTTGAAAAAAAAAACTTGCATACTACGTTGATAAGCTTCCCCGCGCGCGCTCTTACTGTATTTGGTGCTATTTACTTTATTCTCATAGAAAGTTTTGTTGCAAATACCCCCCTCTTCCCTGCAACAAATGAATTTTGTATTCTATTGCTTTCTTTTTTATACATAATGATAGGCTGTTAAAAAAACTCTTTACCAAATAGATGAAAAAGAGCATATTTTTATTTACAAATTGATTTTGTCTTAAATACATAAACATATTAATAATATTTTTATTTTATACCTACATATATTTTTTTTTTTAATTGTATGTTAATATATATTTTTTATTAATTTGCCTAAAAATTGTAAAAATTTGAAATGAAAAGAAAAAAAACTTATGAGGTTGATTGACTTAAAATTGCCTAACATTTAAAATGAATATTGATTAAAATTGTGAATTTAATGAGAAAAATAAAAAACTAAAATATTTAGTAGTATATGTACAACATTTGTATGTAAATTTGTTAAAACTTTGAAAAACAAAAAACAAAAATTAAAAAAAAAGAAAGAAATTGTTGCACAGTTTCCGCTGAAGTGTCAATAACCATTACGTTTTGTTAATAATTTTAATAATTATTTTTTACCAAGCATTTTATTTGTAATTTTATTTAATACGTGTAAAATTTAGTTATGTAATTAATTAATGTTAAAATTTTTTCAACTTATATTGTATAACATAGGCTTGATAGTTAAAAATATCGAGCTGTAAAATAAAATATTCTTTTTTTAAGACTTTTTTGTTTAGTTCTTAATTCGAATTTGTATATAAGCAACTTGAATTAAATTCAAGTTAAAGCTTAAAATTAATGTTTAAAAATATATGCAATAAATTTTATGTTTATAAATAATTTTTGTAAAATTGTAAAAAAAAAACTTTTTATTTAATTTTTTGTTTTAAATTTCACTGCGTTTGTTCATTATTACCAGCAAAATTGAAATTGCATAAAAAGAAATGAATTCTTGTTTTGGTTCATAAAAAAAAAAAAAAATATAAAAAGTTTTGCTTAAAAATTTGCTGAAAATATTGCAAACTATATACTTTGAATGTTAGTAGTTAAACGAAGAAAGAAGAGAAAAATGTATATCCAAACATTAAAAAAATAAATAAAACATATAAATATATATATATAAAGTTTACGTACCATATATATTCAGTTTAAAAAAAATAAAAGCTGAATGTCTGTTTTTTTTTTATGTTTAACAGAAGTTTTGCCTAGTTGGTAACATGGTCTCACAATTGTCATCCGTTCCGGGTATGCTATAGCTGATTGTGAAAGTGTGGGAACTGCTATTTGGGAATCTGGAATTGGTTTCTTTCTATCACAACAGGATTCTAAAATATACTGATTTTAAATGATCTTAGGCATTTTTAAATACGTATTTCATAGACATTGACTTAAAGAAAATTTCCTAATTCAGGGTCCAAAAAATTCTAAAACGTTAAAAACAAGTTTAATAGTGAGTTAAGCATCAGAAAAGCTAATTAGAATTTTTTGGACCCGGAATTAGGAAGTTTTCATTTAGTCAATGTCTAAAATATATATTTAAAAAATGCCTAAAATCATGCAATAAAAAGATTCACATTGGTGATTATCGTGAATCAAGATTCCCGGAGAATTTTCTTAAACTGCAATAGAGAATGCACGGCAGTCCGAGAAAATTCCCCGGGAATCTTGATTCACGATAACCCCCCTTATGTTACGTCTATAATCTATATTTAAGCTGTTGTGTGCCTGGGGTGTTACGCATTAAACTCCACTTTTGAACTTTCCCAATTGGATCATTTCTTTCGGAGTTATCGTGCATTTAAATTAAGTATTTTCGACTCCATACAAATGACTAAATTATATTTGTATGGAATTGAGATGCCTGGACTCCAATGGATGATAATTCGTAAAGTAATAATCCAAATGGTAAAGTAAAAAGGTAATGTTTTATGAGGAAGTTCACGGCTATATCAGATGATGCATTTGGTTAAAATAAACTACACTTAATGCTAGAAGTACGCCCTGTGATTGAATGCAGCTCTTTTCGCAATTTGAACCAAGGATAACTCAAAATTCTGACATGATAGAAAATAACTAAGATCAGTTTCGTAAATAGTAGTTCCCGAACTATTGAAAAAACCGTCATAGCTAATTATGTATCTTGTTTTGTTTTGTTCCGTCACAATTTTTTTTTAAGCCTGAAAATATGCTATATTTTGAAGAAAAAAAAAATGAAAATGTAGAATATTGCATCATACTGACAAAATTCAGCAATAACAAGCTCGAGACGAAGCAAACCAAATCACGATGAGGCAAATGAGCGAGAAAATTTAATTGTTTGGCGCATAGGAGCTTGTCGGATTTTTTGGAATTTCATTAACTTTTGAGAGGAAATGGCTTTTGTCTTTTCTTTTTTTTACTTCGGCTTCGGCCCAAAGAATTCAAAAGTTGCAGAAAACACTGAAGTTCTTGGACAAAAGCTCGTTAGATTTATGTTTCCGCTACTACTCAGAAACAAGTGGCTGCTTTAGAAAACATCAATTGCATTGTATTGCAAAAGAATTTACGGAAAAAATGTCGCATAATTTTAGGAGCTTGTTTTATTATTGTATTAAACTTGAGTTATATCACGCCGAACTTACAAAATGTTGAAAATCCGTAGCAACAGCCAGGTTGTCAGTTATAAATTTGGATATAGCACAATTTTAGACGAACATATTTTATGCTTCAGTGTCTATAGACGTTAATAGAATTCGATTGAAACGATAATAAAAACTAGCTCCTAAAATCATGCGGCAAATAGCAAATGAAAAAAGCTTTTCTAAACGTCAGTTGCAATGTAATGCTACAACATTGTCGTAAAAAATATGTTGCATATTTTTAGGAGCTTCGTTTATTACTGTATTAATGAATATTTAATTGATAGTACGCCCTAAAAATATGCAACATATTTCTCATAAAAATACAATTGACGTTTTTTACATAATTCTTTAGTTCCTGCAAAGTGCTTTGCCATTATTAGTCTTGTTAAAGATATTTTTCGGTCAACTCTCAAGCTCTCTTTCTAGATATTGCTTGTAATAAGTTATCGACATTAGGAAGTCGTGGTAATTTGCTTAGAAATATCAAAAAGTGTTTTCTGCAGCCAAAATGCTGCCAAATAATTAATTGTTGCTAAAATTATAAATAAATTTCAATTCCTTTCAATTGAAATATATTTTTTTCAAATTCCTTTCATATTTTGTGTGCAAAAAATTGAAATACATCTGTGACCATAAAAAAATACAACAAAAACTGAATATGTATTTGTACGAATATAAAATACAAGTAAAAAACAAAAAAAATTACATAAATAATAATTATTAATATGAAGATAATAACAAAACTGTTTATGTTTATCCGTATATCCTTTTTTGTTTGTTTTGTTTCATAGCTACATGCATAAGTGTTAATTGAATAATCTAAGTGCTAAGTTGAAATATGCTTGTTAACAAATATTTACATATAACTTATGTAACTAATTATATTTTTTATATAATGAATACGTAGCATAGAGAGTAAAGCTTTTTAAAGAAAGTTTTCTTTTTTAATACTTTATTTAATTATAATATTTTGTATAAATTTTCGCTGCTTATAAGGGAATGTAATCTTAAATTTTGATATTACAACAGTGGGTTTTTTTTGTTTCTTACCTGGGCTGCTATATATATTTCTGGCCTAGGCAACACTAAGTGCTGCCAGGTGCAATCTGACATTTCCATTGGAAAGTTTGACATTTTTTAGCAAAAACGTACTCAGAACGTTTTGACGTACGACCATCATTTATGTTGTTTACAGTGACTTGAAAAAATCATTTTGGCAAAAAAATGGAATTAACTCGTGAACATTTTCGTGCGATCATTTTTCACAACTTTCGACGTGGATTATCACGACAAGAGTGCATCGATGAACTTTGTATGGCGATGAAGCACCATCCTATAGCACTGTGAAAAACTGGTTTAATGAATTCAATCGTGGCCGACGTTCGCTCAAAGGCGAATTCCGTGAAGGTCGTCCAAAAACGGCCGTTGTGCCAGAGAACATTGATGCCGTGCGTGAATTGATAATGCAAGATCGTCATGCGACATACCGTGGGATAGAGACATCCTTGGGCATTAGTTCCACTCCAATACATTCGATTTTGCATGAACACTTAGTTGTAAAAAACGTTTGTTCTCGTTGGAAACCCCATAATTTATCAATCACTTAAATTACACTGTACTAGTTGAAAATTTGGTCTTCCGCGAAATAGGTCATTCTTACCTAATTCGGGTATGGGGAATTCAGTGGTGTTAACCGTTTTGCTGGATTGGTTCATCACCCCATACAAAAAGTTCAAATCATAATTTTTTCTAGTAAGAGGTGTTTTTCATAAAAAATCATTTATTAACTTCTGATAAATCAATGATTTCACATCGAAATTTTATTATTCAGTTCATAATGAATCATTTGGCATTTAGGTTACTAAGTTTTTAATGAATTCATTGGATATTTATTTAATGAAGGTTTATTTTCACCGAATTTTCTAAAAAAAATTCCATTTTTTTTTTTTTTTTAAATATTGTTCAGTTTTCAACTGAAAATTGTTTTTAACTCCTATAAGACAACGTAATGAAAAAAAGACAATGTTGCGGTATTCACGGTTTTTGTTTTTTAATAGAATGTCAGAACTGACAGACGAATAAAAATCATGGTCATAAGCCTACTGGCCTATTGCGTAACAAGTATTTATAATATCTCGCGCCGAAAATTTCCAAAACTTAAAAAGAGATCGAATTAATGAACAAACATATGATAAATTTTCAACACGTTGTCTTATAGGAGTTAAAAACAATTTTCAGTTGAAAACTGAACAATATTTAAAAAAAAAAAAAAAAATTGATTTTTTTTTTAGAAAATTCGGTGAAAATAAACCTTCATTAAATAAATATCCAATGAATTCATTAAAAACTTAGTAACCTAAATGCCGAATGATTCATTATGAACTGAAAAATATATTTTCGATGTGAAACCATTGATTTATCGGAAGTTAATAAATGATTTTTTATGAAAAACACCTCTTTCTAGAAAAAATTATGATTTGAACTTTTTGTATGGGGTGATGAACCAATCCAGCAAAACGGTTAACACCACTGAATTCCCCATGCCCGAATTAGGTAAGAATGACATATTTCGCGGAAGACCAAAAAAAAAAGGTCTCAAAAACTAGTACAGTGTTATCAATAGACATTAAAATGTTGTGAGTACGTTTATGCTAAAAAATGTCAAACTTTCCAATGGAAATGTCAGATTGCACCTGGCAACACTTAGTGATGCCTAGGCCAGAAATTTATATAGCAGCTTCGTATTAAAACGAAAAAGAAAAACTTAATTGAAACACCAAGAACAACTTTGCTTAGTTATTTATTTTTAGCGAAATAAATTTGAAAAAATACGAACACTTAAATTTAAATAACATTTTGAAAATTGCGTCCTAAGCTCTGAAGAAAGCATTGGAACTTATTTACAAAATTTTTCACAATGCTGCAAATTCATTCACGAAATGTTTCAGTTCTCTGTAGCATTATTAAAAACTCTGAAGCTGCACTTGGTTTTAAGCAAAATTGCTGAAAGGAAGTATTCGTTTGAAAAAGCCGTAATGCCTCAGACAGACGGCAGCTCTGATGCACATTACATACGCAATAATGTGAAACTTTTTATTGCATAATTTTAGACATTTTTTAAATAAATATTTCATAGACATTGACTCAAAGAAATTTCCTAATTCAGGGGCCAAAAAATCCTAAAACATTTAAGACAAGAATAAAAGTGAGTTAAGCATTAGAAAAGCTAATTAGAATTTTTTTAACCCTGAATTGGGGAATTTCCTTTTAGTCAATGTCTATGAAATAAGTATGTATTTAAAAATGCCTAAAATCATGCACTAAAAAGGTTCAAATTATTACGTCTATAATCTAGATTAAAGCTGTCATCTGTCTGTGGCATTAAATGTTATGGCTAATGCCTCATACTGACGACAACTTAAATGCAAATTAAAATCGAAACAATGCGAATATTTTGATTGCATAATTTTAGGCAACTTTTAAATTCATATTTCATAGATATTGTCATAGTAAATTTCTGTACAATATATATTTAAAAGTTGCCTAAAATTATGCAATAAAAAGATTTGCATTATTACGTTTTTAATTTGCATTAAAGTTGTCGTCTGTCTAGCTTATAATTCGATTTTCTAACCGAAATCGGATTAGATGATAAGGGTGAACAAAACTTTACGCATTCAATATTATATTATATTAATAACACTGTGCTTGAATTGGACACTTTTTTTTTGGTTTAGCATTGATTGTGTCCTGAGCAGTAAACACAAACCAAGTGTGCAGATTTTAGTTATATACGTAATTTTTACGGTTTGGTTTTGGTTTTCGAGATATTTGGTTTTCAAAACTTTACATAAAAATACCCAAATACACGTATTTTTTGGTTTGTTACAATTAATTTTTTAACCTGTATATCTCGAAAACCGGAGCCAAACCGTAAAAATGGCTATGACCATTGAAATCAGCGGACTCGAATTACATATGTTTACTACCCATCCATCATACGCCAATGTTAGAACTTTCCACTGGAGCTGTTAAATAAATGATTCTTTAATTAATGACGCAGCACGAATGTGATTTTTGATAGAAACAAAAGAATAAATTAAGATAAAAGTAAAAACCATATATTTAGCAATTATAATTAAGTGTTTTATATACTGTTTAAGTTGATTTTTTTTTTATATTGCAGGCAAGAAAAGAATAATGAATGAATATTAAATTAAATTTTCTTTGCAATTTTCTGAATTTTATTTTATTTTTTTAATTCTAAATTAATTTGCCTTGCTTTTGAGTTATTTAATTTCTTTGTAGCCATATTAAAAATATACTTAAAGTAAAAATTTAAAAAAACAAAACCAATTAACGAAAATCAAATAAAGTACATGCAGAATAAAAATTACAATAAATTAAAGCATAAACTATACACTTATAAAAAATATTAAAAAAATGAAAAAATAAAAAATTGTTGAAAATTTTAAATATTAAAAAGAAATTGTACAATTGAGATCGAAATAATAAGAGTAAGAAAAGTTTACTAACATTTTTTCAATACTAGCTATTGCCCAGTGAGCGTTGCTTCAACTTTAAACCGTAACTTTTTTTGTTCCGAACAATCAGTGAGATCCCACTACGAATGAATATTATTTGGCTTAGTGCCCTTTATATGTATATGTACCAAATGTCATTCCTATGCATCAAACAGTTTCTGAGATCTGTCGAATTTTGTTTTTTAGGGGCGTAGTACCGCCTATTTTTCTAATGTTTGGTATTTGGCTTAGTGCTCTTTACATATGTGCCAAATTTTATTCCTATGCGTCAAACATTTTTAGAGATATAACGAATATTGTATTTTAAGGGCGTGTCACCGCCCATTTTTCTAGCCTACAACCTTCAGTTGATCTAACATACTGTTAAAAAAAACGATAATACTATGCACTGCTCCTCACAACCTTTACAACAACAAAAAATCAAGTGATTATGATGAGATTTAGGCACAGAAACAGGAACTGAACCTATTTCGTTCGCATATTAATTTAAAGTGCCTTTGATGTATTTTATATGTGCTAGGTTCGCCTTGTGGTCGAAATTCGACCATTTCAATTTGATTTTAAAGAGATTGTAAACTTAAGTAACCAAACTCTCATTTGTAACCATGTCTGCATGTATTACCTTTAGGGGAGTGGTTGTTACTTATATCTGATTAAACACGAAATTTTTTTAATTTCCATTCTTAAGGTTCCGAATTTCACGAAAAAACAGAGCATCACAACCACTTAAAAGTCATCTTTTACCACTTCAAAGTTCGTTTTTGTCAACTCTACCTCCATACCGAGTTCCATTAAAATCAACGCAGCGGTTTAGCTGTGAAAGAAACAGAATTTGTTTCTTACTTTCCAAATCTTTCCATAAATTTTCAATGTGCTTCAAGTCTGCGGACTGTAAAGACCGTGGCAAAACTTCGTCCTTAAACACTTTGACGGTATTTTTTTCCTGAAAAGATAATTTTAAAGTCATATCCATATATTGTTCTTTTGTCATATTTTCCGTGTTACCAAAATATGGGAGACTAACCAATATTAATATGGCGACCATCAACACCACTTATGCTCACCCTAGAAGTTGCAAGAGAATACATGCATACATACCATACTTGAAAAGTTTTTATGGTGTTCCTGGTGCTTTACTCTTCTGGCATAAACTGATATTAACAAATTCAAGCTTATTATTTTGATCACAAGTGTATATACATATTGTATGTATGTTTATTAGACTGTGCCAAAACGATTTTGAAACTTTTCATCACATAAAGTATGTTCCATAATTCACGCAAGATTTGAATTTGCCGCCATTTGTTCGATAAATTGTTGCCAACAAAAAAAAAAAACAGTTTGACAGCTGACAGTTTAGTGTTAATTAAAATGGAGCACCACTACACAAAATATTCTGATCATATTTTGTTCCTACGAAATTGGCAAACTATAGCAGCTAAACAAATATTGTTCAACAATGAAAATGCTATGTTTTTTCGTATGGTGTTCTATTTTTTACTAACCCTAAACTGTCAGCTGTCAAACTCTTCTTTTTTTTTTGGGTTGGCAACACTTTACCGCACAAATGACAATACATTCAAATCTTGCGTGAGTACTGGGACACGTTACATAAAATTTCCCAAAAATTTAGCCAATTTCCAGAATATTAAGATATCGCTCAAGTAGTTAAAACATAATTTCTTTCAACATTAAAATCTTAAATTTTGTGATTGCTAAATATTGAATTTTAACAAGCATCCCAGTGTGCCAGACGGTTCATATCTCCGCTTTTTTACCCGTTATGGATAAAAATACGAAGATTTGAACCGTCTGGCACACTGGAATGTAATCGTTTGCTTTTGAATTAAAACATTCACATTTCTTTTTAACTGGAAAAAATCACATTTTTGTCTTTAGCATTCTCTAAATATTAACGGCATCAGCTAAATAATAATAATAATAATATTTAATATTTTTAGATATACTAACACTCTAACTAGAAGAACTTTATATTCTATAAACATTTGGCAACTTCTAATAGGTATACATATGAATGGTTATTTTTGAAAGTGGAATAAGTCCATAAAGAGGCAATAGTGAAGTAATAATATGAATTAGCTTACATTTTGTTAGAAATTAATAAAATGAAAATTTACTTGTTGGTGAAGAATTGATGGCATTAAGTTAAAAAGATGATATTGGTCAAATCGATATATTAATACGCAAGACAAAAATTTGTCTTACTTTTTTTACTATGTTAGATTTGGAGCACGACTTTGAATTATACACCATTAGAAAAGCATTTGTGTGTAAATGTGCACAAAGCTTAAATTATTTTAATATTTTACCATTAAGCCAGGTAAAATTAAATTCAAATTTCAATACTAACAACGACAAAATACGCGGTCAACAGTGCTGAAAAAAGGATACAGCACAAAGACAAAAATTAACCTTTCTATTTTGTACCAAATAGCAAAAAAAGTACTAAAACTGTCCAAAAAGTACCAAAATTATTTTGTACATTTGTGCTCAAATTTAAACCATTAGGCGATTCTAGTAATTGTTTATTATGGCACATAATGTGTTTGATATTACATTTACCCCTATATGGACTTATTCCACTTTGAATAAAGAAACGATTCGCATAAATAATATATATATAAATATATATATCATATTATAAATAAACAATGACGAAACAAAATGAATTTGTGTATATTTGCATATAACTTAAAGCAAAGCAAAAACAAAAAAAAAAAACTAAAAAGTAATGAATAAAATTCATAAGAGCTAAGTGTGAGCAGCAAAAATTATTTTAAAAAAGCTTAAATTTGTACATTTTTGAAACATTTTTATTTCTTCTCTTCATAATCATACATAATTATTTAATTTAGTTTTACACACTGACTCTTAAGATTAATTTTTATTTTATGATAATTTTTAACTTCTGTTTTAGAATTTATAAAAAATTGTCATAAGTTATTCTACATATATAATACAATATAAATACAATACATATATACAAATATATTTATAAAAAAAAACACAAATGTTTATATTTTATACAAAAGTTATAAAAAAATATTGTTTATTACAAAATACATTTTTAACAAAATACTTGCATTATGTTTATAATATTTTTGTATTGAAACATAAAAAAAATAATAAAAATACAAACAAAAGTTAAATGCATGATGATTATTTATGATGTTAATAATAATAATACAAAAACAAAAGAGAAAAAAAAAAAAACAATTGCACTTGGCAAATGAAGAAAATAATATGCAGAGTTATTAAATTACAGCATGAAAATTAAAAAATAAACAAGCGAAAAAACAATAAAATCGTAGCCGATCTGTGTTGTTTCAACAAAAAAATATTAAAATTTGTTTCATTTTAAAGCTCTGGTTTTACGAAAAAGAAAATAAAAATGTTGGTTTGGTCAAACCCATAGTAATTTTTGAGGATTGCCACCTGGTCTTTTTTAATAGAATACTGCAATCCAATGGTGAAAACCTCGTCTTAATCGTGGTAGTAGTTTCGGGGATATTCAACTTTAAACAAAATTTTTTTGAATTCTTCGTTTTGACTATGAAGCCTTCGGTAACCTTCGGGTGTTCCAGAAAATGAATTAGTTAAAGCTTGTTGATAGTCGGCCATATATTTTATTCCTGTGGTATGTCTCGCTTAATCCCTCTCATATTTTGCATGCTGAATATAGCATTTTGTGTGTTTTTTTTTGTATGGGGGGTACAACGCCCCCTCGTTCAATCCCCCCAAATTTTGCATGCTGAATGGTAGACACAATAAAAATCGACGCACCAAGTTTCATAATGATAGCTGCTTTAGGCGGAGAGATATAGCATTTTGTATTTTATTTGTATGGGGGCACAACGCCCTCTTCAATCCCCTCCAAATGGTGAATGGTAGATACAATAAACATCCATGTACCAAGTTTCGTGACGATAGCTGCTATAGGTACAAAGACATAGATAGCATTGTGTGTGTTTTGATTTTGCATTTCATTTCATTTTCTATTAAAAAGTCATATTTTGACCCAAAAAGCCATAGTAATTTTTTTGGCTTACCACCTTTTCTAGGTGGAAGTCGGCTCATACTCTGACGACGTCCTCATAACGTAACCCAACCTAATCTGCCATATATTTTATTCCTGCAGTATAGCCTAGATATTCTTCATTTAACTATGAAGCCTTTGGGTGACCTTCGGGAACCTTCCGGTGTCCCATAAAACTACCAATTAAGGCTTATTGATAGTCCAGCTTAGACGTTTTCCCTGTAGTATACCTAGATATTCTTCGTTTCAATAATGAAGTATTCGGGTGACCTTCAGAAACGCTCGGGTGTCGCAAAAACCTATCAATTAAGTCTTATTGATAGTCCGCTTTAGACGTTTTCCCTGTAGAATGCCCAGATTTTCTTCGTTTTGAATATTAAGCCCTCGGATGTTGAAAGTCTGCCATATGTTTTATTCCTGCAATATGCCTACATATTATTCGTTTTGAGTATGAGGCCTTCGGTTGACTTTCGGCAATCTTCGGGTGTCCCATAAAAAAATTAGTTAAGGCTTGTTGATAGTCCGCCGTAGCTATTTTAGCTGTACAGTACCTAGATATTCTTCGTTTCAACTATGAAGTCTTCGTTTGACCTTCGGCAATCTTCGGGTATCCCATAAAAGTATTAGTTAACGCTTGCTAATAGTGCGCCGTAGTTGTTTTTCCTGTAGAGTACCTAGATATTCTTCGTTTCAACTATGAATTTTTCGTTTGACCTTCGGCAATCTTCGGGTGTCCCATAAAAGTATTAGTTAAGGCTTGCTAATAGTGCGCCGTAGTTATTTTACCTATAGAGTACCTAGATATTCTTCGTTTCAACTATGAAGTCTTCGTTTGACCTTCGGCAATCTTCGGGTGTCCCATAAAAGTATTAGTTAAGGCTTGCTAATAGTGCGCCGTAGTTGTTTTACCTGTAGAGTACCTAGATACTCTTCGTTTTAACAATGAAGCCTTCGGGTGACTTCGGCAAAACTTCGTGTATAGCATAAAACCCTTTCCATACCTAAGATGCACCGACTGCCAAAATTTCAGCTCAATTGGCCGAATAGTTTCCGAAAACCCGCCTAAGTATGCTACAATATTTTCAAAAAAGTCACTGTGCTCTAAAAAAAAATCGTTGCATACCCCAAAATTTGGATTTGGCAAAATTGAATGTTTTTCGCTTAACTAAGCGAGTTGTGAGGAGCAAAAGTAGTATTATAATGTAAAAAAGCTATAACTTTTGCAAATGCAATTATATATCATTGTGCTTTCGCACTTATGTTGAGAATAGATGCAGAACTAGATGAGAGGTAGCACAACCAATTTAGATGAAGACACTTTGCGAGAAAAAGCACTAAAGTGCTGTGAAATAAGCACTTACAAGCACTTATGTTTGAATGTATTTAAAAGGTAGTGGTTTGACATATATCATATATTGAACTTAACAGTATTAGTTTCGTACCTTTTTGTAAGCTTTTGGTGAAAACCGAATTAATTTCTTTTAACGTTTGACTAAATGACAGCTGATTTTTATTATGACATTACTTTTGCTTCTCACAACTCGCTTAGTTAAGCGAAAAACATTCAATTTTGCCAAATCCAAATTTTGGGGTATGCAACGATTTTTTTTTTAGAGCACAGTGACTTTTTTGAAAATATTGTAGCATACTTAGGCGGGTTTTCGGAAACTATTCGGCCAATTGAGCTGAAATTTTGGCAGTCGGTGCATCTTAGGTATGGAAAGGGTTTTATGCTATACACGAAGTTTTCCGAAGTCACCCGAAGGCTTCATTGTTAAAACGAAGAGTATCTGGGTACTCTACAGGTAAAACAACTACGGCGCACTATTAGCAAGCCTTAACTAATACTTTTATAGGACACCCGAAGATTGCCGAAGGTAAAACGAAGACTTCATAGTTGAAACGAAGAATATTTAGGTACTCTATAGGTAAAATAACTACGGCACACTATTAGCAAGCCTTAACTAATACTTTTTTGGGACACCCGAAGATTGCCGAAGGTGAAACGAAGACTTCATAGTTGAAACGAAGAATATTTAGGTACTCTATAGATAAAATAACTACGGCGCACTATTAGCAAGCCTTAACTAATACTTTTATGGGACACCCGATGATTGCCGAAGGTCAAACAAAAAATTCATAGTTGAAACGAAGAATATTTAGGTACTCTACAGGTAAAACAACTACAGCGCACTATTAGCAAGCGTTAATTAATACTTTTATGGGACACCCGAGGATTGCCGAAGGTCAAACGAAGGTTTCATTGTTAGAACGAAGAATATCTAGGTACACTACAGGTAAAATAGCTACGGCAGACTATCAACTAGCCTTAACTTATACTTTTATGGGGTACCCGAAGATTGCCGAAAGTCCACCGAAGGCTTCATAGTCAAAACAAATAATATCTAGGCATATTTCAGGAATAAAACATATGGCAGACTATCGACAATCTTTAATTAATTCATTTCCTGGGACATCCAAAGGTTTCCGAAGGTCAGCCGAAGGCTTTATAGTCGAAACGAAGAATATATGGATATACAAGAGGGAAAAAATCCATGGTGGACTCTCAATAAGCCTAAATTGGATGCTTTCTGAAAAAGCTGAAGGTTTCCGAAGGTCACCTGAAGGCTTCATAGTCAAAACGAAGAATACTTACGTATACTAAAGGGTGTTTTTTTTAGAGGTATAGAACTTCGAATTGAAATAAAACACAAGAAAATCGTTTTAATGTCCATCAATTTGGCTTTATTGGAAGGATAATTTTATGCCATTAATGTTTAAATATGATTTCGGGCATGTGGCCGCCGCGGCTGGCTCGAATAAAGCCAATTCTACAGGTCCAATTTTCAACCACTTTTTCGAGCATATGGGGCCGTATGTCGGCAATAACGCCACGAATGTTGGCTTCCAAGTCCCCTAACGTTTCTGGTTTGTTGGCGTAGACGAGCGACTTCACATATCCCCAAAGAAAATAATCCAATGGTGTCAAATCACACGTTCTTGGTGGCCAATTGACAGGTCCATTCCGCGAAATTATGCGCTCATCGAATGTTTCCTTCAATAAATCGATTGTGACGTGCGCTGTGTGGCATGTAGCGCCGTCTTGTTGGAACCACAACTCATCCACATTCATGCCATCCAATTCGGGAACAAAATAGTCGGTTATCATGGCTCTATACCGGTCTCCATTAACGGTAACTGACTCTCCAGCATTATTTCGAAAGAAGTATGGCCCAATGACTCCACCAGCCCATAGAGCACACCAAACAGTCAGTTTTTGTGGATGTAATGGCGTCTCAAGGGTCTCATGTGAATTCTCTTCACTCCAAATGCGGCAATTTTGCTTGTTGACGTAGCCATTCAACCAAAAATGAGCCTCATCACTGAACAAAATTTTGCGATGAAAATCAGCATCGAGATCAATCTCATTTTCGGCCCATACACCAAAATCACGACGCATTGCATGGTCTCGCGGCTTTAATTCTTGCACAAGCTGGATCTTGTAAGGTCGCAAGCCAAGATCTTTGCGCAAAATCTTCCATAAAGTTGATGGACAAAGCTCCAATTGCTGTGCACGGTGGCGAATCGATTCATTCGGGTCCTCTTCAACATTTTGCTCTACAGCGGCAATTGTTTCTTCGGTGTGCACTGTTCGACGTCTCTGCGGATGCGTATTATCACATAGAGTAAACGTAGTGCGAAAACGATCCATGGTTAACCGAATTAATTGCTCTGATGGACGATTATGTCGACCATAAAATGGACGGAGCTTGCGGTAAACTTCGTAAACTGAACCATTATTTTCGAAATAAATTTGCACGATTTGCAAGCGTTGTTCTTTTGTCAACCTGTTCATGATGAAATGGCAAACCAAACTGAACATAAATGACATTAGAACTGCCAGATTTGACCACAAAATGCCAGTTTTATCTCTATTCGAAAAACAAACCTCTAAAAAAAACACCCTTTACAAGGAAAACGTCTAATGTGGGCTATCAATAAGCCTTTATTGGTAGTTTTATGGTGCACTTGAATGTTCCTGAAGGTCACCCGAAGGTTTGACAGTCAAAACGAAGAATATCTAGATATACAAGAGGGAAAATATCCATGGTGGACTCTCAATAAGCCTTGAGTTGAATGTTTTCTCGAACAACCGATTGTATCCGAAGGTCAACCGAAGGCTTCACAGTCAAAACGAAGAATATCTAGGAATACTACAGGGAAAACGTCTAAGGTGGACTATTTAAAAGCCTTAGCTGCTAGTTTTATAGGACAGCCCAACGTTCGAGAAGGTCGCCCAACAAAGCCAAATGTTTTACATTTGACAAAATAACATCCACATTATGAAATTAATTTTGCTACTTATAACTCTCTTATGCTTATGCCCTATTCTCCTCCTTAAAGGAGAATACACAGCTCGCTTAGTTTAACTAAAGGGTATCCCATGATTCACGCTATATTTAAATTTTTGCGCCATTTGTGCAGTCAAGTGTTGTTAGCCAAAAAAAAGGAATCAGTTGGACAGCTGACAGTTTAAGGTTAATAAAAATTTAGGGAAAAGAATATCGTATAGTGAATGGTAGATACAATATACTTACATCCATGTACCAAGTTTCATAATGATCATGAGTGTCATGCCCTGGATGAAAAGTGGGCGAAAAATTATAGTTCCACTCCTATTTTTTTTGCGACATTTAAATAAAAGTTTTTTTCATATATGTATATAGTCATGACGGTTACATTTATATATTAAACCTATACATGAACTGAATAATAGATATCTTTTTTCCTTTTTTAGCTGTTCAGTTGGAGCCAAAGAATGCGATAATGCACTGGATAAACACTACGAATTCTACATATTTAAGTTTTGAAAATGCACTGTACAACAAAAATACTCAAAATCGTAGCGTTACAAAATCCTAACATGTAAAAATTGTCATATCTCGCGCAAATTTCTACCGATATCTATTCTGAAGAGCATGTTTGAAAGCTCTTGACTTCCTCTTTAATTTCTTACCATATTGGGTATATTTTAAGACTAAAGCATAGAATCGCTGTATCTGATTTTTTTAAACAAATAGTGTCCCCTAGCAGGCAAAGTTTTAGCCTTGGAAAAATGGTTTATAAGAAAAAATACAGCAAAACATATATCCTACATTTTTGAGGTCTAAAGCTTCTTTGTGTCTCTTATATCCAGGGGAAAACTTTTCATTGAAAAATCATTGCTGTTATAAGATTTTGTCTAAATTACTACCAATAGTCTCAATGTTTTTCTCACAAAAAAACACTGATTTTTGGGGTTTTTGTTATAAGATTTTTTCCCAAGATACTTACTTCGCTGCTCTCAATTAGCCATCGTAAGATCCGGATATAGCTTTTATAAAAATTGCTTAAGTTTGGAAGTTCTGAAGGGATTGAAAAAATTTTGGTGTTATATGAAAGTTGTTACCAATATTCAATAGTACAGAACTATGTTGATTTTTATTTTTACATTTTTTCAAAAGAACCGTCAATTTTCAGAATATGAAATACTTACTCTTAGTTTTATCAAAACAAGGCAGAAATCATATTCATTTCCTTTCATCTGACATGCCATTTCTTACCTGAATTTGCTTCATTTTTTTATGTACATATGTATATACATCAAAAATACTTCTTCATATTTACGTTGATATCCAGCCGTAGATTCATAGAAGTCTTCATTGCTTACAATTGATGCAAAACTTTGTGAACAAAGTCTCTTCGTCATCATCAGTGTTTGTTTTTTGCATGCGAAGTGGAATTTCTACACAGGTAAGATTTCTGGCCGGGATTCATAATAGGGGTGGTTAAAGACATGACCAAAAGACATGACAATGTAGACCTAATTAAGCCTTTTACAATGATATATCATTTGTAAACATCACACATAACACCTGCCGGAGTTGTAAAAAATATATATTTTTGGGATATTTTAAAGTGGTCCAAAAAAAACACTTTTTTTTTTGTTTACTAGATACTCTCAAGGTAAGATTTTAAATAGGGGGTGGTTTTTCCACCCTACGGGTTATCCAATAAGTGAAAAGTTATTTTCGAAAGTGGAATGAGTTCATATAGTAATGTTATATGAATTGGCTAACATTTTTTCAGAAATGAATAAAATTGGACTCTGTTGAAAAAAAATTATCGGTCAAATAACACAGTGCAATAAATTGAGGGAAAAACCAATCTGAATTTGATCTCGATAACTTTTTCAGACTAATTCAGGGTCGCTGCATTCTATCACGTCTGAGATCTGAGTTATCCTTGATTTAAAGTGCAGAAAAAGCTATTTTCAGACAAATAGCGTACATCCTGGAAATAGTGTAGTTCACTTTTATCAGAGGTATTGAATAGCCTTGATCATCCTTTTCGAACTAAAACTTTAACTTTTCCAATTGGATCATTACTTACCTAGATATCAGCCATTGAAGTAAAGGTATCGCAAATCCCTTTAAAGGACTGTATTAAATTTGTATAGCTTAACTTGAATGGATGATAATTCGCAAAATAATCATGGGTTCAATTAGAAAAGTTAAAGTTATAGTTTAAAGAAGAAGATCTGGGCTATTCAGTGTTGCTGAAAAAATGAGCTACACTACTCTCTGGATGTACGCCATATGTCTGAAAGTAGCATTTTCTGCACTTTAATTTAAGGATAACTCGGATCTCAGACGTGATAGAATCAGCGACTCTGAATTAGTTAAAAAAAGTTATCGAGATCAAATTCAGATTTTTGTGTTGCACAGTGTAATCAATTATGATGGCACATAATGTGTATGACATTACTTTTGCCTCTTTCAATTTTTTTTTTTACTTTTTATTGACTTATTTCACTATCAACAATAACAACTCATATAAAGGTTTACGAACACACTTTGATCAAGAATTATTTCTTTGTGATACAAAGAGTTAACTTTAGATTTTAAATCAATTTTTTTGTATCACTCTAATTCCACGAGATATTTTGCTATCTCAAATTAAAGAGCTTGCACTACATTTTTCTTTGTGTTTCTTTTAATTGCTCATGCAAATAAAATTTGATTCCAATTGCGCTCAATAATCAATAGAGATTATTTCTCAGGCAGCAATCGCTTTCAATATTTACGACTACGAGTAGATAAACCAAGAGTTGGGGGGCTGCTTAAAGTTTAATTAAGTAATTAAAAAAAAAGCTCAATTTAAAAGCTGTTTGTGATTTAATCACTTTATAGAACATCAATGTGCGCTACGTTCCACAATATTTCTTTTTACACACAATAAGCGAGGGAAACCAGCAGTTAGACTGCGGCCTTTTGCATAATGGCACCCTACTTGTTCTGTAATCTTTAAATATTTGTTTGTCTTTCATGGATTCAGAAATTATACTACTGATTCTAACTAAACTAACACAGTTTTCTAGTAACAGAATATGCTTTTTGTGTGAAAAAATGGGCGAAACCACGCCCCCACATAACATAATTTGTTATATCTCTGAAACTAATTGAGGCAGCTGGTTGAGATTTGGTATGTATTTAAAGAGCACATTCACTGAAAATATAGAGAGTGCTACGACCCTCAAAACACTCGTCTACGAAGTAAAGTGTACCTTAAAATCAACTGCACCGACAGTAGGGTGACATAAAATATAAAGCATAATTATCGCAGAGATTATCGCATTGCATTTATCTCTGCACGTATTGCAAACAGTTTTAAAATAAATGCTCAACTGTACGGTACACAGAGGTGCGGCATAAATTATTTTAATTAAAAAATAGGAAAAAAGTCCATACAAACAAAAAATGTCTACTGTTTTATTATTTTGTATTGTCGTCTTTTTGGTATATTTTATACAAACGAAATATCGTCTATATGTCATAAGTCGTAAGTTAGCTGGACCTTGGGCCTTACCACTCTTGGGTAATGTGCAGATGATAAGAAAATTAAAACCTGAATGTAAGTAGGAATACATATTTACGAGTACACGGGAGCAAGTAAATAAAAACAATGACAGAGGTCAAGTTTTAACGCTGAAACTTTCAAGAACTCATTAATGCTGAAAGGAAAAGTGGTGTACGCTCATAAAAGTAGCAAAAGTAATGTCATCATGTGATATGCCATAATAATCGGATATTTGATCGATATCATATTTTTAACTAAATGACATCAATTTTACAACATTAAGTAAACTTTCCATGAAAATAAAGCTGAATTTGATTAATTTCTAGCAGAAAGTCAACGAATTCATATTATGACATTACTTTTGCAACATGCATGGACTTACACCACTTTTGTTGCAGCGCCTAATATATTCTAACTAATCCCGAGTAAAAAAAAAACAATTTTTAAATTACGGCTCTACAAAGGTCGTACGAAGGCCAAATTTCATTATTTTTTTTTGGGCTGTACAAGAGCCGAACATGGTGTTTTTGCAGGACATGATGGCTGAAAAATATTTTTTTAAAATTTTTTTTTAACATATAATATTGACGGGACTCTTGGTTTTTTTTATACCCTACACCCAGGGTATATTCACTTTGTCCTTCCGTTTGTAACGCAGAGAAGGAGGCGTGGCAGATATAGAAAAGTATATATATTCTTGATCAGCGTCACCTCCTGAGTCGATATAGCCATGTCCGTCTGTCTGGCTGGCTGTGTGTGGAAATACATTTTGTGGGAAAACTAAGCAAGATAATTCAATGAAATTTGGTACACAGCCTCCGCCGTCAAAGTTAACTCGGAAGATTGAAAATGAGCGAAATCGGTCAAAGGACACGCCTACCGCCCATACAAAAAATATATTCAAAATGCAACTTTTGGAGTATTTTTCGCGATAATGCAACCAAAATACTTATAAATGCTAAGAATTGTAAGCGCAAGCTCTAAGCAAAAACTGGGTGAATTCAGACAAGAGGGCGTGGCACCCCTCATATAAGCAAAAGCTTCAAAACGCTGTATTGAATGCGTTTTTTGAGATAATCAAACTTAATTTTACTCAGACACTAAGAACTATAAATGCAAACTTTAAGCAAAAACTGGATAAAATCGGACAAGAGGGCGTGGCACCTCCCATATAAGCAAAAGCTTCAAAAACGCTATTCTGAAAACATTTTTTGAAATAATCCAACCAAATTTCACTCAAATACTAAGGACTATAAATGCAAACTCTTAAAAAAAAACTGGCTGAATTTGAACAAGAGGACGTGCCACCTACCATTTTCAAAATACTGCTGTGTAGGGTATTCAATGTTTGGCCAGGCCAAAGGTAACGACCTTACTAGTTTTAAATTGAAATTACATTCTAAAATTTTATTTTTTATTTTAACTTCGCGTTTCAAAGAGTTTTGTTTTTCGGATGTTTACCGTTGAGGATTTGAACCTGGGTGTTCCAAGTATTCTGTGATACGCACGTTAACGAGCTCAGCCAAAGCCATTATTATTGAGTAGCTGGCTGAAAATTTATTGTATCATATTTACAGCCTGATTCTGTGATTTCTTGATAAAATTTTTGTCAAGTAAAATTATCAAGATTTTTAAACGGCCAAGTTGGCTTAATTTGAATTGTATACGTTTTTATAATAATAAAATTTAGAAAATCAATTTTCATCATAGCGCTTGCTCAGATAGTAGGATCGCCAACAAGCAACGCAGTGGTCGTAGGTTCAATTCTCCAGCGAACTTGAACATTTTTTTTATTGTTTTTTCATGTTTTTTTCCTTGGTTTCTTTTTTTTGAAATTTTTTCCAGTTCGGAAACTTTATTCCAGCAAATTTCACCTTATTAATGCTGTTGGCCCTATGCTCCTCCTAGGAGTTAAAGGAGAATACATACATACATACATACAATGCTGTTCTATCGCATGCATGGAACGTGATACAGACGACTGGCTCATAGAAAGGTTGAACTTATTTCCGAAACATTTTTGACAAGGTCCATGTCCAATTTAACGTTCCCAAAATACGAGCGGACAATGGTAGCGACATTTTCTGAATATCACGCGGCTTTAAATCATCCACAAGACTACGACACAAGGAAGTCTAAAATTTTGTATAAACTCCTTTTGTGGAAAGGAACATAGATCGCTATTAACATGAAGGAATCGCATTTGATATCTTGTTATTTTGTTTTCAAGATTTTACAAACTCTGCGTTGCTGGTTGACGATCTTATTATCTGAGTTAAGCGTTATGTTGAAAATTGTTTTTCTAAATTTTATTATTATAAAAATGTATACAATTCAAATTTAGCCAACTTGACCGTTTAAAAATCTTGATAAAATTACTTGACAAAAATTTTATCAAGAAATCACAAAATCAGGCTGTTATACTGTCATTTAAATTTATATGTTAAAAAAGAAAAATTAAAAAAAAAAAAATTTTGTTGTCGTCATTGGGATTCGAACTATCAATGTTCTGAGTCGCACAACTTAACGATGTCTGCCAAATTTGAATTGTTTTCTGTTCGTCCCATTTGTTTTCTACACATATTTTTCTTTGTACAGTCGTTTTTGCCTTTATACAGCCCTTGTACGGCCGTATGTATAGCTTTTTGGGCTTTTTAAAATTTGTACAGACCACGTACGGCCTTAAAAAATCAGAAAGGCCCACGTTCAGCCCATGCTCATTATTATTGTTTATTATTTTTACTCGGGATAACACTGTTGTAGTTTGGCGGTAGATAGGTAGGGTATGTATTGTAGAAATCAGTGGTGCTAACATTTCACCAGGATTGGCTCTTAACACCATGCAAATGTTTTAAAAGATAGTTCACACAGAAATTTCTCATCAAAAATATATTTTTCTGCTAAGAATACATTAATTAAAATATTATGTAATCATTTTCAGATCAGTTTTATTCGTAATTGTGAACATTGTTTGATGCACACTATGACGCATGAGTAAAAAATTATTAGGTTATGCGACAAAAGTAATGCCATAATATGAATTTGATTACCATTCCGTTAAAAATCAACAAAAATTTAAGGTTCAGAATTTATAACATTAAATCGAAAAAATTATATCGCTCAAGTGACCACAGCCTGAGTTGATGCGCATTTCGTTTTGCATTGGTGCACGCAAAAAATCTCTGTCTATTGCCCCAGACAGACGGCAGCTCTAATGCACATTACAGATGCAATAATGTGAAACTTTTTATTGCATGATTTTAGGCATTTTTTAAATACATATTTCTTAGATATTGACTAGAAGAAAATTTCCTAATTCAGGGTCCAAAAAATTCTAATTAGCTTCTCTGATGCTAAACTCACTATTAATCTTATTTTTGATGTTTTAAAATTTTTTTGGCCCCTGAATTAGGAAATTTTCTTTTAGTCAATATCTATGAAATATGTATTTAAAAAATGCCTAAAATCATGCAATAAAAAGTTTCACATTATTCCGTCTGTAATGTGCATTAAGGGCCGTCCACACTTACAGTCTTACCTGCGCAAACCTAGTTCGTGCATACTTTTTTTTATGGCGTTCACACGACACAGGCAAGTCTGTGCAGTTTTTAGTATACTTCATTTTCATAGCAACATGACGTCTGGCAAAAATTTTATTTTCATTTGAATTGTTTTTTCTTTTATATATTTTCCAAAATAGATCAATGAAAAAACGCATAATTTTCATGACAGAGCAATATAAATGCATTTGAAGACTGCAATTTAAGCGACAGATTGAAGGTACGGCCTGTACACCGTCCACACGTTCCAACTTGCCTGCGCAAGCCTAGTTTGCATAAAAAAATCTTTGGAAATTCAAAGAAAGCACTGGCCGCACTTTTGAACTGTGAAACTTTGACTTTTGCCGTCCACACGTGCAGACTTACCTGCACAAACCAGTTTGCACAGGTAAGTCTTTAGGTAAAACTGTACGTGTAGACGGCCCTTTAGAGCTTCCGTCTGTCTAGGGCATATAACAGAAATGTCAAAGTACAATGATTTTTGACGCCAATTGAAAAGATGAGAAATTCTCGATTCATATGGGGGTTATAGTGAATAAATTATTGTCGGGGAATTTTACTCAGCAGCAAGAGAAAATGCACAGCAGTCTAAGAAAAATTCCCCGGCAATACAATATTTATTCACGATAACCCCATATAAGTTTTATTTGAAGCTTTATTTTTGGTTTGCAACACTGAATTCCACAGCATGTCTTCCATCTGTAGAAGTTTCAAATAACAGCAGTTTTATAATAAAATAAGCTCTTCTCTGAAGAATATCAAATTTGAACTATAAAGATGAGATAATTTTTACAGAAGTTATTGTTTTTCTTTCCTGCAATGTACTTATGTATTTCATACAGTTTTATAGTAAAAACGTTAATCGAAACTTTTACATTTTAACAGATCTCTTTTTAATTATAAACGAAAATCGTCTTAAATATAAGAGATCATATCGCTTATGGTTGGGTACACAACTTTGGATATTTCTGCATACACCTGAGGAGACGAGAGATGCTTTAAACGCGCCAACATTGCAGAAGGCAGATACATTCAAACAATTGAATGCACTCATTGGAAATGGTTTATTGATAAGTCATGGTGAGAAAATTTATGCTTTAGCAAAAAAATTACTGATCGCGCTAGAAATAAAATTTCAAGGGCGCGATACATTATGCGACACTTTTCGTTACATCACATTATATCACGCAAATAATGCAAGCTATTTTATTAAAATTGAGAAGTAAGACTAGTCGAAAAGTTAACGTAATCAAATAAGTGCCACGCCTTTTTTTACAAACAAAAGTTTCACTTCTAACACGTGTAGTAATGTATTTTTTCATATCACTTTTAGGAAAACATTGGGAAGGTCATAGACGCGCTCTAGGCCCCGCATTTCATCCTAATGTGCTTAATAGCTTTACTGAAACAATCATACAACACGCTGATAAGCTCGTGGAAAAATTACACATTACCAAAGGAGAATATTCGATAGAAATAAGTGATTTTTTATTCCCCTGCATTTTGGATGCCATAATTGGTAAGAGCATTGATTGATGAATGGCCCACTCATTATTGAAGTTTTCTAATTTAAGAAACATCAATGGGTAAAAAACTTCATGCGCAAGATGATCCAAACTGCATTTACACGCAAGCCTTTCACAGGTGAATTTGAAGTTCTATTTAAAAAAATTCTATACACACTGTGAGGCAAAAGTAATGTCATAATGTGAATGTGGCATAATTTTTGCAAATAAATTTTGTGTGAAACCAATTTTTTCAACTCCAACAAAACGACAACCAATTTATATTATGACATTACTTTGCCGCACCTTATATTTTAATTTGAGGTGTTGATTTCCACATTTTTATATTTTACAGTGCTAGCAAATTGCTTTTTAAACGTATGGTCAATCCTTTATTGTCCTTTGATTTTATTTTCCAACGCACAAATTTACACAAACGTCTGCAGTCGTCATTGTCCATAATACACAATCTAATGGAGAGCGTTATCCGTGAACGTGCTGAATTTTTGAAGCAAGAACATTTGGCAAATGATGGAATAGAATCTTTAAGTGGCGATAAAAAATTGCAATACAAGCGTCGTCCACAACGACGTACACTCTTAGATACATTGTTAACAGCTGAGATTGACGGTGGAGCCTTGTCATCCCAAGAGATACATGATGAAGTAAATACATTTGTTTTTGCTGTAAGTAAGCGCTTCATCATAGATAAGATTTTTGCGGAGGGGGCGCGGGGGAAGTAGTGGTTAAAAAGCTCTGTTGTTCTTATTAACATATCAAAATCACGAATTAAACGTTACTCGTCTTTTTTTTTCAAAATACTTGCAAATTTGAGAGGCGAGAGTCCCAGTGGCGGATCCAAGGGGGGCATTGGGGGCGATCGGCCCCCCCTCACAAACCAAGTAATTAAATTTTTTTTTAAATTATATGTAAAGATTTTAAAAACATTCTGTTATTATCTAAAAATGTAGTCAATCGGGCCGATTGACAATGCTGGATCCGCCACTTCAGAGTCCCCTAAGCATCCCCTGGGTGAATTTAATGCACGAGTAAATGGATTCAGGATTTTTTTTAAAAAAACTCACTAAAAAATTTTGGGAAAGTTGAAAAGTTTCAAAAAAAAAAAAACAATGGTGATGAAGTCGTAAAATTTTGTGAAAGTCGCAGTATCTTGAAGAATCTTGGAATAGTCGAAACTTTTTCGGATGATCTTGAAAAAGACGTAAAAAGTTCAAAAAGTCCAAAAATCTTTAGAAAGTCGAACATTTTTGGAAGAGTAAAAAATCTTCAAAAAGGTGAGAAAAGTTGGAGTCCAAAGAAAATCGAAAAATCTTGAAAAAGTCAAAAAATTTTAGGAAAGTCGAAAAATTTCAAAAAACTTAAAACATCTTGAGAATGTCAAAAAATTTCAAAAAAAAACGAGAAACGTAGGGAAAAGTCGCAAAATCTTAGGAAAATCAAAAAATTTTGGGTAAATCAAAAATCTTGAAAAAGTGGAGAAATTTTGAAAAGTCTTGAGAAAACTGAACAATTTTGAAAAATTCGGAAATTTTTAGGAAAATCCAAAAAAAAAAAATTAAAAAAGTCAAATCTTGATTATTAAAAATATCCAAAAAAAAACATCAAATAAAAAACATCCAAAAAAAAAACATCCAAAATAAAAACATCCAAAAAAAAAACATCCAAAAAGAAAAACATCCAAAAATGAAAACATCCAATAAAAAAAAAATATGTATTAAAAATATGTCCAAAAATTTTTGGATGTTTTTATTTTTGGATGGTTTTTATTTGATGTTTTTTTTGTTGGATATTTTTGAGTGGAGTCCTTGAGAATATCGAAAAATCTTGAAAATCGCAAAATATTTAAAAAGTCCAAAAAAATTTTAGGAATCGAAAAATTTCAAAAAAATCTTTTAATCTTGAGAATGTCGAAAAATTTTGAAAAAATCGTCAAATGGTGGGAAAAGTCGAAAAATCTTATGCAAATCAAAAAATTTTGGAAAAATCAAAAATCTTGAAAGAGTGGAGAATTTTAGGGGAAAGCCGAGCAATTTTGAAAAAGTCCAAAAATCTTGCAGAATTCGAAAAGTTTTAGGAAAGTCCAAAAGAAAATTTAAAAAAAGTCAAATCTTGAGAATATCGAAAATCTTGAAAAATGTTGGGGAAATTCGAGAAATCTTAAGAAAATCGAAAAATTTTGGGAAAGTTGAAAAACCTTGAAAAAGACGAACAATTTTTGGAAAGTCGCAAAATTTTGTAAAAAGTCGAAAAAATTTTAGGAGCCGAAAAATTTCAAAAAAGTCTTCAAATCTTGAGAGTTGCGAAAAATCTTGAAAACGTCGAAAAATTTTGGATAAGCCCGAAAAATCTTGAAAAACCGGAAAAAAAATTTTCAACGTAAGATTTCTGAGTGTAATTTTCTTTTTAAAACATTTTCCCATAGGGTGTCGATACCACAACGGCAGCCATGGCATTTGTGCTCTATTCACTTGGCAAATATCCCCTAATGCAAATGAAAATTCAGCAAGAAATTAAAGAAATACTTACCGAAGATGAGCCAATAGTAACAGAAGCATATCCAACAAACAGCCAATTAAATCGTATGGAATATTTGGATATGTTCATCAAGGAATGCCTGCGTTACTATACAATTGTACCCTTGACTGGACGTCAAACAACAGCTGATACAAAAATTGCTGACGTACATTACTGTGCTGGCGTGACGCTTTGGATAAACATGTATGGCTTAGCGCACGATCAAAGGTTCTTTAAAGATCCCTATGAATTTCGTCCAGAACGTTTTAGTAAAGCGAATCAAGCTAAATTGCCATCATTTAGTTATATACCATTTTCTGGTGGGCCACATGTTTGTATTGGTCGGAAATATGCTTGGTTAATTATGAAAATTCTCACCGTAAGGATATTGCAAAATTTCGATATTCTTTTAAAGAATCCGGATGAAGAACTGGTGTTAATGGCAGAAATGGTGCTTAAATCATTACATGGCATAAATTTAATTTTTAAACAACAACATTAATTATACTTAATTACATAAATTTATTTTAGAGTGTATGTAAATTGTCAATAAGCTCTAAAGAAAATATACAACATTTATAAAACGAGTTTGTCTTATCCAAATAATTAAGTGATAGTTTTTATAACAAAAACTTAGGACAGTTTTTAAGTGTTAGTTTAAACAGTTTAGTCGCAAATATTGCTTTTTAGGCAGGTCAAGGTGACTACAGATTGTCTCAAATGTTGCCAAGAAGTACCCAGTAGCCATAAAACTGATTCTGCGCCTTCGATTAGTAGAAAGGAACCACAAAAAAAAAAAAGGCAATGAAACTGGTGTAATTATCTATTAAAATTTACCTACCAGTAAAGATTTACCGTAAAGTTTGACATTTTGCCTCGTAAAGTTTAAGCGCCTCAGAAATATCGAAGAAAGCAAAAATTACAAATTTTTGGTTAAATAATTTATTTTTAAAATTGGGCTCTGTTTTTACGAAATTGTTACCTGTTGATGTGATATCGATGACATTAAGTTGAAAAAATGATATCGGTCAAATAACCGATAATTATGGCGTATAATGTGTATGACATTACTTTTGCTTCGGCATTTTATATTCTACTTTTTTCAAATAACTTTGTGACAGGTAATGTGTATAAATTTTGGTTAGTAGTGTACTTTAATATAAGAAATTGCAGTGAAATGATGTAGTACTAGGTTGTTCATATGAACGTTTGTGAAGTTTCATTTTAATCTGTCAATTCATTCTTTGTTTACAAGCCATTTAGTATCGACGTGTGATTGAATTTTTATTTTTGGAAGGTTTAAAAGCAAAGGAAATTTAAGGACTCTTCGCCTTCGATTAGTACAGTAGAAAGATGAGTAACTGAATTTAAACGTGGTCGTACAAGCCTTGAAGACGATCCACATCAAGATCGTCCAAAAACAGCAATACCAGAAATCGTAGAAAAAAACAGGATATCTATTGGAAAATCGTCGAGTGACTGAAAGAGGTTTAATAGAAGCCCTAGGCATATAATTAGGCTAGTGATGAGCAAAATTAGTCTTGGTCTTGCGTCTTGTTCTTGGTCTTGCTAATTTTGCGAGACCAAGACCAAGACCAAGATGCTAATATTTTTGCAAGACCAAGACCAAGACTGCTATGGTCTTGGTCTTGCTCACGATAATTATCAAGACTAATTTATAGTTAAAAGTTGTTTCACGCCCGTTTTGAAGATAAAATCATCTCTCGATTTGAATTTTGGCATCTTAAAAACCCAACTGCTTTGGAAAAATATGGTTTTGAATACTCAATATCTCTGAAAATTTTTTCAAGACCAAGACCAAGACCGAGACCAAGACTTAATGAGCAAGATCAAGACCAAGACCAAGACTTAATATCAAAACCAAGACCAAGACCAAGACTCAATGTGCAAGAACAAGACCAAGACCAAGACTGCTATGGTCTTGCTCTTGGTCTTGGTTTGCTCATCACTAAATTGGGCAGTGTAAGCAATATTTTGACTGAAGAATTGGGTTTCAGAAAGCTGTGTGCACAATGGGTGCCGCATTGCCGCTAACCTTGGAACAAAAACACATTCGAATGCGACTTTCTCAGCAAAATTTAGAGCGTTTTCGAAAGGATAAAGGGGATTTTGTGCTGCTTCGATTCATCACTTTGTATGAGACTTAAGTCTATCACCATGATCCTGAATCAAAACAATAGGCTAAAGAGTTGTGTGAACCTGTTTCTTCGGCACCGAAACGAATTCGAGTCCAGAAATCGGCCAAGAAGGTGTTAGCATCAGTTTTTTGGGATGCGTAAGGAATTTTTTGTTTGTGGATTACTTGCAAACTGGTAAAACAATAAATTCTGAATATTATTGTAACTTTTAGACCAGCTGAAGGAAAAAATTCGTGAAAAAAGCAGATTTGGCCCCTAACGACTGCCATTCATGCGTGGAAAGCATTTTTCATCAAATGATGAGGAAGCGTATTTTGCAGCCCTTCAGGTATGGAATTCATAAATTGGAATATCGCTGGAATAAGTGTATTGATGTTTAGGGAGACTATATCGAATCGCAAAACTTATTGAACAACCTAGTAAATAAGTAACAACATGAAAGAAAAAATAATTATTTAGCTTTCGAAAACCTTTTCAAAAATTCTTTCAAAGGTGTCGTGATCCTTTTCAGTAGAATTAATTAACTTCCTAAAGACTTTTATAAGGTAAATTCTTAAAACTTAGAGAGCACATTTATTGTGAGACGGAGATTTTTATAAAAAAAAAAATTGTTTTCAATAGAGAAGGAGTAGCAGAACATTAGAGCTAGAAACAAAAAATGCCGCATGGATTTACTTTCAAAGATATAAGCATTGCCAGTTGCGAATATATCTATTATAAAAAGCGCTATAAGGAGGCAACCCATGGACGGTTTTTAAAAAATCTGAAAGCTAATTCAACAAGCTATAAAACTTATGCAAAAAAGTTTATATTGAAAAGCTGTTTTTTATGACAATTTTAAACTAACACTTAAACTGTCCGTTAAGTTTATATATAAAATTTCAATAAAAGCTAAGCAAATTCCCTCAAGTGTGTCACTTTTTTTTTTTAGGTTCTTAAGATTTAAAATAAGTTTTGAAATAACAAATCCGGATGTGATAAAGTTTTCTTTAGGCTACGCACATCAAGTCGTCGTCTTCTGTTTTCAGCTGTACATCTAAATTGTAATTTGTTTTAAATTCTTTACAAGAATTAATTTATTTTTAATTAATTTAAGTGTTTTTTTTTCTTTGCTTCAGTAAATTGGTTTTTTATTTTCAAAAAAATGAAAACTTACTCAAATATTCTACTATGGTATTCGATCATTATTTTAACACAGTCAGCTAAAATTTCACTCTCCTTAAGTAGTTCATGCATGTCTTGCATGAGTGCTCCTTTCTGAACACTATGAAAAATGGATGGTGTCACAGATATTGCAAGTGTTTCTGGGCTCACAGATCGTAATGGTACTTTTGTTAATCTGTAAATTAATAAATGAGAATTTGTTACAATTTGTCAATATGGTGTATTGCAAAATACTTATAATCTTAAGGTCTTCATTAAAGCACAATTATTTTGTATGCAAATTAAAAATGTTTCTCGTTCAAACCGGCAATTGTTTCTTTCGTATTGAAAATTTGCATCAAAAAGTTGCAGTTTAAACGTTATCAATTGATTTGTTTGTCTTAAACAAGACCGTCTACAGTTGGTTTTTCATATTTTGAAAAATATATCTATAAATGGATTTTGGCTTTGTATTTTTCGGTCCAAAATTTACCACAAACCAATGTATGGGTGAATGTCACGAAATACCATAATTTCGGGATATGAAAATTTGAATTTGAAAAGTTGTTGAAATGGTCCAGTAACCGGTGGATTCTATGGTCTAGATTATAAGTAGTCTTGAAAACCCCTGAAATCTATAAGACGCCTCCCATAAAATAAACTGATGTGAACCAAACTTCATGCATGGGGGTTTTTTGGGTCGCAATGGGCATTGCTGGTAAACTTTGTAAAATAAAATTTATGAACAATACAGTTTTTATATTGAATTTGAATAGACATTTTTTTTAGAATTTGATACCCATTTTGTCCAATATATAGTCCGCTGAAAACTCAATGGGTTTGCAGGGTCCATAGTGTAAAATTATTATAGAAGTTATAGGGGTTTTAGATGGAGCAGGTGACAAATTTTCTCTCTTGTGAATAGGTGCTATTCTATTTGCAGTGTTGCAGTAGTTCATAAGCTATATCTAACTGAAAGTTCCTGTTTTTCATATTTTATATCTCTGCTACCTACTTCTGCTTCATTTATGCACCATCTCAAACTCTGAATTATACCTAAAAGACCTTTGAAATTTTTGGGTCAATTTTTGAGTCTAATATTTAATTTTTTAAGAGGTTTTTGACCAGTGAGTTCTATAATTGCACTAAAAAACCATTAGTCAATTTTTTCCCAACGTTTCGTCACTTATTTGGCGACTTCTTCAGGGGCATATATTCTTTAAAAACACAAAATAGTACAAAAATTTTTTAAACATTAGTAAAATACAAAAAATTCTCAAAATTCAAAACAAAAATATTGTAAAACAAGTCAAAAAACTTACAAATAACAATTATTTACTGCATTGATTTTACGTTAATGATGAATTTAATAATTTTTTAATATTTTTTAATAAATAAAACACTAAAAACATGGAAAAACATTCAAAAACATGTAACATAAAAAACACGGTGTACTGCACTATAGATCACGGTTTAATGGCAACTGTGTAAATGTTGCTTATATTGTCTGTGTCTTCTTTGTAATTTAGTGTCGTTTCGCCCTTTTCTTGTATGCGTAAGCTTTCAAGCGTTAGTCTTTTATTGTAGTTTCTTTCTATGTCCAGTATTCTAACATTGTCAAAATCAGCTGTGTGCTTCGTTTCTAATATATGTTGTGATATTGCCGTTGATTGTTTTTTGTTTTTTATGTCGCGTTTATGTTCTCCCATTCTCACTTCGAGCGCGCGTTTTGTTGTCCCGATATATATTCTCCCGCAATTTTCATTTTTGTCACCAATACATGATACTTCATATATTACGTTATTTTTGTCTTTATTCTCAATTTTGCTTTTCGTCTGTGTGAAGATGCTACTCAGAGTCAAGTTAGATCTGTAAGCGAACGTCACGTCTTCTGCTCTCACCATTGTCCGTATGTGCTCTTTGCTTGTTAAAGTGGGAACGTATGTGATGCCAAGGTATTTCTTGTCAGTGTTGCCAGATTGTGTCTTTTCTTTCTGGATATGAGAAGTTTGGTTATTATTGGGGATTGTCTTTTTTATAAGATTGCTAATCAATTTTGTAGGGTAGTCATTGTTTTTTAAAGTCATTTTAATTTTACGAATATTTTTGTCAAGAAATTGTGCGTCTGTAAGGATATGCATTTTTCTTATGAGGTTCGTTGCTGTGTTGAGTTTTTGTTGTAATGGTTGCGTCGAGTGAAAATTAATGAGTCTTCCTGAAGATATTGGTTTTGTGAACCAGTCGAAGATAATTTTCTCATTACATCTATGCAATTTTACGTCCAAATAGGGGATATTGTCATTCTGTTCAGTTTCCACAGTAAACTTAATTTTGTCATGTTGATTGTTAAAAGTTTTTAGAATAATGTCCAAGTCATTTTTGTTAATAATTGCTAGTATGTCGTCCACATACTTGCATAGGAAGCCTATTTTTACATTCATGTCGTCAAGTTGCTTTATTGCATCGTCAAGTAATTTGTCTAGTACTATATCAGCTATCGTCGGTGATAAGGGGTTGCCCATAGGCATACCATATATTTGATGGTATACTGTGTTGTCATATTTGAAATAGTTATTGTCTTGTAGGCAAAATACTAAAATTTCTAAAAATTGTCCCCGTGGTATCTTCGTCAGGTTTTTTATATTGTCCCATTGTCCCATAATATTTTTTATTGCCAAATATGTCGGAATGTTGGTAAAAAGAGATATTACGTCAAAAGATACTATTATTTCGTCATCTGTTAGAAAGTAGTCTGTTAATTTTTGTTTGAGTTCCATTGCGTTTTTAATATTATATTTGTCTGAAATTATGTGTTTTAAAATGCTTCCTACATGCTTAGAGAGCTTGTAACAAGGTACGTTCATTGAGGATGAGATAGGACGTAGAGGGGTGTCATTTTTGTGGATTTTTGGAAGGCCATATAATCTTGGGGCTGTAGCGGACGGACTTAAAAGTTTATATCTTTGGTATTCGTCAATGTATTCTTTGGTAAATAATTTTTTTACCAAATTATTGTTTTTATTTAGTAATTTTTCCGTCGGGTCCTGTCTTGTTGCTCTATATGTTTTTTTGTCTTGTAATAGTTGAGTCATTTTGTCTAAATAATCATTTTTATACATAACCACCGTTTTGTTACCCTTGTCTGCATGTGTTATAATGATGTCTTTGTGTGCTTTTATAAATTTTTTGGTTATTTCGTACGTCTTTAATATAAATTTCTCTTTCTTCGTGTTTTTTACCCTGTTTTTGAATGTTATGATTTTGTTCGAAATCGTCGATCTGGCAACTGCTTTTTCCCTTTCGTCGTCTATGGTTTGAATATGCTGCTCTAAGTCCGCTATGATGTGAATTGGAGAGAAATTTTTCCTTGTAATTGGCAATGTAAATTTTTTACCAAGCGAGAGAAGCCAAATGCTGTCTTCTGGGAAGTCGATGTTTGTTTGGTTTTCAAACCAATTTTCGTTCAAAACAAAACCAAATTTGTTGATGTGGAGTCGTTTTAGTTCTCCGATCTTTTTGTCGTGTACCATTCTTGTGTCATCAGAAATTTTCTTGTAAGCGTATAATTGTCGTTGCACAAATGCATTGTAGTCGTTGATGTTCAGTGTAGATTTCATGCTCAATTCAATGTGATAAATGTGGTCACCTGTACTCTTTATGTTTATGTTAACTTGTTTGATTTCCAGATTCAATAGCTTTTGGTGGAAAATTTCTTCTATTTTTGTGTATTGTTGCATTACCGTGTCTGATTTGAAATTCTGTTTTGCTTTGTGTGTTGTGAATTTTATGTGATTTGGTGAGATACCATACTGTTTACAAATTATTAAAAATCTGAGATGTCCTTTTTGCTTAGCAAGTCTTCGTTTTTGGTTGCAATAATTCTTCATTGTTGTGCATAGTTCCGCTGAGTATTTTAGTTTTACATGCTCATAAAAGTTTTTCATTTTGTGTTTAACGTTGGGAAAAAATTGACTAATGGTTTTTTAGTGCAATTATAGAACTCACTGGTCAAAAACCTCTTAAAAAATTAAATACCTAAAAGAGATCCGAAGACTAAACAGCGAAATTTACAGCAATTGAGTGGCATCCACAAGGCAGCTTGGGTAGTGGTAAATCAAAAGTCACCTGGAAAAGGTCTTTGAAGAAGAAACTCTAACGGAAGTAAGTAACTTGAAAAGAGATAAAAATCATTGCCTATTGGCCTTATACTCATGTATGAGTTAGAGATAAAATACATTTATGCACCAGGATACTATGCGCAGATACAATTTCTTGGAACGATGGTTAATTGCATATAGTTCCAGCAACATATCGAAAAGATTAACACCTCCCATGTGCTCATTGAAGCCATCAATAGCTGGACGAGGATTACCCAAAAGTTTTATAGTGTGATCTTCGTCCTTTTAAGCTACATAACCCCTTTTCTTGACATAGAAAACAGTTTCCTAGACGATTATTACGAGTTGTTCCTACTCTTAAGCAGGCCTGTGCACACGGAGGTTTTGGAGGTACAACCCCCCCAGGAAGACTTTTTACCCATATATAACAGCACAAATTTAGTGTTCAGTATAGTTGTCCTTCGATTTTTTTATAAGAAAACCCCTCCGCCTCTAGATCAAATCCTGTACACGGCAGTGCTCCTCAGAAACGTTTATCTTATAATTCGATCATCAGAAGTAAAACCATTACACAGGCCCACAAAAAAAAAAAAAAGTACCCTGCGCGAAAGATCAAACCACCGGAACTTTATGTTTTCGGGGTCGCCGAACCCGAATATAGTGTCAGATTAGTGATGTTGGTTCGCTTTTTTCAGAAACCAGGAAAAATCTCTAATTTTCAGCATTATTGTTGATTTCTGAAAAAACGCGAACCAACTTCGCTATTCTGGCACCATATTCGGATTCAGCGACCCCGAAAACATAAAGTTCAGGTGGTCTGATCTTTCGCGCATGGTACTTTTTTTTTTTTTTTTGGGCCTGTGTCATCGAAAAACACTTTAAAATTTTAATTTTTGGAAATGTTGGAGGTCGAATGTAGGACGATGCGTGAATATATTTCTAAACAAAATGATTCATGGTTCCTCTCCAACTTACAGACAGAAGTCATACAAAATTTCTGAAACACCAACTTATTTTAAAATTTCCAAAGTTGATTTTATCAAAAATCTCGTTTTTTGTTGAATATCCTCTCCAGAAAATTCACTTCAGTATTTTCACTTCTATCGTTGTATTGTTGTGGGTTTTTTTCAATATTGTTCTGAAAATTTACTATAATTTGCTTTTTTTTTTGTCCACTCTCTATCAGAGGAGTTTTCCCAATCAAACTAACATATTTTTATGATTTTTAGCCATGGAAAGCATCCCCAATGCAAAAGATAAAATTATTCGAAACATATCCATTAGTGCCCAATGTTGCCCATATTGAACTATTGAAAAAATTCGTAATTGGCGAAAAAATTAGAAAATAGCGGAATTTTTAGCGCAAATATACAATGTTGCCTATGGGCAACAATGGGCATGAAAGGGTTAAGGGTATCATATTGGAACAAATATTGGGGTAAGTATTTATGGACAACTTTGTTTATTGAACATCCCATCGAACCTAATCCAACCTATTCTCCCTCCACTTCTAAGGCCGGTACTAAATCATCTCGAGAATTGGATACGATCATTTGACCAATTGACTTACTTATTGAAATGTTTAAATAAATACTCCATCGTATCTCGATTTACTTCCGGCAATGTACGGATCAGTCTTTTTAATGTCTCAATTTTGGTAGGTAAATCTGTTAATACTATAAGTAAAATAAGTAAAATATTAAAAATATTCATTTCAATTAAACGTGAATACACTTACACCAATGATTTGGCTTTCCAATGAACGTTTTTGCTTCGGTCGTCTTAACCAGCGGACTTTTAATTTCACGTAAAAATAATTTTAAGACACCAGTCAATGTGTGAATATCAACATTCGACTGACGCAATGAATCATAATCATTTGCATCGATTTTAAAGCGTAGCGTCTGTATTTTATTATAATCGCCACATTGACGATAAATGCCCTCAATGGGTTGTGATGAGGTGCGATATTCCTCCTCAATTAGATCACAACAATCGACGACAATTTTTGGTATCGTTTTGTGTACTTCATGTTTAAGTACGAGCTCAATTTCGGTATCAAAACAGGGTTCATCTGAAAAGTAACGTAAAATTATTGTATTAATTAATTTTGGAAACATAAAGTGGACTGTTTATAAATTGAATCGGTCATTTTCAAAAGGGGATATGTGACTAAATTGAAACTTATGACAAATTTAAGAAAAACCCTCAGAAGTTTAGTAAATTCGAACGACACATATCCCCTTTTAAAAATGACCGATTCAATTGTTTTATATACATAAATGAATTATCAAAAAGTTAATAAACAAATAAGGGACTGATCTAGAATTTCAGATTTAGTGATTCAAGGAACGGTGCTCACAGTCATATAAACTGGTTTTTGAATTTACACCCAACATTCAACTTCTTTACAGACAATTTTTATTTAAATGGTGCAAAAGTAATGTCAGTGATGTAGAATTAGAAAAGTGTTGGGATCCAGTCCCAAGTGTCACCACAGCCTATTAGACATATTGTGCTAACCCTGATAAGACTTGATTAAAAGTCAGTCCATAGGTGCATGGCATTAATAAATCCCACTATGTCCCTTGGGGGTAAGGCGCCCACCTTAGACTTACGGTACGCGCTATAAAAGTAACGAATTTTGTTATGATTTATCATTTCTTTGAACCAGAATACATTGGTGATGCCACGTCAACTTAACAAGATAAGGGGATCCAACATTCACTGGGAAATCCTGGTTTTTTTTTTAAATTTTCAATTTAAAAATGTCACGTTCATATTGTCACGTATCGATTCAGATTATGATCAAAACAAAGAAAAGTACAGAAGATATTTGAATCAAACAAAATACATTATAAAGTAACATTATTGCATAAGATTTTAAGGTTAGCCGCACTAAAAAATTCTCACTTGTTTCGCTGAATTCTGACTTTCTTTGAATGGATACGAAAACCTCTGTTATTTTTGTCACGTTCGCTCTATGTCTTTTTTTGCGTGTATCTTAAAACCAGGACTCCGCCTGCTATTAAAGTTGGCTCTAATTATAGTGCTACCCAAGAGCTATAATGTAAAGTAAAAACTAAAATAAAAATATGTTTTAATTCCACTTTTTTGCACTTTAAATGTGTACGACAGTCACGTTCGTCACCTGAAAAATGCCCATGTGTATATAGTCAAAAAATGCAAGCCACCTTATGCCCACCCTAGAATATACTTCTGGTTACGGCCCTACGATGCCGAATCGATGTTTCTGGACTTTCACCAACATTTTCATGCACTACTTCGATATTATCGTTTAAGCAGCTTTTTGATCCGAATTGATGGAGTCTCCTCGAATTTGTCTATTACTCTCTTCATAGTTGACGAAGTTAAATCAATATTACAAATTTTGTACGAAATTTGCAAACTGTAGATAGCAGCCAGACTTTTAATATTTTTAAAATATTGTTCAACAATGAAAACGCGTGCGCCAATTTAACTAACCCTAAGCTGTCAAACTGTTTCCGTTTTTTTGGTTGGCAGTACTTTACCACACAAATGGCGGCAAATTCAAATTTTGCGTGAATTATGGGACACTCTTTAGATGTTTTGTGAGCAGCAATTCAAAATGCCATAAAACGAGCATAAATTTGCAACGGAACCGGACCCAATTTTTTCATTTCTAAAAAATTGACAGTCAATTCACATTATGATATTACTTTTGCCCCACCTTTTACACAATTTTTATGAAAAAGTTTTTAACGCTCACTTTATCTACAGGCATAAAAACGATACATTTAAATATGATTTTTACAATATTTTTATTTTGTTAATTTTGTTTTTAGGTTACTGGGTCAATGTAATCACAATGTATTTCAATAAATTTTGTAAGTAATCACTTATCTAAAATTTCAATTAATAGTTTTTATGATAAGCCAATTTTGATAAAAGCCTTATCATTAGTTGAGATTACTGAATACAACAACACTTATCGTCCTTACCATTATAAATATTTTGTTCTTTCAACGTCTCAATACTCGGACGATGTTTCCACAAATTCGATAGATTCATCCAGGCAACTAATTTTGACGGTTGTACCGTACTCTGTCCAGCAGTTTGTTTCTTACGAAAACTACTTGACTTTTTACGTTTCTCCACTTGTTTAATTTCATTTAATTCATCAACCTTTCTGGTTAACTCTATGACTTTACGTTCCAACTCTTTTGCATAGTTGCGCTGATCACTGAAATCTTTTTCCAATAACTTGAGACGTTTTTCCAAATCCTGCATGCGTTTGACGCAGTTTCCGTCACAGCCGCATCCGTTCTGACTATGATTCGATGACGAATTCGATGATGTTGTACCGTCACCGCCTCCGCGTGTTTCTTCGAGCCATCGACTAAGATCGCGTGTACTGGTACTTTTTAGCAAGGCCAATTTATTGGGTCGCGAACGCGGCTCCTTTAGAACAATGAAAGCATCCGGTCTGTCGGCAGCATTTAACCTATTCTCATATCTCACAATACCACGATTATTCGAACGGCTGTAGCTGGGTGTGCGATCGCGAAAGCAATTCATGATCGTTTTATTGCGTTTGTCATTGGCAGCGTTGGCGGCAGCTCCGATTAAGATGCCCGCAGAATCCGGTGTGCCTGGCGTGACTGGATACATTGTGGTGGGTATGGTTGAAAATTGTGCAAACTTTATTATATTTTTTTTTTTTCTTTTTCGCTTATTCACAAGATATCACTTATCGTTTGTATGGTTTTGAATAATTTTTTTTTTTTATATAAACGTAACGTGCATAATATTTACATGTTTATACATACGGATATATTTTTGTATGTAAGAAAGAATGTCGTCGAAGACTTTGTAGTGCTTATTTCCAAGTCCAGTCGTTTATAAAAATAGTAATGACAAATCAAAACAAAAGCAATCACACAAATATGATAAAAAGAAAATTGAATTTTTATACTATTCGTTCGTACGTATCTATATTATATGGTTAAACCCCGACGACTATCAATGTAAAAAACGTACTGAAGCATGGCGTCAAAGTGTTAACTCTCAGCTACTCAAGTTTCTCTGGCGTATTTAACATGTTGGACTAAAGTCGATACCACTAAAGATAAGTATGAACATTTGGTATCTTATCAGTTCTCGCGAACGTATTACTACGATTTAACTTAAATACAGAGAGCGTAAAAATTTAATGAGAGCCTAAAGAGCGAGTGGAGTGAGTAAAGTGTATGGTGATAAGAGTCATAGTAGTTTCTCGTGCCAGTTCGTTTTTCTCTCTGATATATCATATAAGTATGACTGTTGAAATAGAAACCATTCATTATTAACATATATTAATAGGTTTGTAATTAGAGTTCTATTATTAACATAAATAAAAGTGTTTTTGCTTTTAATCTGTTTTTCTACATAAAAGTAAGAGTTATTAGAAAACTATAAATAGGCAATATGTAAAAACAATTTGCTAAAATTACACTGTCGGAAATTCAAACATTGATGGATCATGTATAGTAAACATTATTCGAGTACGCTGAGATCAATGATATTTGTTAAGTTCACAATTTAGCTCCGGTTTTCGAAATATTCAAGTTTAAAAATTTATTACACTCAAATTTCAAATATATGAATCGGCAAATGTAAAAGGGCGGAAGTCAATAAATGGCAAAAGTAATGTCACAATATTGAATAGCTGTCATTTTGTTAGAAATTAATAAAACTAGTCTCTGTTTTCACAGAAAGTTTACTTGATGGCATTGGCTTAAAAAATAATATCGTTCAAATAACCTATTGTTATGGCACATAATGTATATGACATTACTTTTGCCCTTTATTGACATCCGCCCTTTTAACATTTGCAAACTCTTATGTAAAATACGTCCTTTTTTCTAAAAGTATAATTTTGTATCATTTAAATAGTGAAAAAATTAACAATTTATCATAATATTTGCATAAGTTGTAGCCCTTTTTAATAATTTTCTATGTTAACAAGTACAACATCTCGTATGAGTAACATTTAATTAATATTGAAAAATTAAGTTTCTTGTTAACACTTTTCTGAACACACTAAGGTCATGAACATTCAATAAATTAGAAAAAGTAAAAAATATGAAAGATAAGATTCTCCCAGCAAAAAATTGACACTTTTGTTTCGTAAGATTTTGATTTACCTTATCAGGGTGTCGGTCGAAAAATGGGTTCTATTTTTTAAACTCTACACCCAGGGTATATTCATTTTGTCCTTCCGTTTGTAACGCAGAGAAGGAGGCGTGGCAGATATAGAAAAGTATATATATTCTTGATCAGCGTCACCTCCTGAGTCGATATAGCCATGTCCGTCTGTCTGGCTGGGTGGCTGGCTGGCTGGCTGGCTGGCTGGCTGGCTGGCTGGCTGGCTGGCTGGCTGGCTGGCTGGCTGGCTGGCTGGCTGGCTGGCTGGCTGTGTGTTGAAATACACTTTTTGGGAAAACTGAGCAAGATAATTCAATGAAATTTGGTACACTGCCTCCGTCGTCAAAGTTAGCTCGGGGGATTGAAAATGAGCAAATTCGGTCAACGGACACGCCTACCACCAATACAAAAAATATATTCAGAATGCAACTTTAGGAGTATTTTCCACGACAATGCAACCAAAATACACATAAAAACTGGGAAAATCCGGACAAGAGGGCGTGGCACCTCCCATGTAAGCAAAAGCTTCAAACTGCTATACTGAAAGAGTTTTTAGATATAATCCAACTAAATTTCTCTCAAATACTAAAGACTATAAATGCACGCCCTAAGCTAAAACTAGACGAACTCGGACAAGAGGGCGTGGCACCCTCTTTTTTTTATTACTATCATTGCTTACTCAATTTTTTTATATTTAAGGCAGATTACACTGTCCTACGTTTTTGAAAAAGTTAAAAAAGTATGAGATGAGAGTAGGTGGTTTTTATAGATTTTTGATCGCTGAATCCGAATATGATCTCGGAAACTGATGATCCAATTGGAAAAGTTAAAAGAACGCTTTAAAGAGGAAGCTCAGGGCTATTCAATGCCGCTGTCAACAGCGAAGTAGACTACTTTCGGGATGCATACCATATGTTAAAAATACCGTTTCTTGCACTTTAAATCAACGATAACTTAGACCTCAGACGTGATGGAGCAAATCGGAGGTCATATTAGGATTCATAGAACAAAAATCTATGAAAATCAGTCTCTATTTATAAAATCTTATCGATTTCCTAAATAAAATTTAAGCGATTTTATTTATCTTTTTGATGGCATTTAATCCAACTATCATTTTACAGTTGAACCTTAATAAGTAAAGCAAAGGCAGATATGGAAAAATTGTTTATAAGAATTTCTGTTGTCATTCAGTAATTTTCGAAATAAACGGACTAAAACCATCCTAAAATGTAGACTAGAACTGCAGCATTTTTTTTTTTTCTTTATTAAAAAAAAAAAACAACAAACGATTGTAGCCCAGGAAAATTAGTCGAAAAAAGAGCTGCTGTGCGAAAAAATTCCAAGTGGATTTTTTTCACCGGAATTGTCTTCATTAATGCATGATACACAAAGTGTGAAAAGTCCATTGTAAGTCGTGTGCGCATTAAAAGTCATTTGGGCTATAAGGTCGCAGAAATCACTTTTTTTGCAAATATTTCTTTAAAGCTTGCTTCTACAGACAAATTTTGCAGCGCAAAATTGTAGCTCAAAAAATTTCCTATAAAATCATACTAAGATTGTTTTCATACTACATGCAGTTTAGGAGCTAACCTTATTTAAAAAGTTTTAAAATTTTGTGACAAGTAAATTCTAAAAACAAGTGTATGTCAACATATTTTACTTTTTAGGTTACAAAAACTCTTGAACGAGCAGTCGTACCAAAAATGTGAAAAGACCTTTTTATAGAAAATTGTATTTTCTACAAACTGAGCATTTTGTTTTTTGTTCGTGCAAGTCATGGCTTAGAAGATATTTTTCAAAAACCAAATAAGTCTAAAAAAATCGGGTTTTTGAAGAAAAACTCCGAAACGGTGAGCTGTACGATAAAAAGTAATAGGACCTGTTTTGTAGAGAATCAGAAGACCTACAAAAAATAAGCAACATGTATACACTTAAAAGTTACCGTTTAAAAGATATTAAATAAAAACCTGAAAAGGGCAAAAAACCAGTTGAAAAATATCTTCTAAGCCATGACTTGCAAGAAAAAAAAACAAAATGCTTAGTTTGTAGAAAATACAATTTTCTATAAAAAGGTCTTTTCACATTTTTGGTACAACTGCTCGTTTAAGAGGTTTTGTAAATTAAAAAGTAAAATATGTTGATATACACTTGTTTTTAGAATTTACTTGTCACAAAATTTTAAAACTTTTTAAATTAGGTTAGCTCCTAAACTGCATGTAGTATGGAAACAGTCTTAGTATGATTTTATAGAAAATTTCTTGAGCTACAAATTTGCGCTGCAAAGTTTTTCTGTAGAAGTAAGCGTTCAAGAAATATATGCAAAAAACTGATTTCTGCTACCTTTGAGCCCGAATAACTTTTTATGCGCACATGACTTCGCAATTGACTTTTTACACCATTAAACATGCATTAATAAAGCCAACTCCGGTAAAAAATTTCCACTTTGAATTTTTTTGCAGAAAATTTCTAATTTTCCTGGGCTATTGTAATTTTTTAAAAAATTTATTAAAAATGTTGATAAAAAAAAGAAAACTATAAATTCAAATGTAATTAATTAACGAAAAGAAGTAATATAAGTTTATTCACACTTTTAAAAATAAAATAAAAATTTTTCAGATTTATAGAATATCGTTGCTAATTTTGAAACATTTATACTGTAGAAAACTATGCATCGCAATCAAAAATTTTTTCAGCAACAGTGTTAACATTACATTTTAGCATATTGTCGACTTGAACTTTGTTATGTATTTCAATAAATGGAGAAGATTTATTTTTTCTGACTAAAACATTTCCATTTTTAACACTTCTTCTCGTAGTTTTTGTGTGTATAATACAAGCTCTACATTAGAGAGAAGTTGTTTTTTTATTTGACTTGTTTTGAATTTTACCAATAAACTTGGTCCCATTATCGAATTGTTCGGAAAGGGTGTCTGTTCTGGCAAAAAGCATACGTTTTCAATGTCATCTATTTTGCAGTCTACTTCCATTTTCTTTGCAAAATGTAAGACGCCATCTTCCAGTGGGGGTTTCATATTTTTGAATTCGTTCAATATAACATAATTATTTTGCTGATCAGAATATTGACTTTTTGCATTCATTTTTTCGTTTTTGTGTGTAAACATAGAATGCGACAAACTACAGATTGCATCCAACAACTTCGTTTTTATTTTAGTAGCAAGAAATTCTTCTTTTAGTTGACTTGTTTTGAAATTTACTAATATACTCATTTTCTTAAAATCGTTTCGACTAAGTGTCTGTTCTGGCAAAAAACATACGTTTTCAATATCTTTTATTTTGCAGTCTATTTCCAATTGATTTGCCAAATGTAACACGACATCTTCCAATGGAGGTTCAATGTATACAAATCCGTTCAATATAATAAAATTATTTTCATTTAAAGTATTTAACTTTGTTTTTGGTACAAATAGTGTTTTTTCGAGTTGTTGATGAGAATTCTGACTTTCTGTATTAATTTTATCGCATGTTATTTGCTTTTTATTAGAATTACAATGTTGATTACGATTTTGGATCATTTCCGATTTGCAAGAATCTAATAATTTTTGCATTTTAATTTTATCATTGACATGCAGCGTTTTTTCTTTTACCAATTCTACTGATTTATTTTTCAATTGTTCGTCCAAACTTTTTATTTTACTATTTTTGAGGGCAAGCTCTTTGGAACTTATTTGTTGTAGTTTTATAATTTCATTTGTCTTTATGGCTATTTCTTTGCTCTTCTCTTCTGTTTGTGTTTTAAGATATTTTTTTTTTGGATCTTGCAACAATTCCAATATAGTTTGGTTTTTTTTAATTTGTCCCTGTAAATCCAGAACTTTTTGTTCACTTTTGTCCAATAGATGTTGAATTTCATTGGTCTTTTTTAAACTTTGTTCGTGTTGATTTTTGAGCTCTTTCAATTCACTGGTTACATAGCCAAATTGGAAATAAATGTTTTTTTGTGTTTCATTACAACTTTGTGGACATTCTGGGCATGTATTGTACCTATAAAATTTGAATAAAATTGAAAATCTTGGTCAAAGTTAAGTATCCGAATGGTCGTACTTTACTTTATACTTTACCTATTTAGACAATCTTTTATGCATCTAGTGTGGAAAACGTGCCCACAACCGTCCCATTCATCTGTATCATTGTTTGTGTATTCTTCATGGCAAATACAGCAAATTTCCATATTTAATTAATAATTTCACTTTAAACTTGTGCTTTTATCAAGTCTCAAAAAAAATTTAAATATCGCACCGCGATTTCCCCAAAATTTAAATTTCAAACGAGAAATCGCAACAATGTTGCCGGATGTAATGAAATTCTGTTCTGCTGAGGCCAATAAGGAAAGGACCTTTCACACGGTTCAAGAAGCTTCAAGCCGTTCGACCGTATATGCAGCAATGGACTGTTTTGTCGGAAGTCTGAGCCAGCGCATAAAATTTTTACATTACTATGAGGGCATTCCTTAAAACGTATAAGTGCGATTTCACACGACAGGCACGTCAAATTTCTAGGCAAGCGGAGGGAAGTGGTGCTTTCATTTCCCTCCGTTCGCCTACAAATTTGACCCTTCGTGTGAGTTCGCACTAAGTGCCTCGAAAACATCATAAGCTTTCGAGCCTTGTAAAGGAACTGTCAGAAATCGTATAGACCGCAATTTACGCGTGCCTCGTAGTTTTTTGAAACAAATTTGACTCGTAAACAGCATCGTGGCTCACACACACGCCTAACTTGTCGGTTGATAGTTCTCCTCTCGCTGGATGCATAATATGCATATTATAAAAGCGGACACACGAGCGATTTGCTATCGGACGATAAAAAATCTCATTCTTATGATGAGTACACACTAGCGATCATGTTCATCAGCCAAATAAGGCCGCTGACTGTCACTCAACCACAAACCATTTTGTGGTTGACTGATGACTGACGAAAAATGGAGGCTACACACTGAAACAAGAGAAATATGAGCAAAACTGTCAAACTTGATCGATAGTCTGTACCGGCTTTTAAGGAATACTCTCACTACGTTTGTCAGAATTTTCTCAAGCCAAAGAAGTGTCCACAAGAACACAGCTATAAGGAGCCGTTCACATAAAACGTAACACGCCAGGGGTAGCGGGTCTGGCGATTTGTTACAAAGTGTTACATGGGGGTGGGAGGGGTCATCAACTACGATACGTAACGTCGATTTTATAATTTTATGTGACAAAAATTTAAATTCAAATTACCAAAATTAAGATTTTTTTCGTTACTATGGGGGGGAGAAGGCTGTATGTTTTGTTACGTTGTATTACAAACGGGGAGGGGGGTTAAAATTGGCCGGAAATTGCGTTGCGTAATATGTGAACGGCTCCTAAGCCTTAAAGAATGTAAGCCCATTATGTTTCAGGTACTTTATAATGTATTTTATGTGGTAGACAGACGATAGCTTAAATTCAGATTATAAACGTAAAAATGCAAATGAAAATTTTACAATAACAGACGACAGTTTCTGACAGCTTCTGCATTTTACAAACAGCTGATTTTTTTGCTTACTTGTTTTGTTGACTGCACCTGCTGATAGTCCTCGAACCAGTTAGTGCTTTATTTTTTTATTCCGGTCTTAAAATGAAAAAGGCTCATTGGTTTTTATCTATACATAATATAATACGTGTAGAATGAGACAACCGGATATTTTTTCTGTCTAATTGTTTTAATCCATTGCATTTCGACAGCGTTACCATGTTGAAATATGTAATTTCAGTAAGTACTAACATCCTTTAATTTCATGCATTTATGTTGGAGTGAATGCGGTTGTGTTGGATATTCTTCTTCTTCGAATATGCTACTCATTACGAGTAACATAGGTCCCTAATAAGAGAGCTGCCGTAAACACTAGGTTTTTATCACAGCTCTCAGCGAAGCGTCTTTACAGACTTATAAAATTATTATATATAGAAATTTTCAGTCTGACTGAAATTGATTTTTCTTTTTAACCTATAATTAGGTTATGTACGATACACGCGCCTTGAAAAAAACACGTGTAACGGGTCTAACTTTAAGACACACGCGAACGATTACACCCGAGAGCACGTCTGTACTCGGTCACGGACAAAACGAAAGACCTGTGTTGGATATTGGGCCTTATCGTAAATAAATATTCTCGAGAATTTATTCGCTAACTCCCTGGCTTGCAATCGCAAAAAAAATTCGTGGAAAGGGAAAATACACTGGAAAAATTATGTAATCGGCAATAAGTTGGGAGCGAGTTTTTTCACTTTTATTTGTTAAATTTGCTCCTCAACTTTTTGCTAGGGAGTACTAAAGTATAAATGAATAGTTATAAATAACGTTTGATAAATTAAAAACTTTAGTACAACAATTTTAAAGCTTATTGAAATAGCTTTCATATGACACTAAAGTTTTTAATATCCAACTAAGCGTTTCCAATTTATACTGGTTCTGCTAAAACTACTTTTCACTTAAATTTTTTTTTTTTTTTTTTTTTGCAACTTTTTGGTGCAATCTTTTGATTTTTGAAATCCACAAAAATGATTAAAAAGACATTTTTTACTTTAAAAAGCAAAGCATTAATTTAAATTTCACTGCTGCAATTGCTTCTTTTTCTTCTTTTGCAATTGCTGTTTCTTGTTTATCTTTTTTTTATAAGTCAGCTGTCAATATCCAGTGGAAAATGGAAAAAATGTCAACGATTTATGGAAAAAAGCGTTGCCACATGTTTTTTTTTGTACAAAATGTCTACGAAGTTGGAAAAAATCAGCGTTCAGATTGTTTGTTTGCGCAAAATGTCAAAGATATGGGATAGACTTAGCGTTGCCAGATGTTGTTTTTGTGTAAAATGTCAACGCTCCTGGAAAAACACTGCGTTGCAAACTGGTTATTTCTGAAAATGTCAACGATATTAAAATAAAAAAAGTATCCGTGCAGGAAGGGGAGTTTCCATTCATGAAATATTCACTACTTCCAGTGCTCCTTCTCCGGGAGGGAGAGAATGGAATTCCCTTCAGATTTACGATAATGCCCATTATACTCGGCAAAATTCGCAATTAGACTGTCAATGCGGATTTATGCTGTCATCTGTCTACGACATTAGTAGTTTTCTTACATACCTAAATTGATTAGTGCGAACTCACACGACGGGCACGGGCACGTCAAACTTGTACGCAAACGGAGGGAAATGAAAGCACCACTTCCCTCCGCTGACCTAGAAATTTGACGTGCCCTACGTGCCCGTTGTGTAGTTCGCACTCTTTTACAAAACGGTAACACTGATCTGACGTTTACAAAGTTTTTAACTGTCAAATTTGTTATTACGTTTTTCTTTTAAGTTTAACATATTTATAAAAATTTATAAAAAAAAACAAAGATATTTGTGGTGAAAAGATTTAGTGTAAAATAATTAAACGATATTAACGTAAAGCTACGTGTACAGTTGAAAAATAATAAAATTTACTCACACTTAAACGCATAGAATAGGGGCCCAAACAAAAATTGCATGTAAGAATAAAGTGGGCAAAATAAAATATTAATATTCATGTCTTTTATTTTTTTTAGATACTCATTCATAGATTAGGGAAAAAAAGTGAACCGAAAACTGTCATCAAGAACATCAGAAATAACAAAAGCGAACTTTGCTCATCTTAAGTTAATAACTTTTTAAGCGATTTTTGTTATCTTGTACGCTCGCTGCAGATAAAAAACAAGCCCGTTGAGCAAACGAAAAGAAAAGAGCCATCAAGACACAACGTGCTTTATTAAAAAAGAAAGAAAAAAACTATTTGTCTTGCAAAAATGTTAAAAATTGCTGCTCAAGGCTTTTCGCCTCGTCTAATTGCTTGCGTCAGTGCAAGCGCACAAAGTAGCTGCACCAAAACAGCACCAGCAGCCGCTGCTGCCACTCAAAAGTTTTTATCACAATCACAGACACATTTGAAAAAATTGGCTATTAAGGATCACTTTGAATTCGATCAAAAGGTGAGCGTTATGTAAGCTTATACATACTTTATAAAGCAAAATCATAGATTTCTGCTTAGCAATATGTAGAGCTTTGAATGAAGCACTTTCATATTGTCCACAAACCTCCACCATGGCACCTATGTGAAGCAAATACGCAAAGCATAACGCGTACCTTGCTCAGATCCCCTTATCCTCAGAGTGCTACATTGTTAATGAACAGCCGCTAAATATACCACTTTATTCTCAAAGGAAAGATACAGGAAGAAATTCTAAATATTATTTTGGAAATGTCTATACGGGGCGACCCGCGTACGCGAAAACTCCTCTCTCTCTCTCAATTTACTCAATTAGCGTACGCGAAACTCAATTAGCGTACTCGAAATCCAGTAAAGTTTTTTCCCCCGGGGAACTTGATTAATCTATGTACTGATCCGCGGCCGAAGGCCTCCGCGAAGCCGGTGTTGGATGTCTGACGGGTTTAAATCCTGAGCTGCGGCCGCAGGCCGCCCACTTACCCCTACTTTTATGTAAAATTACTGTTGTAACGAAGATGCGTCCCGGGAGAAAAAACTTCACTGGATTTCGAGTACGCTTATTGAGTAAATTGAGAGAGAGAGAGGAGTTTTCGCGTACGCGGGTCGCCCCGTATAGACAGACTCTATTATTTTTAGAAACTTGTATTCAATTAGAGCTTTTCAGAAAGAGGTTTGTGTTCTTTATTTACTCAGGGAGCATATGGTTTTCTCCTAATTTTGAGCAATGTGCGCTCGTTCCACTTTTTTCTAACCATATCGGTTTTTTTGTATAAAAAAACTCATTGGATAAGGAAACCAAAAAAACTGAAAAGGAGTTGACGTTTAAATTTGGTTGTATGCAGATTTACGAAGAATATACATACAATCTTGATTTTAATGACTTTTCAGTCATCAGTAGTTAAAATGAGAATATTCTGGAAATTCTCCCACGAGAATATATTGCTTTCTCGATAGGGAGCATTTGCAGTCGTCAATATTTTGAGAATGGAATTTCCATTTCCAGCAGAGATCCTTTTTCTACCAAAATTTTTCATTTGACTTTGACACAGTGATTCAGCTTAGTGCTTTTCTTACCAGATATAGTGTTTTTTGATGACCACTTGCCCTAAATAAATGAATGAAATGAAGAAGCAAATGAACTGCCCCGTAGCGCAAGCTGACTTCAATGACATTATCTTCAGTGACTTATCGGTGACTTTAAGCCTCACGACATATTGTAGACATAGTCACTGACAAGTTATTGTCATGCAAATGTCCCTCTACTGATGACTCAAACAAGAAAATGTCATGCAAGCGTCAGTCTCATACAAATCTTTACTCGTTTTTTCATTGAGCGGATTCCTGAAACCGTGTAAAAGCCTCGTAAACTCGTAAAAGTTTTCAAAATCAATACGAAATATGACAGTTTAACGAGTTTACGAGGTTTTCGAGGCTTTTACACGTTTTCAGGAATCGCCTTATTATATTTCATCGTTTTCTTTGTAAAGTGCTGAACACATTCGGTGCGAGCTGCGAGTGCGAGAGAAACCCGACCGAGATAGCACGATTTTCTCTTTATGTTAGAGTAAGATATAAAATTGAGCTTTTTTTAAACGTCATTTATAAAAGCTCTCGCAGTGCGATAGAATTGATTCTATTTTTCTGACGATTTTTAAAAAAAGAAGAACAAGACCAAACACAAAAATTTAAATTTATTATTTTCGACTGAATTTTTTAATTTCAATTTGAAGTTTAAATAATTTTGAAAACAATTACGTTTTTTTTTCGTTTTTTGTTTTCATTTGTTTTCAATTTTCATAAAAAAAAAACTTTCTCGCAACGAGTTGATTGTGTTTTCACGCACGAGAAAAAGCTCAAAAACTCGTTTGAGCAAAAGCTATTTTCTCTCGCACTCGCAGCTCGCACCTAATGTGTTCAGGGCTTTAGTCTTGTCATGCCAGTTGTGATTTAAATTAGAGTGAAATGATTTATTTTACACAAATATTTGTTTATCATTTTGTTATCTGCTAACAAACGGTCTTGGAAACTGTGAGTATTGTGGTTCGAAAGTTATGTAAAGACATTTATGTTAGACTTTTTGTTTAGTAAGTACTTTATAAAGGAAAGAGGCATCCGGAAATAGTACATTTCTTGAGATTGTGGCCGAAGTTCAAATAATACATTTCACGAGATTGTGGTCGAACTTCGAGCAGCTACATATAATGAAGTTAAGAAGAGAGCGACTAAGCTTAGGCAACGAAAAAAACGAAAGTGATGCACTTTTAGCATATTAATTAAAAATAAGTAACTGAGAGTCCTATATGTTTATGAGTAGGTGTATTACCTTAATACACCTTAATATGATTTGATAAACAAAACCCAACAATTATGTTAATTATTTAGAATTGAAAAGGATAAGGTTTGGCCAAGGAAAAGGTTGCATGAATTTGTCATTCAGAAGCCGTTGATGATATCATACCACGTCATTGTCATTTACCTGACGTTGATGACATATATACATTGTCTCAATCATTTCCACTGCATGACAAAGTCATCCATAAGGCATCATGTCATTTCCCGGGGAGTTTTTGAATTCATAGTTGTCACCTGCAGATTTTTATGGTTAAACTAACTTATTTTTTAAAATTCAGATTAACCATCGGAAAATCCAGATATAGTTGTTAGAAAAAGCGATATAAGTTAGATGCTCTTTTAAGGTACCGTATGAAAGGTATTTTAATATGCTATTAAATTGTCGTATGAAAGTTTTTAAAAAGTTGGAGAATAAATTCTTACAAAAATGCCAAAATATGTATTCCTTACCAAATTATTGCTGATATCCTTACTTTTCAGTGAATTTTGCACTTTTTTTGCGTTTTCAATTTTTTATGGAAAACGTAAGCAGTGACTTCTTTAATTATGATAGTGACTGAAGTCCACTGTGTTTATAAAAAAAAAAAATTGTTATGAGTCGTCCAAATGCAAAAGCAGTTAACTCATGTTTTCATAATTGTTGGCAAATCACGAATAACGTTTAAAACTTTTTCTATCCATTATAATGATCCAATTTTTTTGTGGATTAAAGGTTATATTTTACTGATCTAAATTGCTAAATATGGATAATCTCAGTAATCTTATTGTTATTAATAAAACAAAATAGGATATAACTTATTTTGCTTCTGTAAACTTTTTTAACTAATTTTGCAACTGTATTATCTGCCACGATGTCAGGTTAGGTAAGGTTTAAGAGGCAAAATAACCACACATACCCCAAAAAGATCCATATTGATACCACATCGAGTTGAGTCACGTTTTTATAATTAGTTCATTGGTGTATATCCTCAGTCATGGCTGAATGTAAAGGCTTTGGAAGCCATTGCAAGGTCTTTGAATGATCTAAGAATTGTCCTAAAAGTTCTTCAAAATTGTTAAAAAACATTTGTCCAAGAGTTTAAAATCTAGTTCATCCAAGAGCTGAACAATGACACAGTACATGTTCCAAATTTTCCACCTTAATTTAGTTACCCTCTATACCGTAGTAACCACGATCTTAGTATATCCAACGTCTTGCCACATATTAATAAAATGAAATATGTAGGACTTAAGGTATTTTGCTTCTGTAAACTTTTTTAACTTGTTTTGTAACAGTATTGTCTGCCACGATTGTGGAAATAACTGCTTTTGCAGCTCAAGTGGAAAATAACTTGTTTTGCTTCTGTTTGCTTATAGAAATTAGCTTCTTTTGCACCTGCAAACTTATTTCTAGGCCGATTTTAAGATGTTTTAAATATTTTTTTCAGCTATTTATTATGATAGCCAGTGACCTTAAGAATCCAAAAATACCAAAAATATGTCACAAAAAAATGATTAGTCTTTTAAGGCATGTATACGAAAAAAAGTAGTCGACAAAAAATGGGTATAAAAAGTTTATTTTTTAACCAAAAAAGCTCAAGGGTATTTCTTTAAAAAAATTAAAAGTTTTGATCATTTGGTTGAGATATATGCAAATTATCGTAACTTTGAATTAACACCTGCCATTAGGCTCTGCACATCACTTTGGGTGATCTGGGATGATACCTTGATCCATTTCTGTTTAAGTTTCTTTTCATTTTTGACATCTTTCTTCATTTTTAGCAATTTGCTCTTCATTATAGCCCAGTATTTTCCAATCGGGCGAAGCTCAGGGTAATTTGGAAGATTTGCATTTTTCTGTACAACGTTGACCCCATTCTCTTCATACCAATTCATGGCCAATTTGCCATAGTGACAACTCGCAAAATCTGGTCAAAATACCAGGGTTTTCGTGAACGCGTATCATATTCAGCAGACAGTTCTGTTAGCACTCTTTTACATAAATTTGTTGGTTAATTGTACCAGTTGTGACAAATACTGAGCTCTTCAAACAGCATTTACAAATTGCTTGCCAAACCAAATATTTTTTGCAAACTTGTCCACTTTTTATACCCTACACCCAGGGTATATTCACTTTGTCCTTCCGTTTGTAACGCAGAAAAGGAGGCGTGGCAGTTATGGAAAAGTATATATATTCTTGATCAGCGTCACCTCCTGAGTCGATATAGCTATGTCCGTCTGTCTGGCTGGCTGGCTGCGTGTACGTGGAAATACATTTTTTGGGAAAACTGAGCAAGATAATTCAATGAAATTTGGTACCCTGCCTCCGTCGTCAAAGTTAGCTCGTGGGATTGAAGATGAGCGAAATCGGTCAACGGACACGCCTACCGCCTATCCCAAAATATATTCAAAATGCAACTTTAGGAGTATTTTTCACGACAATACAACCAAAATACACATAAATACTACGAATTATAAGCGCAAACTCTGAGAAAAAACTGGACGATTTCATACAAGAGGGCGTGGCACCTCCCATATAAGAAAAAGCTTCAAAACGCTATACTGAAAGCTTTTTTTGAGATAATCAAACTAAATTTTACTATAATTGCAAGCTCTGAGCAAAAACTGGATGAACACGGACAAGAGGGCGTGGCAGCTCCCATATAAGAAAAATTTTAAAAATGCTTTACTGAAAGAGTTTTTCGAGATAATCCAACAAAATTTTACTCAGGCACTAAGAACTATAAGTCTAAGCTCTGAGCAAAAACTAGATGAACTCGGACAAGAGGGCGTGGCACCTCCCATATAAGCAAAATTTTCAAAATACTGCAGTGTAGGGTATTTAATGTTTGGCCAGGCCAAAGGTTACACCCTTATTAGTTTTGCTTTAAATTTGGCGCAAAATCGAATTCTTCTTTGCGGTGCAAAAAAGTTAAAATGAATTCAAAATTGTGTACAAAACGGTCGCAGAGCTTTCGTGAGCAGCTGTGTTTTGCTTATCATTCCTATTTGGTGCCAGCAATACTTATACTGCAATATTTATACTTTATGCAATGTTTTTGTAAGGCAAATGTAGAAAATCGTGTTTTTTGCGCACAATTCAATCTAGCACATTTTCTTCCGATGAACTCATTTTGAAAACTTCAAAATTCAAAAAACCAATGATGAAGAAATGTAAGAAAAAGAATTCTAAGCCGATTACAACTGTTATATTCGCTTTTACTGAGTTTTTAACGCGACACCCTTTGTTTACTGCGACTACTTTTTTTCGTATACATGCTTTAACTTCTTTTGCATTTGGGCGACTCATATAAAGAAAGAATAAACCGAATGGGACAAACACATTCGCATTCTCAGAAGCACAAAAACATTTCTATTTTCATCTTGTCAATATTTATGCAAAGATCCGCTTTTGATTACCTCAGTTCTAAGAAAATTAATGTCATTTGCAAAATAAATGGCTTTTGTAAATATTGTTACTAAATTGAATTCTAAAAATATCTTTATAGATTTTCAAGAGTGATGCAATCAAAATAAATAATTCAAATTTCAATGAAAAATTATAAAAAGCAATACCATCAATTTTGTAGAGAATCACAAGATCTACCAAAAATAAGCCATATATCTTCTAAATGGTTACTTCAATGTGTACACATATGGCTTATTTTTTGTAGATCTTGTGATTCTCTACAAAATTAATGCTGTTGCTTTTTATCGTATGACTTACTGTTTCAGAGATATTCTTCAAAAACCAGTATTTTCGAAACGTTAACGGTTTTTGAAAAATATCTATAGAGGTCCAACTATCTTTTGAACGGTTTTTTAATTTTTTTTGCACGACTCCTCGTTAAAGAGTATTCGCAATTTTAAAAGTAAAATATTTTAATATGAACTTATACGTAGCATTTACAAATAAAAACTGTGCACAACTTTTTAAATTGGGTTATCTCCTAAACTGTAAGCTACACGAAAACATTTTTCCATCTTTACTTAGGAAATTTCCTGTGTTATTGGGTGTACAATTTTATGCTTTATTGTGGAAAAATGTTACAATATATTTTATTCAAAGTATTGTCCATTGGAAGCTACAACATTTCCCCATCTTTCAGGCAATTTATGAATTCCATCCCAAAAAAATTGCGCCGGCTTGGCGGCCAAAAATGAATCTATCCAATTTCGGATGCCTTGCTCTGATGTGAAGCGTATTCCGATGAGTCAGACGGAGCAAGGTCCGGACTATAAGGCGGGTGAGCCAAAACTTCCCATCCACTATTTTCCAAATAGTTTTTCACGGGTCTTGCAACATGCGGCCGAGCGTTGTCATGATGAAAAATTATTGCTTCGTGTCTGGTCGCATTTTCCGGGCGTTTTTCGATGATGGCACGCTTCAAACGTATTAATTGTGTTCGGTACAGGTCACCTGTGATTGTCTGGCCCGATTTCAACAACTCATAATATAACGGCCCCTTCTGATCCCACCAAATACACAGCATAACCTTGGCGCCATGGATATTTGGCTTCAAGGTTGATTTGGCTGGTTGGCCGGGTTTCACGTATGACTTTTTGCGCTTGGGATTGTCATAATGGATCCATTTTTCATCCCCAGTCACAACCCGATGCAAAAATGATTTGTTTTTATGGCGCTCAAGCAGCATTTCAGACATACAGAAGCGCCGTTCAACGTCTCTCGGCTTCAACTCATAGGGGACCCAATTACCTCCGGCGGCTTTCAAACATTTCGAAATGGCTTGCTGAGTCACTCCCAACGATTTGGCAAGCTCGTCTTGTGTTTGACACGAATCCTCATCGAGTAGCTTCTCTAATTCTTCGTCTTCATACTTTTTTGGCTGTCCTGGGCGTTCTTTGCCTTTGATGTCAAAATCGGCACTTTTGAAGCGTTCAAACCATTCAAAACACTGTGTTTTTCTACAAGCAAACTATGACTTTCCGCAGCAGTTTTCTTTGCAAAAAAATGACCCAACAGAACCTCCCGCAAATGCTGTCTTTTTCTCGAATTTTCGAAGTTATTCATCGTGAAAAATAATAATGATGCACACAAGATAAAATTGTTTTGTTGACTGATTTTGACAGCTGTTAAATGTACCTTCAAAATGACATATATATAAAGTTCGAGCTTTCACGATATTTGTTAGTACGGACATCCACCGTCAAATTCCGGTTTTTAAGTTGTACACCCAATACAAAATTGTGGAGAAAAATTTTTCTGTAAATGTTAGCGTTAGCGAGTTATTTGCAAACAACTGATTTTAGCGACCTTTGAGCCTGAATAACTTTTTATGCGCACAATGGACTTTTTTCTCTTTATTCATCATGCTTTAATAAAGACAATTCCGGTGAAAAAAATTCACTTGGAATTATTTCGCACAGCAGCTCTTTTTTCGTCTAATTTTCCTGGGCTATTATGGTCTTATTTACATTATTTTTTTAAATTATTGTATAAAAATAACAAAAGGCGAAACAAAGTCAAATTTAATTTTTGTTTTGGTTTTGGATGATGCACTGCATCATCGTGTATCAGCATCAGACGTATTTATTTATTCGTTGTAACAACTTTCATTACATGAGATTGTTATCATGTTTTTGGTACATATCTCCCTATGGGAAAATGTTCTAGTAGCCACGCACTGAAAGAATCAGTGCATAAAAACTGAACTGGAAGTGCTTTAAATTTTCTACTGATTACATATCAATTATTTTTAAAAAGTTCAAGTCGTAATTGTTATGAACAAACAAACTCTGCGTTATCTAAATTCTACTTTTTACAATCAAAAAATTAAAATCAATGGGTCAAACAGTGCAGAAACCACTAAAGGCAGACTGCAATCATACTTTGGAGCAAGGGTGTCAGTGATTTAAAATCACTGAGCCAAGTAGTCAGCGCAAAAACAATTTTTTGTTGTTTTTTTGGTGGCTCATTTATAACAACAACAATATTTCAATAATTTCTAAGATTTCTGAGAACTACAACACACACGAAAAATTATTTGTTGTTTTTTTCTATGCGAAACAACAAAAACAATTTTTCATAAATGTTTAATTCCGCGAAAATTTGACAAGTTCAAAAAATAACAACAAAAATTATTTCTGTGATTGTTGTATTTCTGCGAAATTTGCAAAATATTGAAATATTCTTTTTGTTGTAGTCGAGCCAAAATTGGCTCACTTTTGTCCTACGCTGACACCCTTGCTTTGGAGTACAACATTTGAAGTAGCATGAAATGTGACCGTCAAAAGACTAATAAAAACGACCTCTTAAACAAAAAAATACATAAAACGAGGAAATGTGAGAGAATTGAACTAGTCAACCTGGACGATGAGTAGGGTTTTGTGAAGGCACTATGCTCTGAGAGTAAATAAAGAGAGGATATGAGAAGATTTTTTCTTTTAAATTTAGATCATCCTGCGCATGCCCACATTATACACTTGTGATACTGTATCTAAAAAGTGTTCCCTAATTCGCACAAGATTTTAATTTGCCGCCATTTGGAGCATGAGTTTTGCTAATCAAAAAAAAAAAAAAAAAGAAAACAGTTGACAGCTGACAGTTTAGGGTTAGTAAAAATGAAGCCCTACGAAGAACCAACGCGTTTTCATTGTTACACAATATTTAAAAAATTATGTAAGTTTGTACAGTTAGCAAATTTCGTACAAAATATGGTTGGAAAATTGATGAAATGAAAACGCGTCGAGAAGTGCTCTATTTTGAATATCCCTAAACTGTCAGCTGTAATACTATTTAATTTTTTGTTTGGCAACACTTTACCACACACAAATTGCGGTGAATTCAAATCTTGCGTGAGTTGTGGGACATCCTTTATTAAGTTTTCTCATTGGGTTATTTAACTTTTTAAAAGTACATACGTACTATAATAAAAACTGTCATTAAAATTTGTATTTTACTTACATATTTCATTTATGTCACAGGTTATCAACAGCGATAATCCAGTAATTGTCAATTTTCATGCTGAATGGTGTGACCCTTGCAAAATATTAACACCAAAAATGACTGAATTACTCGAGAATTCAGATGATATTGATTTGGCCATAATTGATGTCGATAGCAATGCAGAGCTGGTGGAGACATTCGAGGTGAAAGCTGTACCAGCGGTGTTGGCTTTTAGAAATGGTGTCGTTATTGATAAATTTATTGGATTAGTTGATGCCAATAGTATAGAATCATTAATTATGAAATTACGACATAAATCACATCTCGCAAAGGAGACCGCAGAAAGTGCCGCCGAGAGTACAACAAAAGAATAATTGGAATGATGCTGGGCAAAAGTACTTTAAATAATACAAATAATTGCTGTAATGAAAATTTAAAAAAGGATAGCTTAATATTATAGTAAATAATTAAAAAAACATTTTTATATAATACTTATGAAAATAAGCAACATGTATGCTGAACGAACGAATTTTTGTTAATAAAATTAAAAGATTTATAAACCTTAAGTAAAGTGCTTAATATCAAGAATGTCAAGTATGTGAAGAAATTGGAAAAATGTTACACTTTCAATTCAATGTCTTCACTTTACTACAAAGACTACATTACGAATACCGAAAATTGTTAACTATACATATATTTAGGCTTAAGTCTAATATACCAAACAATGCTGTTGCCTTAAAGTTTTGTTAAATTTCAAAATTGTGTATTTATTTGTTTACACTAAGTGTTGAGATTTTAAACAATTTTTCTACAAAGAAAATGTTGTGCCCATGTTTGTGGCCTATGCCGCACTGTTAAAATGTCTCCAAAATCAATCGGATATCTTCCGAGTGCTCAAAGTACATGAACAGACAAACAAAGATACATACAAAAATTCCAATTATTTATATGCAGTTATCACAACTATTAATTTTATTTTCATATATTGCTGATTCAGATAGCCCCCTGTGGAAAGGTCATCAGACATATGCAGAGTATCATAAAATATTAAAAATAACTTAAAAAAAAAACTTAAAAATATTATTGAAATTTAAACCAAACAAATAATGCCCAAATTGAATGATTCGACAATATTCTTAGGTCAATAATAAAACACATTTAGATAATGATTCAAATTAAGAAAAAAAAAAAGAATTAATATTTTCTGCCAATCTTAAGTGCAGTATTTTTTTGACAAATCAAAATATATATATATTTTTTGTTTTATTGTAACCAATTGAACAACTGTAATAAATAAACAAACCTTTTGAAAAAAAAATAAAAATTAACACATGGTGTAAATTAACAATTTTTTAATCGATATTCTACAACCACTAACGTAACTGAGAACAATACACTCAGACATTTAATCTTTCAACATGCGCTTACGTTTACTTAGAGTTCAGTTTCAATGGTTAAATCTTATCACCACTGGACTGATCCATACATAAACACAGGCGTAGACATAGTGCAAATTTCATCAAAACTTTACACATGCTTTAACCGTTTATGAACGAACGAATGCTTTTTGTTTTGACTGTTTATGCACTGCTTGTTGGGGTTATTCGTGGAAACTGAATTCAAAAAAAAAAAAAAAGTTAACGTAGATTTCGTTTGATGCTACAATTTCGTTCCGAACATCAAATATATTGGGCCCTATCATGAACTTATCGAGAAATCCCCTCTCATGTTTTTATTCTCTTCTCGAGATGAGGAAGTATTTGCAATCGTTAATGGCGGTTATCGTGAATAAATATTCCCAGGTAATTTTCATCGGATGCCGTGCATTCTTCATTACATTCATGATAAGGAATTTTTTTTGGGGGTTATATTCTCCACGATAACCCCTAAAATATTGGGCCTTACCATGAATAGATAGAGACGGCAGTCTGAGAAAATGTTATCGAGTATGTTTATTCATGATAAGGCTCATTGGGAATGGAAAATCCCCTACCAGCATCAATACTTTTTTCTTCCAGTTTTCACCAAAAAACGACTTGACATTTGATTTTGGCGACTGAAGCTTAAAAATAATAAACAAAAAGTAAACATCTAAATTTTTGCTTAGTAAAATCAAATTACAGTAAAATTACAAAACTGGTGATGGCGATATAACTCTACAAGTTCTCCTAAATGAATCCCCAAACCTTCTTTGTGCGAGGCTCACGCATTTAAGCCTAGGATTTGAACATATGTACGTAACATTGCAATTCTCATTGATAAATTTGGGTCAAGTTTACTTAAGTGATACAGCAGAATTCTTTTTAAATCGAGTGAATATATATCTGGTTAGAAATCTTGGATGGGTACATTGTGGGCAGTGGATTACAATCAACTTTTGGTGATATTCAAGAGGTGAATATGTTCTAGAGATCTTTCACAATCGCCAAATCGATTTGTTTAAAATTAAAATAATTCCAATGCTGTAGGCATCTTCAACACAAACATCATCTAAGCAGCAAAAATTGACACGTTCCTTTGATAACTTGAGACCTTCCAAAAGTTATGACCCTGATTTGCTTTTGGCTGAATTTTTTTATGGTTGTAGCATACCATTTACTGTGGTTGACTAAATTTACTTCAAAAAATTAATAAAAGCGTTGGGTCCAGCTTCGTCCACCGCATCGTCGTCTTTTATCGGGCAACGGAGTTCGTCACAAAAACGGGTAAGGAGATGACATTATTGTTGGATGGTTGGCAAAACTCATCGTCAAATTGCCACAACGTCGTTACAATGTTGGCTACTTCAAATGATCAAAAAGTTTTGTTGAGTCGTTTTATTTTTCAAGTCTTCGTAAAACGGGAGGTAATTTATTTGAAGCGGTAAAACAATCTATCACTATCCCAAAAGAGCGGTATGATGCGAAAATAAGTTCAGATTTGACAGATAATGCATACAACATGGTGAACATAGGAAATGCTACTGTAAAGTCAATGAATTTAGTATATTCCACCTGCAACGCACATACCGCTGATTTATTAGCTGGGGATATGAATGGAAAACACAAAGATAATGGAAAGAGTTATGCACGTTCAAAAGGACTTCAAGAAAACTGATCAAGAAGATCGTTTGCTAAAAGCTGGCGGACACAAATCGATATTATTTTCCACTACTCGCTGGGTGAGTCAACGAGATGCGGCGGAATCGTTGGTTAAAAATTTAACGGCGTTGAAAAAAGTCGTAGCTGAAGCGGAAGTGGATGCTATAAAACCAAATCACGAACTCGAAGACGTTTTGGCACTATGCTGCTGAACAAGGCCACAGTGAACTATCTACATACAATTCTTTTGCGTTAAAATTTTTTAAAATTCCCTCATCAACGGCTACCCACCCACTTGAGATACATCCACAATGACATCAGAAATAGGCTTTCGGTCGAAACCAACAATAATATAATTTACATGAATTTTATTTCTGTGTTAATCTTTTTCATTAGAATTAAAAATTTAGAAATAAATTCCATTTTTCTTAATAATTCATCCTAAAAACAATTCAATTTGCATTTATATTTAGTATTTTACGTTTATTACAAAATTATGTAATAAACTCGAGATTTTTCATGTAATTTACGTAACAAATGTAATTTACGTTTGTTACAATGCCAACCCAGATGAGGGCCACCCTGAATAAAAGTTTTATAGCTTAAGCTGTGATGCACAATTCATGTGAATCGATGAACCGGTCTTTGATAAAATGCAATTTAAAAAAATATTTTTCTATGAGTGCCTCCCTAAATATCCACCCTAATAAATATTTACGTGGTTATTCTTGTATTTGGGGCGGAGACAAATCCAACAAATAAGATATTTTTAAAATCGATCTAGCCAGGAAAGTATTCTTTTCTTAATTTTTAAAACGAATTTAAAATTTTTTTTTAGATGCCGAACTTTCGAAACTAAGCATGTAACGAGCTTCGAAGATGCATCGAAGGTATTGTAATTAAATGGAAATGGAAAATGAAATAACAATGGCAATTTATGTGTGTGTTATCGAATTCCAAGGTATCACGGAAAAATGGCGACATATCCGCAGTTACCATTTTAGTGATGGACCAATAAAATGAAATGAAATTTTTAAAATTACAAAACACATTTTTAAATCGACATTTGATAAAAAAATCTAAATAAAAGCTTTCGTATGTGATCGGGCAATATCAGACATAAAAGTAATAACAAAACTGAAATGTTCTGAACCACCATATCGAAATCTGCCACACATACAAAATAAAAAATAGCCAAAAGAACATAACATTCGATGAAAATGGTTATAAAAATTTTATTACATTAAATGGTAATAAAATTTACATTATAGAGGACTTTAAATTATTTTACTAAAACGGACTTAATAATTTTAACCAAATACTTATCTAGTTGGAAAGTCTAGCAATTGTTGAAAAAATACAATACGATCTTACAATTTAATTAATGAAGCAATTATTTACAATACATTTGTAAATGATATTAAAAAATTCATTGAAGAAGGGTTATTTTCAAATGAAATAACGAACGGAAACATGGCAAAAGCAACAGCTATTTTTATAAGGAAAATGGCAGAACGGCCAAAGGAAAAAAAAAAAAAAATTGCGTTTTTCGTGTTCAGCGACCCCAAATTCGTTTAGAAAAAATGGTTTGCAAAATGTTACAATTATTTTTAATTTAGTGTTGTATTAACTTTTTACAGTTATTGCTTTAATAATGAACAAATTAAAAGAACAAAAAATTTTGAGAAAAGTTTTCTTTTTGTGGTATAAAAAACAAAATCCCACCTCGTATCTATGCTACTCGCCATATAGGAAAAATTGCGCCCAAAACCAGTTTTTTCCAAATATCTCGGTAACGGGTACTCCTAGAGAAAAATTCTGGTAAATTCCTTTCGTAATTGTAATTGTTTGCATACTGCGTATGACTTTTCATAAAATTATGTTCATTTTAAAATCGCGATATCCCATGAACGATTAGTCGGACGAAAAAAGTGTTCGTAGAGACATTCATAGAGAATTACATGCTCTGCAAAATCCAGGAAAAAAATTTATTCTACGGCATATCGTTTCGGAATATTTTGCAAAAACTGTTTTTTTCTAAAGTTTAGGGTTGTCAAAAGATATCTCCTAAACTTTATTAAGTCGTATAAAAAAAAAACAATATGCTGGTTGTAGAACAAGCAATCCCCTATTAGCTGGTATTTTTGTTTTTTTTTTTGCCGCGACGCTCCGTTCATGTATTACCACAATTTAAAAAAATAACTCAGTTTCAAAAACCTCGTAAAACTACCAAATGACCGCACAACAATAAAGATCACAAACTTTTTAATATGTAAACTTTTTTATGAATACTAGGCGTGTTTCTTTTGACGCGTATATACAATTGTAGATATTTTGAAATTGCGATAACTCATGAACAGTGAGTCGCACAATAAAACTCTAAGAAACTTTTTTATGGAAAATTACGTTTTCTACAAAAACTTTTCATTTTATTTTTAAAAAAATTTATCTTTTAGGAGTTATTCTATAAAAACTGGTTAAGCGCCGATAAACGGCAAAAAATCACTTTTTTTTAAATAACTTCTAAATAATTATTTCTTTTTTACAAAAGATTAAATTTATTTGTAGAGCATGTGGTTCTCAATGAAAAAGACTCTTGGACTTTTCATCGTACGACTCACCGTTCATAAGTTATAGCTATTTGAAAATTACCACAATTGTATATACGCGTCAAAAGAAACACAGCTACTATAAGCTAAACGTTCCACTTTTAATATTTAACAATTAAATTTCATTCGGTCTACCAGAAATCCTACGTTTACGTGTTTTTAACGCCCTGGGTACTCCACTAAAATGCTATGCATCTTATTTTGAAGTTACTAAATCTTACTACATAAATATTAGTTGAGTGCAGAAGAACTATGGCTCAAACTGGAAAAATAATTTATTTTCATGCGCTGCGCCCTAATCGTTAGCTTCTGGATTTTCAAGTTAAAAGCGCATTCTTTGTGCGTAAAGTATCTGATGCTTAACGATTCATAGACTTAGCGCTAATGTGTTAAGACAAACGAGATCAACATAACACACCAGCCAGACTGGTAAATCGTTCAATCGAAAGTTGCTGTTCGAACATATCAGACGTTTGAAGTAGAACAGCAAGATTTTTAATTAATTTTTTTTTAACTTGGAGATGTGATGTTTTAGTGAATAAACAACAAGTGCAACGACAAGACGACGAGGCTTGTAACGTTTTAATTTATTACTGAAGCAAATAATTAATTGTGAAATAATTTACAAAAAACAAAGGACCAACTGCAATTCATATAAAAATATTACAATAATAAAAAGGAAAATCAAAGAATAAAGCCAAACTTAAAAAATACTCTCCAATTCTACAACAATGGAAGTCTACACATCCGATAGTAGTGATACAGATTCTCGAGAACAAAAAACACTTGATTATGGACGCATGAGCTTAACAGAAATAACACTTGAAGATGATCTCTATTCGGAAAAGAAAGCAAAACTTAAATCACAAAAGGATATCGAGACGATGTTACTCAATCATAATCGTCTGCGACAGCTACCGTTGGCCATAAAGGAATTCGTTAATTTAAAAGTGTTGGATTTGAGTTCGAATCGTTTGACTTCGCTGCCAGAGGAAATCTGCCAATTGCCATTGGTAACGCTGATTGTGAAAAATAATCTGCTATCGAATAAATCTTTGCCAAAATCATTTTTAATGAAAAATTCATATCTCAAAGAATTAAATTTAAGTGGCAATGTATTGACACATTTTCCAGAACAAGTTGTTGAATTACGCCATTTGAGATATCTCTATTTGGGTGGCAATAAATTGGCAACAATTTCAAAAGATATATGGAAAATGCAAAGGTGGGTTCTACATTTGTAGATATGTTGAGTGCATTGTGCAATTGGTAATGTTGTCATGCAAGAGATTGTTTTGTGTTTTTGTTTAAATGTGAAGTGATAAGATAATACTTAGTTAGACGTACTTGTTATATTCAATTAATGAGTTATCTACATATTTGCTATTTTTTTCATATTTTTATTTAATACGATTATATATATGAGTATGCGTAAAATTTAAATACATAAAGCCTTTTTCCAAATGACCTCTTCATAGAGATTATCAATTAATTGTTGATATTTTTGCGTAAATATGTATAATGAGTTTTAGAGCTTTAAAGCTTTCTTATTTAAGAAGAAAAACTTAAGTAATAGGCTAATTGATACATGTATGTAAACATTTGTGAAAAAGAATTTTGTCACCTGGAAATGATCGTTGAGGAAGAAAATCCATGAATCGTGAAAGTCATGAAGAGAGAACAAAGTTTTCGCAATGAATCGCAATCGAATTTCATTCTATTCGACAGGGGAAGGCATACAATGAGCCAGTACCTTTTTTATTTTAGCATATACAGACCGGTTCTGGGTGGTTTCAATAACTTTTCATTTCGGAAGCTTTTTGATGAAAATGGTGAGTCACATGGTAAAAAGTATTAAAATCTTTTTTGTGGAGAACTACAGGTTCTACAAATAATATTGACTTGTATTTACGAAAAAGTGATCTTTTAGGTAATATTCTATAAAATCGAACTTTTCGACTTTTTACTGTTTTTTAAGAATATTTACTAAACGGTTACTTTTTCGTTAATATAAATCAGTATTATTTGTAGAACATGTAATTCGCCACAAAAGAGTTTCTAATACTTTTTATCGTATGGCTCACTATTTTCACCAAAAAGCGTCCTAAACGAAAAGTAACTGATCACACGGACTTCGGAACAGGGGTGATAATGGGGATGTGCCAGTGGCGGATCCAAGGTAGAGCCGGTGACTAAAGTGACTAAATTTTTTTTAAATTATATGTAAAGATTTTTAAAACACTGTTATTATCAAGAAATGTAGTCAATCGACGATGTGCTTTATCGATAGCTTTGACATAAATTTTTAATTTTGATAGTTTTGTAGAACTACAGAATGCAGATCTTAATGGCAGTCTCCCTATGTGAAAATTATATTCCGTTCTATAGATATTCGTAGAAAAATATTTAAACTGCATAAGGCGCCACCTTTTGACAGCCCTTAGAGCTTTGGTCTTTTCTATTCTCTCCAGTTTTGAGGTCTTAACAAAACTGTCAAAAATGCACCAATAACATTTCCAGATAGACCTTCATTAGTGATAAGCAAACCAAGACCAGGATCAAGACATGGACATTGAGCTTGAGCCTTGGTCTCGATCTTGGTCTTGGTCTTGACAAAATTTCTAAAGATTATTTAATATTTAAAATTTCCTAACCTTAATTTTTACCAAGCACTATGGTTTTTAAGACGCCAAATTTCAAATTGAGAGATGATTTTTTGCTTGAACTTAACTAACTATAAATTACTATAAATTACTAAGGCTGAAAAAAGTCTTGGGCTTGATGATCGTCGTCGTTTTAAAAAATGAACAAGACCAAGACTCAAGACCAAGATTAATTTTGTTCATCACTAAGCTTCATATTGGCCTACAAAAGCTGCAGTAGGGCAATTTTGTTTCAGTTTCTATAACTTTAAAACTCAACCGAAAAAAAATTTACTCGGCTCAAGGAAAAATTTCTTAACATAACTCGAAAGCGGGAGCTTGAATATAGTTTTCGGCAGTTTTCCTTGTACATTTATAGGTATGTACAATATGTATTTATTCTTTGACCCCTGATGAACATAGTGCTAAAGAGATACGTCCTCATCTTATGCGATCCTTTGCGATAACTTTTATCTCTTTCCACGACATTCCCGTTTCTTGGATTTCCTTCTCCAATGACATTTGTTAATACCATACACCACTTTATTCTTCCGTTTCTAACGCAGAGAAGAAGGCGTGGCAGGAATGAAAACCGTATATGTGACCTGGAGCTTACGTGTCAAAAAGTACAATATTGTAGTTTTTCACTTTTTTGCTGATTCTGATAGATTTTGAGGCGCTCTTTAACGTGGTGTAAACCAAAAAGTCATAATTTGTCAAAAAGTTTATTTAAAGCGAAGTTAAAGAAGAGTACTTTTGCAAAAAATAACTGTGATTTTTAAAAATCTGGAAAAATTAAAAAAAATTCATTGAAATCGCTTGAAACTCCTTGCCCGGAGGTTTTTGGGGTCGCTGATTACGAATCTAGTATCAGTTTTTGAAAATTCAAAATGGCGGATCTAATATGTGATACTTAATATGTGAACCGCAAAAAAAATTGTGTAACGAGTTGACGAGTGTCTTGAAAAACGTGTTTTGCCATATGTTCGTGTACACAAAGGTACAGTAATGTTCTGATTTAGCCACCTCTCATTACTCTTAAGCCCTCATAAAGATGTACAAGAGCAAATATTAACATTTTGTTCCAAAAAGAGCGAAATAATAATAATAATCAATGGATCCGCCATTTTGAATTTTCAAAAACTGATACAAAATTCATAATCAGCGACTCTGGAAACCCCCGAGTAGTCAGTTTTAAATGAATCCGATATATTTTTAATTTTTTTGTCAGACATATTGGATCCGCCATTTTGAATTTTCAAAAACTGATACTAAATTCGTAGTCAGCGACTCCAAAAACACCCGAGTAGTCAGTTTTAAGCGAATCCGATAAGTTTTTAATTTTGTTGTCCGCCATATTGGATCCTACATTTTGAATTTTCAATACTAGATTTGTAATCAGCGACCCCGCAGACCCTTGAGTAGTCAGTTTTAAGTGAATCCGATAAGTTTCTAGTTTTTTTGTTCGCCATATTGGATCCGCCATTTTGAATTTCTAAGAACTCTAAAACCTCCGAGTAAAGAATTTCAAGCCATTAAAGCGTGAAGAAGTATCAATATTGACATGTTAACTTTAAGATAGTTATTCTCGAAATTTTGTTTTCGCACGTAAACTCCCTTTTCACTGTCCAGGTCAATATATGGATGAGCGTCACCTTCTGAGTAGATACACATACTTATGTAGCCATGTCCGTCTGATGTCCGTGGAAATCATTTTACTATTTTTTGATAATTCACAGAAATTCGGTACACTGCCTCCGTAGTCAAAGTTAGCTGCTGGGATTGAAAATTAGCGAAATCGGTCAACAGACACGCCTACCGCCCATATAAAATATTTAAAACGCAATATTAAGGCCATTATTCAGGATAACGCGACCAAAATAATAATAACAATAAAAAAAAATATACATAAATATAAGTAAGTACAAGCACTGAACTAAAACTAGGCGAATTCGGACAAGAGGGCGTAGAGGTACTACGTATAACCCATATAAGCAAAAGTTTCAAAATATAGTGCAAGCGTTATTTGAGGTAATGTAATAAATTGAGGAGTGGCCGTACCAAATGATCTAATTACCATTAAGACACAATGTCATGCATATTATGTCTGTTCGTTTATCACAAAGTTAAACAAGTTTTTACCCGCAAAGCTCTCGTTTACATACGTTTTGTGGCAAACGAACAGACATATTATGTGCCATAGTAATCGGTTATTTGACCGATATAATTTTTTCAACATAACGCCATCAATTCCACACCATCAAGTAAATTTTTCGAGAAAACAGAAAACAATTTTAATCATTTCTAACAATATGTCAACCGATTCACTACTAATTCACTACACTTTTTTTGCCTTGTACTGGTACTTAGGCCCTTTGGTACGGCCACTTCTCAATTTATTTATTTCTCTGATCGAAAAATTGTTCGATTCGAACAAGAGGGAGTGGCACAGCCCATGCAAGAAACATTTTCAACACTCTAATGAAAGCGTTATTTAAGGTATTGCAACAAAATTTCTGTCCAGGCCAAGGCGCTTACAGTTTTCCTTAGAACGGAAATTTTGTCCCTTGAATTGCTACCAAGAACTGAAACTGGGGCATCACATTCCAAATGCCAAAAAAGTGTCAATCATGTCTGTTCCGGAATCCGTGCGATTTCAATTACTTTTCGTTTCAAAAGATATTTGATGAAAACGGTGTACGTATATTGCACGATAAAAAGTATAAGTATCTATTTTATGGAGAATTGCGTGCTCTACAAAAATCGCATAACGGTCAAAAAAATCGTTTTTATCGAATATTTCCTAAACGATTACATTTTGGTTTACAAATATGATTAGTATTTGTTCTCAAAAAGCTTTTGAAATGAAAATTAATTGAAATCGCTCGGATTTCGAAACAGACTTGATATTTTTAACATGATGACAAATCAAGAATAATTAAAATTGAAGTAAACTCAACTAAAACTTTATATCTCTTTTGTCATTTTTTGCAGCTTGCAAGTTCTTTCACTGGGTGGCAATCTAATTGGTGAAGTACCTGACGCTGTAGGTTTACTAAGTCAACTACAAGCGCTTGTGATATGTGACAATTTAATTGAGAATTTGCCAACGAGCATAGCACGCTTGGAGAATTTAAAATCGCTAATGATACACAAGAATCGTCTAAAGCACTTGCCCAAAGATATTGTGGCATTAAAAAATCTAACAGAGGTAAAATTTTGAATTCAAATTTTGATATATGTGCGTAATTAACCCTCCTTTCTCTCTATTTTCTCTTAACTCCACAGCTCAGCTTACGTGATAATCCTTTAGTAGTGCGTTTCGTTCAAGATATGGCCTTAAATCCACCCAGCATGATGGAGCTTGCTGCACGTGTTGTTAAATCTGTTGGCATAGAATATGGACCCAGTGATTTGCCACGCACCGTACAAGAATATTTAAGTTGCGCCAACTGTTGTGTCAATCCAAATTGTAAAGGTGTATTCTTCGATAATCGTGTGGAACATATTAAATTTGTTGATTTTTGTGGAAAATATCGTGTACCATTGCTACAGTATCTTTGCTCATCGAAATGCATTGAACCGGAACAAATGCGTCCACAAACGAGTGGAGGCGCTAGTGGCTATATGATGAGGAAAGTTCTATTGGGTTAATTAAAAAAAAAAAAATGTTACCTACATATGCCAAAGATTTTTATTTTTGAAATTTAAAAAAATAAAACATAAAAATTAAATTGTTTATTATATTGTTAGTTTTTTCGACTTTTCAAAACGTTTGAATTCCGCTTCAAATCTACTTTGGTGTGAAAGTGAAATTTGGAAGAGAACGGTACGTTAGAAAGAGCTGAAAGTCACAGAAGCTTGACGCTCTGTTCCGTAAACCGTGCGATTTCATTTTGAAAATTTTAAGAGAAAAATGGAAGAAACCCTTTTATGGAGAATACATGCCCTACAAGTCTTATTGATTTGTGTTTTCGAAAAAGTAAAGAAAAAGAAGGTTTCTTCCGTAAATAAAAATGTGATTTGAAATGAGACCAGCTGTGTGCGTGGGTGACGTTGTTGGCGGTGTTTGGCATGCTGGCAAGTCCGACTAGCTCGCCGTCACGGGCGTGGCTCTTGCCAATTCGACCACCACACTGACTCAAAACATAAAAGAAATCATGCCAAATTAAGGAAAAGAAAACATATATATAGATAAGGAAAGAAGAAGAGAAGAAGTTAAAAGAATAGAGTATGTCACTGTCCAACTAAATTAAACATACCATGCCTACAAATATAAAAACCCACTTTTGTATGCACTCATACAATCTTTTTCACCCCATACCACAATCATGCCCTTAACTCACACCTAACTCAAACACTCATACCTTATCACAACCTTTAGCTTGCAACTATTGTAATTCATACATTTCCACGCTCTTCTCAGCCATACCTGATTTACACTTGTAGTCATGCCCACCCACTTCACTCATACCCTAATAGTCCAGTCAAGTCCAGTCATAGGGGCTAACCCTCCCGCCTACAGTCCAACTCAATGCTGCAGCCAATGAACACATCTATGCCCCCAAGGATTGAGATGTATTCCCCTGGTCTGAAAGCCTATGTCCGTCTAAAAATGCATGTCCGTCTGTATTTTGTCCTCGTCTGTCCGCCTGACCATTATGGAAAACAAGAATACCTACGCCAACTCAAAAATATTTAAAGTTCCATATTAAAATTGTTTAAAAACGATTCAGGACTTCAGTTCATTACAATTTATTAACATAGTAGAGAATTTTAAATTTTTTACTATTGAAATTATATCTAAGTATGAAAAATCCAGTATTATAGTAATCTAGTGAACAAAAAAAACAACAGCAATTAACCCCTTTACTAAATATATCATATTTCACTCACCTCATCATTGAAATCTCCAAAAATGTTGGCGCCAGCATATGGTGATTGATGTAAGCTTTTGGTTTTTTTTTTTGTTTTAAAGAAAAGGTTATTTGGTGCTGTTTTGCATTAAATATTTAAGTATGTACAAAAAAATTTTAAATTAATTAAAAACTAAAGGAATTCAAAAAAAACTTCTTAATTATTACTAATCTCCATTTTTTATAGTTTTTGTTTTGACTAACTAAATTTACTGCGTTTTTATAATTTAGCACATCCCTTCTTTGCTTATCATCTTTGTGGTAAGTTACTACTTTTTTTATTCTGCTCTCAGCATATGTAAATGGTTCCTGAAGTTTTTATATGCAACGGTGTTTAAATGCAGGTCACCTTGGTTGCTGATCTGTATTTCAGGTTGAAATTTGGCGCTCAAATATATATATAACTCGGTATATAAATAAAACATGTATATATAGCTATAACTGCATATAAACCGATTTGCCGACACTTTTTTGTAATGGCGGTATACCAGAATGCAATGTGTCCAGCGGGTTTCTAATTTCTTGACTGACAAAATAGCCCGAGACCACTTACCTCGAAAGCGGTAGCGATCTAATAAAAAAAGAATGATTTTTTTACTTAAAATCTTTTAGCTAAAGTGCCTTTGTTAATTACCTCGGGTACCGTCAGCGAACTGCGGTGGACTTAAGCCACAAATGATGACACTGGTCACCTATATTTCCAACACTTTTTCAGGTGTTTCCTTCAATTTTCAAAAGCTTTTTTTTTAATCAAATTTTATTATTTTGTCTTTTTTTATGTCCAGACTTCACTTATTAAACTTTTTTTTTATATATATATTTATATGCACGAGTGTATAACTACAGCGCGGTCTTACATATCTCATCAATTTTAACTACTAAGCTTGTCTTATTGCTAAATCTCTTTTCAGACCTAAAGTGCATTTATAATATTAGTCTTCGAAAAAAAAAACTCTCTCTAGCAACTTTTCGCGCAGTCTATTGATTGACATGGCGTAGTTCAATAGGGGTACAAAAAGTCACGTTACAGGCTCGGAACCGTCCGATTCCTGAAGCAGGACTTTTGGTTGTGAAGAAGGAATGGAGCGAGTTCGTAAAATATTGTTTTCACGTGACTGAAGATACACCTGTATTTTCCTAAACATGGGGCTTCGTCCTCACCCTAATGCTCTACTATTGCTAGTCGGGTTTTATGCTTTATCACAAAGAAAAGGTGGCACAGCTGGTCGCATACATTTTTGCTTTGTTGTTGCAAAGCATAGAAAAATGAGAAATACTCGTATTTTGAAGTCGAAAGTCAATAAAAAAAAAGGAAATACACTAACCATATAATAACAAATTCTCTGTATAAATAAGTCGATTTGACAAAACTTCAGTATATCCATCCTAATAAAATATTGCACTGGGACTACACTATTTATGCCACAAAAACGTCCTTTGCGTGGTATACCTCGATTTTTTTCCCAGCTAAATTACCCAGCTCATAAAGGGAGTTTCCAATAGTTTTAAGCACAATACACTTAACGTTTGTGGGTGCTAATTTAGCGTTATAGCCCTGAGCTAAGTTACTTTGCTTAAAGTTCTTTCGGTATACCATCTGACCAACTTGAAATTTAACATCTTTAGAACGAGTGTTGTAGTGTTTCTCGGTTTTCTCATGAGCGTTTCTAAGTTGGGTTATTATTTTGTCCCGTAATAAATGTAAACGATCATTTTTACTCTCGATATAAAAATCACTTTCGCATAAATTGCTCAATTTTCGAGTGATATTATAAGTATCACCATGCTGAATCATGTGCATTCCGAAAAGTGCATAGTAGGGTGCAAAACCCAAAGTGGAGTGAACTGCACTTCTAAGAGCGAATGCAGCATCACTGACATAGTTGTCCCAGTTCTTTTGATTTTCGCCGATATATGATCGAATTATTTGGAGGGTTGACCGGTTGACTCTTTCTGAGGCATTAGCCTGTGGAGAATAATACGCTGTTTTTATATGCTTTACGCCATATTTCTTTAAAAACTGTGAAAAAATTTCGGAAATAAACTGTTTTCCGTTATCGGAATGAATAAATTCAGGTACTCCGAATAAATGAAAAACATCTTTCTCTAAATATTTTATGACTTCCACTGCAGTGGATCGCCGCATTGGTTTAAGGAAAACATATTTGGTAAAATGGTCTAAAGCTACGAAAATGAATGTGTTGCCATCCCGAGTTCTAGGGTAAGGACCCATAAAGTCTATATATAACCGTTGCAACGGACGTTGTGTTACTTGTTGAGCTCCCATTGGAGGTCTCCTAATGGTATTTGGCGTCTTACTACTTTTGCAAATATCACAGCATTTTATCATAGATTGGACATCATTAACCATGCCTGGCCAGAAATAGTACAAACGTAATCGTTGAAGAGTTTTGTGAATGCCGCCATGTCCAGAGGACTGACATTGGTGGGCCTTTTCGAGTAAACTGGGACGGAGCTCTCTAGGTACCCACAACTTCCACGTCTGATCTTCTTGAATGATATCACCTGTGTAAAATTGTGTTCTTTTATACACAAAATCATCAGATACACACAAATCTGGACATTGGTCTTTGGTCTCTAACACTGTCTTTTTGAGCTCTTCATACTCGTCGGTTTTGAAAAATGGAGAGCTTAAATCAATATCTACTGACCTATTTTCTAGTACTATCGACTCCATATGTGTCCTAGATAGGGTATCAGGTACGATGTTTTGAGATCCTTTCCTATGCTGAATATCGAAGTTAAAGCCCTGCAATTTAAGACTCCATCTAGCCAATCTGCCTGTTAGGTCTTTTTGTCCCATTAACCATTTTAAGCTGGCATGATCGGTTATGATGGTGAATGGTAAGCCTTCTATATAGGGTCTAAATCTTTTTACACTCAAAATTGCAGCATAGCATTCAAGCTCAGTTACACTGTAATTTTTCTGGGCCTTATTGAGCTTCGCAGACATATAAGCTATAGGACGCTCGTTATTTTCTTCGTCCAATTGAAACAACACACTACCGACTCCTACAGTAGACGCGTCACACTGCACATAAAAATGTTTTTCAAAATCTGGATTTACCAAAACAGGGGCAGAAATTAAACGTTGTTTTAATTCTTGAAAAGCTACACGTGCCTGATTCGTCAGTGCAAATTTTTTTATCTTCTTTTTCGTAAGGCAGTCATGAAGTGGAGCGGCGACCGAAGCGTAATCCTTAACAAAGCGCCTATAATATCCAAACATCCCAAGTATACGCCTGAGCTGTTTGGCTGTCACTGGCTCTGGAAAGTCTCGGATTGCGGCTACTTTCCCATCATCTGTCCTTATGCACCCATTCCCGACAATAAACCCTAAATATTTCAATTCTTTGAAGCAAAATTTGCTTTTCTCAACATTTATGGTTAACTTTGCAACTTTTAAGCACTCTGCGACTTCTTTTAATAACTGCAGGTGTTCTTCAAAGGTAGCAGCACATACTAGAAGGTCATCCAAGTAGACGAAGACACGTTCGCGGAGCCTTGCTGGGATGGGCTTGTCCATCAAACGGCACATCCTTTGAGCAGCATTACACAACCCGAAGGGCATGACCGTGTAATGGTACAAGGGTCTCCCAGGCACCGTAAATGCAGTTTTCTCTCTAGATTTCATATCCAAAGGGATCTGCCAAAAGGCATCCTTGAGATCGATGGCTGATATATATCTAGTGTCTTGCAGTCTACTCAAAATTCCCTCTATATGTGGAAGCGGATACGCGTCCTTTATAGTCCTTTCGTTCACTTTTCGTGCGTCTAAGCACAATCTGTTTTTATTTGGTTTTACAATTAAGGTCACAGGAGAGCTCCAACTACTGTTAGATTCTTCTATCACGCCTAAGCTTAACATCCTATCCAGCTCGGCGTACATAAGCTTTTGAATAACTGGTGACACCGGATAATGTCGTTGCTTTACTGGCGTATGTTCATCTATCACTTCAATTTTATGTTTTTCAAGATCTGTTTTTCCGAGGCCTAATATCGTGCATGAAGGAAACATTGCCTTTATATGATTAAGCTGATCCTGTTGATCTGCAGTTAGGTCATGTTGATTTAAAGCTATAGCTTTATCACTCAGCGAAAGCTCAATTTCAGATACCACAGGATCGGTTTGCTTGCAGCTTGTACTACAGAAAATGGTTTTGCCTTTGCTAACTAAATTGAGATCAAATGTGCGCCAGAAGTCTATACCGAAATACACTTCTTGCTGTAACGCAGGCACAATTAAAAATTCCATCTGTTTTTCTTCATTATCCCATATAACTGGAAGTACAATGGTACCAATGACTGGCGTTTCAGCACCATCGGCTGTACGGACATTTTGAAATTTAATTGGCACAATCTGATCTTGTTTCCCGTTTAGGATTTTCTCACCACCCTTCCCTATACAACTAGCACTCGCTCCAGAATCTAATAAAGCAACTACATCTATTCCACCAACTTCTGTTTGAGCAAAAAGCCTCCTGTCTCCCTTTTGTGACACTATTGCTGATACTATTTTATTTTTAACTTTATTCTTAATCTTTTTATTCAAACGCATTTTTCTTATTTTTTCCACATTTCTTTTACTTTTCATTTTTAAATTCAATTCTTCAGCAAATATTCTCGCTCTAGCCTCATTATACTCTAGTTTCCTCCGGTGTAAACTTTTTATAACTCTAACTTCCTCTTTTCGATCATTCTCCAAATCAATCCGTTTCAAAATTTTTATTGGTTCGGGGTCATTTTTCTCTGACTCGGGTCCCCGAGCACCTCTGCCAGTGGATGGTTTAAAGATTTTGATATATTATTTGCAGGCACATCCAAAACGCAATAAGAATCGCTTCTACCGCACCTAAAGCACTTCATATTATGAAACATACACTTACATATGTTTTCTGGATTAGTCATTGTATTTCTACGATAATGATCAGAAGGCATGCCACACACAAAACATAAATTAAGGTGGTATGGCGATGGACAAAGTTTTTGAGTTTCAGGTTCAGGTATGTTTTTCGAAAAATCGTGTTTATTGAAAGACTTTTGATGTTGGTTTTGAGAACCGTTATGCTTAAGAGGGGCTTTCGAAAAATTTTGATTAATAGCTTCTACACTTGTTTGAGAGGTGGTTGGCTTTTCTTCTAAAACCTCAAATTCTAATTCATTATTATGCGCCCTTGGTTTTGGTCTAGATTCCTTCCAAACCTTTTCTGCTTTCCTACACTCCCTTTGTAAATCAGGCAAAGTTCTAATATTACTAGAGACCACCATAGTTGCTAATATTCCTCTCAAATTTCCTTTTATAATATTAACCAAATCACGTTCAGGCATCCTTTGCTGTAGTTTAAAACTTATATTATGCATTTCCGTGTAAAAATCATCAAAACATTCTCCAAATCTTTGCTTACGCTCTACTAAATCCTTTATAATTTCGTAATCATTTTCAGTGCTTTTATAAAAATTCAATATTTCGCGCTTTAGTTCGGCGTAATTAAAATATAAATCATTTTTATGGTCTTCTAAGAGTTGCCAAAACCATTTAGCAGCATTTCCTGTCAAAAAACAATGAAAATCGCTAAAAATCTTTTGCTCAGATACATCGTAGCGTTCCGCCATTCTTTCGACACGAAATATGAAGCTATCGACAGTCATATCTTTCCCGCTGCCATCAAATTTAATATTCCATTTATTTAAGTCTAAACGTTTTTGTCTTTCAATTTCACTCGCAGTGTACGGCAAATTAATAAAAGAATTAGTGTTATTACTTGCTGGTAGTGGCTGACATTGAGGTCTGGTATTGCCCGGTCGTTGTTGTTGTGTTTGTTGTTGTTGTGATATTTGTGACGTTTGCTGCTGTGGTTGTTGTTGTAATTGAATACTATCACGTATACCTATAGCTGGCTGCAGACTCTGATTAACATCACCTAACGAAAGTCTTGGCTCCAAACTCTCAATTTTACTTTTCATCCTACGCATTTCTTCCATACTATCTATGACTAGTTGTTGCAGCGACGCCACTGCATCAGCCACATTATCCAATCTCATATCTATTGTAGATCTCACATTCCTATCCATATTCTCGACAACAGGTGCATCACTACCACCAACTGCCTCTTGCAATGGTTGCTGATCTTCGCTAGCATCTGCATTGGTTAGGTCTGGTGGTGAGACTTCACCATTTACGGCAGTGTTATTTTCGTTATGTGACATGTCTAACCACGTACTACAAAGGTCATCTACTTTAAAATTAAAATTTACTGATTCCTCTCTGATATTTTCTAAATGACTTTCCCGTCTCAGACTCCTACCTAAAACGTCTTGGATCTCTCTATCATTTAAAATTCTTGCTAAACTTCTGGTGATACGGCGGTCCTCCATATACTGTACCAGTTAAATGTTTTTTTTTTTTTTCTTTGTATATTTTTGTTTTTTATATAATGTTTTACTTTATATCTACTAAAATGATTCTAGTATATGTGAATTAATAACCAACTTAAATCAATAATAAGGCTATATCTATAACGAATATATTATATTCAAAAAGGCGGAGAAAAAGAAATAATTTTAGTTGTAATAAAATATCATCTATATAAATAGAATGTAAGTAAATTCAAAAATAAATTGCTAAATGACTTCAAAGCGGAATTTCTTATTTTTTTAGTAAACGACTTCAAATACGGTATTTTACAACTCTTTCGGTAGGTATGTAAGTCTATACTCCAGACTACGCACTTTATTAAAACTCTCTTAATTAAACTTCCTATCTTAGCAAGAGCACGTTTTCATACCAAAAGAACAAAACAAAATAAATTTCAATGTGTTTATGTACTCACAACCAGGAGAACTAAATTAAAACAAAACCGAATTCAAGCTACTCTTAAGACAAGTCTCACTTAGTTCAAACGCCTAAGAGATGAAGTGTGTGCATATACATAAATACAAGCTTAGTAAACAAATTATCAAGCCTAGTAAATAAATCAAGCCTCTCTGAGAGGACCAAATAAACTTGTGAGCACAGAAGAGATCTATTATTTGAAACAAAATAAGAAAGAGTTTAGAAACGTTTTACAACAACGATCCTATGCAAATCTTGCTGCAGTAAAAATGTATGTAAATAAAAAAAGTAAAAACAAAATAAAGCGATATATGTAAATTGGCGTGTTTTGTATTCATGTTTCTAAATCATAATGTAGGTCATGTCAAGTCACTGTCCCTATGTACCCCACCCCACCCGTCAGTTAACGTATTACCACAGTCAAATAGAATCGCAATTCATAAATGACGACTAAATACAGAAAATCCCCAAAGACTCAAAAAGACAACCTCACAATACCTCAGTCGGAACCAAATGAATTGGTAGCTGGAACCTTCAAGCCTCTTTTTTTTTGTTGTGTTTTGTAAAACAAATACATCCCCATTGAAACATTTTGAGCGAGTACCATTACCTACTTGCATGGATATCAAGTTTGTAAGACCTCATTCAAAATCTGTCCAATACCCCCATTACACTTCAAGACAATCACTAGAGTAAAAAGCTATGGCTACTATAACTCGAAATCATAATGAAATGTAATTTCCGTTCAAAGACAAAATTTAATGGAAAGAAAATAGAACTGGAAAAGTATAGAGAAAAGATGGAAACTTAATGAAATGAAATAGAAAACATCTTTCGTTGGGCGCCAATGAAATGAGACCAGCTGTGTGCGTGGGTGACGTTGTTGGCGGTGTTTGGCATGCTGGCAAGTCCGACTAGCTCGCCGTCACGGGCGTGGCTCTTGCCAATTCGACCACCACACTGACTCAAAACATAAAAGAAATCATGCCAAATTAAGGAAAAGAAAACATATATATAGATAAGGAAAGAAGAAGAGAAGAAGTTAAAAGAATAGAGTATGTCACTGTCCAACTAAATTAAACATACCATGCCTACAAATATAAAAACCCACTTTTGTATGCACTCATACAATCTTTTTCACCCCATACCACAATCATGCCCTTAACTCACACCTAACTCAAACACTCATACCTTATCACAACCTTTAGCTTGCAACTATTGTAATTCATACATTTCCACGCTCTTCTCAGCCATACCTGATTTACACTTGTAGTCATGCCCACCCACTTCACTCATACCCTAATAGTCCAGTCAAGTCCAGTCATAGGGGCTAACCCTCCCGCCTACAGTCCAACTCAATGCTGCAGCCAATGAACACATCTATGCCCCCAAGGATTGAGATGTATTCCCCTGGTCTGAAAGCCTATGTCCGTCTAAAAATGCATGTCCGTCTGTATTTTGTCCTCGTCTGTCCGCCTGACCATTATGGAAAACAAGAATACCTACGCCAACTCAAAAATATTTAAAGTTCCATATTAAAATTGTTTAAAAACGATTCAGGACTTCAGTTCATTACAATTTATTAACATAGTAGAGAATTTTAAATTTTTTACTATAGAAATTATATCTAAGTATGAAAAATCCAGTATTATAGTAATCTAGTGAACAAAAAAAACAACAGCAATTAACCCCTTTACTAAATATATCATATTTCACTCACCTCATCATTGAAATCTCCAAAAATGTTGGCGCCAGCATATGGTGATTGATGTAAGCTTTTGGTTTTTTTTTTTGTTTTAAAGAAAAGGTTATTTGGTGCTGTTTTGCATTAAATATTTAAGTATGTACAAAAAAATTTTAAATTAATTAAAAACTAAAGGAATTCAAAAAAAACTTCTTAATTATTACTAATCTCCTTTTTTTATAGTTTTTGTTTTGACTAACTAAATTTACTGCGTTTTTATAATTTAGCACATCCCTTCTTTGCTTATCATCTTTGTGGTAAGTTACTACTTTTTTTATTCTGCTCTCAGCATATGTAAATGGTTCCTGAAGTTTTTATATGCAACGGTGTTTAAATGCAGGTCACCTTGGTTGCTGATCTGTATTTCAGGTTGAAATTTGGCGCTCAAATATATATATAACTCGGTATATAAATAAAACATGTATATATAGCTATAACTGCATATAAACCGATTTGCCGACACTTTTTTGTAATGGCGGTATACCAGAATGCAATGTGTCCAGCGGGTTTCTAATTTCTTGACTGACAAAATAGCCCGAGACCACTTACCTCGAAAGCGGTAGCGATCTAATAAAAAAAGAATGATTTTTTTACTTAAAATCTTTTAGCTAAAGTGCCTTTGTTAATTACCTCGGGTACCGTCAGCGAACTGCGGTGGACTTAAGCCACAAATGATGACACTGGTCACCTATATTTCCAACACTTTTTCAGGTGTTTCCTTCAATTTTCAAAAGCTTTTTTTTTAATCAAATTTTATTATTTTGTCTTTTTTTATGTCCAGACTTCACTTATTAAACTTTTTTTTTATATATATATTTATATGCACGAGTGTATAACTACAGCGCGGTCTTACATATCTCATCAATTTTAACTACTAAGCTTGTCTTATTGCTAAATCTCTTTTCAGACCTAAAGTGCATTTATAATATTAGTCTTCGAAAAAAAAAACTCTCTCTAGCAACTTTTCGCGCAGTCTATTGATTGACATGGCGTAGTTCAATAGGGGTACAAAAAGTCACGTTACAGATTCTCCACAACAGGGTCGTTTTCATCATAAAATTTTCAAAATAGAAAAAGGGATTGAAATCGAATGGATTACGTATTATGTCGGTTCGACCAAAGTTTCTTCATTGTGATTAGAATTGGAGAATGGTTGGGATCCAGTCGCCAAATGTCACCGCAGCCTATAAGGCCTTTTATGCAAACCCTGATACGAATTCATTAGAAGTCAGTACATAGGCGCATGTCATTAATGAATGCCAGTAACTCCCTTGAGCGCCAGAAGTAGAGGAGTACGCGATAAAAAAGTAACGAAATCTGTGTCTTCTGCTTTTTCATCTTCTTCATTGCAGAATCTACAGAATTCGTCCTGAACTAATCTCATGTTGGAGAGATGCTTTGCTGGGCAATATTCCGTGGATAATCCTGTAACAGTCCGTATACGTTTCCTGTTCAACAAAAGTAGCTGTTTTGTTCTTTGTTTGGAAACTCTTGGCTTTTGATGGTCTGTGACCTAGTGTATTGTCCCAGCCTTCTTGAATTTTTCTGTGAAGCCAATTGTTGAGGTTTAATTAAAATAAAGCTCCAAGGCGGGCCGCAGAATGGGGTACGACCTACAAATTGTGATAATGATCCTTTCCTTGCGGTTCTCCAGATGATAATTTAAAATTTCTTGTAGAAACAGAAGCCTTGACGTCCGAAGATAAAGAATCCATTAAAACATTTTTGTGCCCGCCACTTACGGTGAATTGCATTAAATATTGTTTGGCGCCGCGGCTTCAGCTTCCTCGTACTCGTCGGTATTATCCATTTTACTTTTTTTTCTGCACCACACACGCACGTGTTTTCGTTGAACTTTGCAAATATTGAGACACTCTTGTTTTTATTCACATTTTTTCGTGACGTTGTACATGGTTAGAAGGCATAAAAAGACCTAACCATGTACGTCACGTTGTCGTATTTTCGTTGAAATTACCAACTAATTTTTGACATTGAATCAACAATAAAGTAGTTGATTTTACAAACCAATCTTTCCCTGAGTGTAGGGTGGACTGTTTGATAGTTCCAGCCCTACCTTTGTCCAGTAACATAAGTTTCGCTACGAACCTATGCGCTTCCTTCCTTCTCTCTAGATGTAAAGGTGGTAAAATCAAGCGTTATTTCTAAGGGAACAGTTGGTGTGGTTTTCATAGCTCCTGTAACTGAAATACAAGCCATTCTTTATAGTTTACATACATAGTTTGATTTGTGCCGATTTTTGTTGCACCTTTTTATACCATACAGGTGCTCCATAGGTAATAATGGGTCCGACGATTGATGTGTATATCCAGAGCCTTAGTCCCCAGTTTTTATCTAGGAGGCTTCTACTGGTCCACATTGCTGCTCTTGCCTTCCGGATTGTGTTTTCAAGATGAGAGTTCCAAGTGAGCTTTTTATCTAGCATTACACCAAGATATTTGATCTGGCTAGAAAATGGTATAACTATTCCATCGAGAACGGGTTCCCGGAAGAGTTTCATTTCCCTTTGTGATAATTTTTCGACATTTTCAATACTTTTACCTCCAGGTTCTTTAATAAGAGTAAGGGATAACAATTCCATGTCACTCAGATTGTCGAAAAACTAAACCCCAAACTTTCCAACCAGCTCCGAAGAAGAGGTGGACTATTTTTAACAGTTTTTGACTAAATAAAAACAACGCGGTTTTTTTTGTTTTTGGTTTTAAATATGTTGTATTTGTTTTTTTCTTTATTTTGTGATTTTTTTTTTTTGTTTGTTTATTTATTTAGTTTTATCATACTTCTCTTAAATACACTCTAGACAACAGTTAATAATAAATCCCGAAATGGGATTCTGGAGTGGATCTCGTACATTTAATGGATTTTAATTTTTTTTTTTTTTTATTTATTAGCTTTTTACTAAATAAGTTAATTAAATTATTTTGTTTTTGCATTCTGTTAGGTTGTTTTTGTTTATAATTATAGGTTCTTTCTTTTTAAATTATTTAAATTTTCTTACAAAAAATGCGTTTTCAAAATTTTGACAAGTATGTTTTTTAAGTGTTTTTATTTTTTAAAATTTTATTTTTTAAGATGTGATTTTTATTATTTTTAATAATATGCTAAGTATTTAATGTAAAGAAATTTTGCTGCAAAAAATGTAATGCCAACTTTTTGTATAGCGAACGTAGCATTCGTTGTAGCAAATTATCTTTTACAACAAATTTTACCTACATTATACCGAAGGTTGACATAGGTGATATATTAATGAATTATTTTTTAAAATTATTATTTTTTTTTTTTTGTTTTTGATTTTTATGTAAAGATTTGCAAAAGGAAAGTAAAGACAAAGTATTTTTGCAGTTGTGTTTTTGGAAAACTTATAAACTAAAAAGACACTAAAAATTTGTTTTTTTTTTGTTTTTCAATTTTAATTAGTGTTTTTATTTTTAATTTATGTTTAGTTGTTTTTTTTTTTTTTCTGATGAGATGAATTTTCAAACAATTTTTTTAGACCAATTTTGCGCTTTTTTTTGTTAAATTTTTTTGTGTTGCTTTAAAGTTTTCAAGTTTTTCAATATTGCTGTCCATAGCCTTATTATGATTATTTATTTATTTTTTTGTTATTTAAATTAAATTCTTATTTTGATTTTAATTTTTATAATGAGTTATAATTGTGTATTATTTTTTTCGGTTTTATATAAGCAAAATTTAATTTAGTGACGATCAATGCCTAGCAAGCATGCAACAGAGCTTTTGTGCTTTCAGGCAAACTAGAATCGCCTAATGGTCAAAATTTGACCACAAATGCATTAAATTATGTTGGTACTATTTGGACAGTTTTAGTACTTTTTTTTTGCTATTTGGTACAAAATAGAAAAGCTCATTAATCATCCCTGGTACAATGACAAATGTGAAACGAAAAGAAAACAAAAAAACATGAAGTCAGTGTCAGTCAGCTCTTTGTGCTGTATTCTCTTTTCAGCATTTTGTCGTTGTTAATACTCAAAAATTTGCATTTAACTTTACCTGGCTTAATTGCAAAATATTAAAATTATTTTAACATTGTACACATTTACACAAAAATACCTTTCTAATGGTGTATAATTCAAAGTCGTGGTCCATTTCTAGCATAGTGAAAAAGGTAGGACAAACTTTTGTCTTGCGTGTTAATATCTAGATTGCATCATACGTAATACGTAGAGCTTTTACAATAAAGTTCATTCAATTATTTCATCATAAGCTTTTGACTTGTTTCAAAAATGCAGGAAAAGCTTACAACTTCGCCGCTTAATTAGCTTTTATCAACTTTAACACCGAGATTTCGATCACGTTACAATATCGTGTTTGGTAAAGTAAAGTCTGTGGTGAAAGCAGTGGTTTACCACAGAAGGATTGGCAGAGTCGAGGTTATCGGATGTTTGACGACTTTTTTTTATTAATTTTATTGCTGTTATACTGTCTGAGCGAGCTTAGATATGTGCACATGAGAAAGCCCATTTGCATGCGTGCCATAACGTTATCGTTACTGCTTTAAAAGTGAGGGGCTGATTTTCTAAACGTCAGTTGCAATGTATCGCGAGAGCATTTTCATGAAAGTTCAGTTATGTTAAGGAGGCGTTCTGTTAGAATAGCAAATTTCATTTTGTGATGCCTTCAAAAGCACAGTTGCTTGATAAAATGGGCACCTCTACCTCCCCTTATGCTTTTGAAGGCATAGGCATTCACATAGAAGGTGCTTTAATGATTCTACCTAATCTTCGTTTCCACAGCTTCCACAGTAGTCATTATGAGATATCTGCAGTCTGCCGACTATTGTTGGCTTTTTTCCCCGGTAACCGTGTCAATCTGGAAATAATTGATATAGGACGTATATATACGTTCATTTCTGACTCATTCCTTGACAGTTCGGCGGCTTGCTCAATTCCTTTAACGTTAGAATGTCCAGGAATTTAGATTATTTAAACGCTTTCAGTGGTAAGATAGAAAATACCACGTTCTTTGCTACATTTACTCTCAGGTTAATTTTTGATACGAGCAAGACGAATCCAAAATCCATTTGTCGATTATTTTTTTGCTTGGCCGCTAAGTTCAAAAGACCATCTGTAGGTAGTCTTGCGGAAGTAAAGTGAATATTTCACAAACGTTTAAACAGCAATTGCTTAATGCGAACTTTCAATACGAACGATGGCAGAGCGTTAAAAAATTTGATTTAGATTTTAATGAAGACCTTCTGTAAACATTATTGGATCAATCCAGTGTGGGGCCAGGATTACTGCTTGTCAATGGAGCGAGTTAAGCTTGCTGTGCAGGGACCAATATCCCTTGCAGCTTAATCGTTTGCGTATTATTCTGCTTAAGAAGATTTACTTGACTTTTTCCAGACTTCGTTTTTGATCCGTCGGCGTAAATTGTGATTTGGACCTGTGAACGAACTTGCGCAGGAGTTTTGTCGTCTGTAACAGTTCAAGAGCCGTTGGTTATAGTGACATGGCTTTAAAACACATGCATGGCTAAAACAATTTTTTTTTCATAAATTTGCTTCCTTAGAGCCACTTTGACAGCGATCTTAATGATGATCAGCTGTAAAGAGCTGTAAAGATCCCTCTAGGACCGGCGGAGACGATTGTCACAATGGTTTCATATTTGGTCTAGTTATTTTGTAAGTAGACCAAAACAAAAATGGTCCAAATGTAATTCAAAGTCGGTCATTTATTTGTATCAAAAATGGTCGGAATATAATGCGTAATCCGTCATTTGTACCAAAAGTGATCCAATTGTGTATCGATTGTATCAGTAAAATTATAACATTACTGACTACGTATGTACTATTTGGAAGTTCGTCGGCGAAGAGCAGACGTGACGAAGAGCAGACGATAGTGTATCGGTCTAATGACTTGCGCTGCGTGAAGGGACTCGGGTTCGAATCCTCCACTCGGTGATTTTCAAATACAATCTTTAGATTTCCATTAATTTGTACACAATTTGTCTGAAGAGCCGATTTATAAAATAATAAAAAAATTAAAAAAAAATTTCATTCGAAGTGAGATTTAAACCCGGAACACAATGCTCAGAAATACATAACAAGTCTGTAGCACATTCGTCAATGAAACCATTTGACGTTTTTGTGTAAAATTTATATATTAAATAAAATTCTTTGAAATTTATAAATAAAATAAAACAAAAAATTGGCCTTTTTCTGGTCCGAATGTAATGCATAAGGAGACAATTGACCTTTTTCTGGTCCGAATGTAATGCATAAGGAGACAATTGGTTACGTCCAATGACAAACAATACAAATTGTAAATAATACTTTGTATGTGATGGGACCAGAATTTGGGCTAGTCGATCGTCCCCATGGAGTAGTTTACAAACTAATTTTGGAATAGTCTGTGGTTCTGCAGGGATGTTTCCTAGCACGACTTGCTTGTGGTGTAGACTTCAGTAATGCCTAGGCAAGCTATCCTTTGTACCTTGTTAAGCACGGAAATTTAGGATTTGACTTTGTTAATCTACAAACAACAGCTGCATAGCGTTTCACGAAGAAAATGTTGCATAATTTTAGGATTAATTTTTTATTATTATATAATTTTTATATTAGTGTTATAATATAAGCTCCTTAAATTTTGCTATTTCTTTTTCCGAAAATGGGGTTACATTGCATTGCAACGGATTTTTAGGAAGGTAGTCCTTATTTTTTTTTTCTACATACATACGGGTATTATATATTCATTTTAGCGGCCTGTTGCATTTTTGTTGTTGTTGTTGTTTTTGCTTGACTTTAATTAATCATTTCATTTCATTTGTTTTTCTTTTTGTTAATAGTTAATTTTTAAATTTAAATACATATTTACTTTTATATGCAGTTTTTTTAAATTTATCAATTTTATATATCATTTATGTATGTATATAACTGATTTTTAATTTTAATTTTTAATACATATATTATTTTATATATATATATTTAAATATTTATACAAATCATAAATATATAAATATTTTTTTTTTATACATATTCTATGTAATGTTATCATGTTTGTTTATTTATTTTTTAATTTATGTTGTTTCTTTACAATTATTTCACATCTTTGCATACTTTGCGGCGGCATCAGCTTTGTTTTGTTTTTCTTCTTTTAAAGATTTTTACTTTTATTTTTTGTTTAATTTCACTATATGTATTTTCGTAACATACGCTTTAGTATTTATATATATTTTTTTTTTTGTTTTATGAAAATTATCATCGTTCTAAGTTTAATTTTAAGAGTTCACATATGTATGCTGGTATTTTTTTTTTTACATAACTATTGATTTATTCGTAATACGAAAATATTGTAGTAAAGTAAAATTCTGTTATACATAGTTAATTAGCTTAAAAATAAAGCATATGCTTTATTAACTTAATTTAAAAAATAAAAACAAAATACAAATAGATATATACTATATATTTATGTATGTTTATTGATTTTTATTTATTTATTATTTTTTTGAGTTCAATTTTAACACAAATTTTTAATTGCTAAATTAAAACAATACATTTTTGTTTAGTTATTAAGCTTAAGTTTTGAAAACAAGCAAAGCATAAACTATTTAATAAATATATAAAAATTTTAACGAGTCTATTTAATAGCGAAGAGTCTTAACATACATTTTCATGACTGAAAGCCTAAAATTATGCTATCAAATTTTTGCTTGAAAAAACTTTGAATATGTGCGCTACTATGTTAGGTTCAAGTGGAGGGCTTATTAGCCTCTCACATAGACCATAGTTAAATTACATAGATGTAATTGGTGTTTATCTCAGGTCAGGTTCGAGCTTAAAGGCTTTTGCTAAGCCATTGTGTAGTGTGGTTTAAAGCCGATCTCATTTAATTCTTTAAGATTGTTCAAAAACATTTATCCAAGAGTTTTGGATTTTATTCTGCCATGGGAAGGACAGTGTTAAAGTTAATTTCTAATTAGCTTTTTTGATGCTTAACTCACTATTAATATTGTTTTTGATGTTTTAGAATTTTTTGTCCCCTGAATTGGGAAATTTTTTTCGAGTCAATGTCTATGAAATGTGTACTTTAAAAATGCCTAAAATCATGCAATAAAAAGATTCAAATTATTAAGTCTATAATCTAGATTTAAGCTGTCGCACAGTGCTGCGATAGAAGGCATTTGCGTAAAAATTTTTTGTGTAAATTTAAATTTTTTTTAATGTCATCCTACTGCAAATAGTCCAATTAAGAAATCTCCTCAATATTTTTGAAAACAAGTTTGATTTGTAAGTTTTACAGCTATTTAAAGTCAAACTTTTTTTCGAAAAAAAAATCAATTACGAAAATTTCCTAATCGCAGCACTTTTTAGAAATAATTACTGCTCCTAAGCCACAGAAGCAATTCTTATAAAATAAAAAGCAAACAGAAGACAGCATACCAATTTATTTTTAATATTTTTTTTATGCAAATTTATTGAGCCAAATTAAAGTTATTTTAGAATTTATATGAAAAAATTTTCAAACATTAAAATCCGGAAAATGCAAAATTTCTTAAGAGCAGAAAAGAAAAAGACGGGACTTGCGGGCATTGCCCAAAAACGTAAAGATAGAACAGGCATGATGTTTTAAGATAGAGAAAATTCACAACCCCGTTTTTCCCCGTTTGCTTTATATATCAATCTTTTACTTTTTACGTAAAAATCAGTGATTTTGTGGCATTTACATTTCTCAAATTCTTTTAAATTTGTGAATTTTTTTGTAGCATACTTTTACATGCTATAACTTAATTTGCTTGACGTTACTGTTAATTGTTTATTGTGTGTCGTTGCGTGCAAATATAAATATGAAATTAAAAGAAATTTTTGATTTTTGGCTTTCAGCGCCTAGCGCTACAAAAAGTGAATCAGTTTATCAGTTAATAAGAAAGTGTAAAGATTTATTTATTCAATTATTTATTATTTATTTATTCTAATGTACGTAGTTTTTCATAAAGCCTACAAGTATGCACAAACATTTTATGCTGCCAACTTCCATTGTTTTATTTACTTAAATAACTTTTTTTTGGTTTGTTGCAGATAAAAATTAATTGCATTTTTGAAAATAGATTGAAAAAATACATTAGTATGGTAAATTTCATAATAATCGGACCAAAACTGTTAAAATGCCGTTCATTTGTATGGGGTGACAGCACTGTGTGTCGTCTGTCTAGGGCATTACACGCGCTATACTTTTTTATCTTATTTATAGCCAGCCTTAAAACACAAAATAGTTAACCAGTTAAATTTGACGTCAAGTTGAATTTTATATAGCATAATTTAAGGCATAGTTCATATACATATTTATGTACAAGAAATTGAGAAATGCATAACACTGAAAGAAGTTTAAAAAATGTAAGCCTAAAGTTATGCTATATAAAATTCACTTCTTAAGCTTAACTTGTTGAATCATCTGTGTTTATAGGCTGTTAGAGCTTTTTGGGAGCAGATTTTTCCATAATTTTACAAACATTTTATTCATATAGATTTTGTGTCGTCGTTGAAACCAAGTTTAAAAACTACTCCGTGGAAGTAATATATTTAAAGTTGGCTTCGTGAGATCTCTTGGAAATTGAAGACAAAATCACACTTATATATCTGTGCTCAGGTGGCCAAACTTGATATCGTTAATTATTTTGTGAAAATGGTTTATGTATTGTAGTTCAAAAAGCAAATTTAAAGTTTAAGATGTTATGAAAAGATCACAATACACGGTTTTGGTCGAGTTGTTAGCCTAAGGAACTACAAGCCCTTGAGCAAATCTCATTTTGAGAACAATACCCTGGACTGCACAGAACTGTTTTTAACATGAAATTATCGTTAGCAGATTTTGCCATCTGAGCATTAGATGTTTATATTCTGCACCCTAATCATGTAATTCGATTTGAACTAAATCGAGTCGAGATTCTGCTATACAGACTCGAAATCGAAAACTTTTGCATCAAAATCGAATTAGATGATATGGCTGATTCGATTTTGATTGCAAAAATTTACGATTTCGATTCTGGATATCAAAAAATATGATAGCAAAATCTCGATTCGATTTAGTTTGAATCGAAATTGAATTAGATGATAAGTGTGTATATCTGAAGTTCTTTCAGTCGAAATACGACTACGATAATGTTATAGATAACCGACGTTGAGCTCGATTAATATGGAATTTTGCATTTACTTAACAAAATTCTGAGTAAACCATTTTATGACAAACTTTCTGGAAGTTAAATCCCTACAGGCAAACGAACTAGTTCAAGCGTAGTTCATTAACTAGTCCTCTACCAAACAGTACTAGTCGCGACTTCAATCCCTTTTGTATACAAGCAACTGTTCTTTTTTGTGTATTGATGTCCTACAAAATTTCAATTGTCCCCTTCTGCATTACATTTACAACAGTGCGGGGCTAGTTGTGGTGTGAAATAGTCTTTTAATAACTAGTCTTCAACCAGTGGTTTCGTGTGTAGTCAACCGATAGTAATATTTGTTTTTTTTTTAGAGATGAGTTTACATTTTCTTAAAATAAATTAAATGAAGTTAAATAACATTCATAACAATATTAACAAAAATGAATTCATTAATTTATTTATTTTTTTTTTTTCACCATTTATTTTGACTTTATTTCAAGTGACACAAATTATTTCAAAAGCAAAACAAAAATTGTATTTTGTTTTCGCTACGATTCAAATTTATTTGCCCCTACAAACTTCAAACAGATATTAAACTGCCCCCCATTGAATCCCTTTTTTACTAGTTTCGGGCTAGTACTAACAGTAAACTAGTATATTTTGTAGACTGTCTCATATTTTGGCTGCAGACTGCAGGGTTGTTTCATAAAAACAGAAAATAGTAAAAGAGAGTAAAATAATTGAAGTCTTCAGAGAGCTATGACAATAGAAATGCAAATTGATATTATTGGTAGAGCGCACATATTCAAAGATTCAGTGTCAAAGTTATTTGTAACTGAGGCTACAAAGTTTTAAATAAAATGCAAAACTTTTGTTTTAGTTTAAATGTTTACGCACGTTTTTTTGTTTGTTTGTTTGCTTTTTGTTTTAAATAAAAAATAAAAATTGTTTTGTGTAGATTTTTGTTAAAGTTTTAGATTTATTTTCGTACTTAATTTTTTAATTTTTAGCGTTTAAATTTTTATTTATTACAATATATATATTTATATATAAATTTTATTTATGTGTTTTTTCTTTATATATATAATGTAGTTGCGTTTTGTTTTAAATATTTTTCATGCAGTTTTCTTTTCTCACATTTTATCGTCTCTCCTTCTTTTTGAATTTTTTATATTTAAATTTATTTACGCGTTTGTGTTGGATTTATGCATGGTTTTGTTGTATGTGTTTTTTTGTTTTATATATGTGAGAGTTACTAATATTAAATTTATATTTTCACTAAGTAAAGAGAGTTTTTGTTTTATGTGTTAAAACATGTTTCAATTTTTTGTTTTTATATATGTACGTATGTTAAATATATAGTTTTTAAATAATAGTAATAATAAAAAAAATTAATTTTAAAAAAATTATATTAAAATTTTTAAATAAAAAAAACAAAAATGGTTGACTTTAATTTTTTATAAACTGTTTTATATTAAACTTCGCTACTTTCTCAACTGTTTTTTGCTTCTACATGAAGCGCTTAATATTTTAAGTTTTTTTTTTTGATTTTTTTTTTATTAATTTAAATACATAGCAGCAAAATTCTTTTTTTTAAATTTTTTTATTTTAAAGTTATTAGCTTAACATGGGGAAATTTGTGGAACAGGAGGAGCATTATGGGATAGGTTACAATTTGTTAAGATTTTTTTATGTATTTCGGTGTGTGAGAGTTTGTGTGATTTTGTGAAAGTGTTTGTTTATTGATTCTTAATGTTAAAACGGTGCAATAAATAACGGTTTATTTTATGCTTTTTAAATTTTGATTTTTAGTTTTGTTTTTTTGCAAATTTTTTCATTTCTTTTAAAGAACATTTTACCACTTTCTTTTCGACACCAAACGAAACTCAAGTGATGCATAGATAGCGGCAAGCTGTCACTTTATACACAGAGAATAGATGTGAGTAGCTTACATTACATTTGTGTTTTAATAAATAAACTGGTCCAAGCATTTTGTTTTCGAGCGCACTATTATAAAGATTGATTTTTGTTTTAGGCCTTATCATGAATAAATATTCTCGAGACTTCAAGGCAGTCTGAGAAAAAGTACTAGAGAATAAGGCATTTTTCCTCAGACTGCCATGAAATCTCCATTGCAGTCTGAGAAAAAATTCTCCAGGCCGGATTTAAAATGTTCATTGTATTCGGAATCAGCAATCAAAGTAAAATTTAATTCAAAGAAAAAAATTTGAAGTATTTTAGTGCCTTTACAAGGCAAATTACGAAAATCAGTACATATTAGAATTACAGTTTACAGTGTCTATAACTTATTAATAAAAATCATTTAAAATTGCAAAAGGAACACAGAAATGAATTGTTTATTCTCAATAATACTTTTCAATATTTCAGTTTCTAGTGTTGGAATTCGTGTACATAACATAAACTAAAGTTCAGTTGAGTTGACTAAATACAATTCCACTAAGGACCGGATTCATTGTCATTAGTTAATTAATGACAAGGGTTTAACCAACTACATTTTATTTTCAATAAATGTTTTACCATTAGTTAAACCCCCAAATTTTATTGGTTAACCAAAAGCTGATGCTGCAGAAATATAATTCACAATTTCTCTTGTTCATTGTTTTAGTTAACAAAATCATTGTGAATATGAAATATTAGTTAAACTCTTGTCATAATTTTAGTTAACTAATTGGCTAACCAATGACTGTTAATCTGGGCATAAGTTGTTGCTCATAATAAGGGTATTACGTATTATGTAATCGTATGTAGAGAAGAGCAGCTTTAAATTTGGAAAAAACTTTGATAACAAATCTCAAAAAAAAATCTCTATACAAGGAATGTGTTTTATTTCATTTAATCTCTCCCTTTAATCTCTCGACTACGAATAAAAAGTTATATGTAGGTACATATGAATGAGTTTTTTTTTTTTGAAAGTCGAACAACTCAGTAAAGGGGTAAAAGTAATGTTATACACATTATGTGCCATAATAATCGTTTATTTGAGCGATATATTTTTTACAGTGTTTTGAGTGTGTTTAATTTTATATACAATATATTTTTTAAGATAAGATTGCAAAAATCATAGGAATCGGCAGCATTTTCTAAAAAGCTCTTCAAGCGTTTATTAAATGGAAATGTTTCGTGTGAGTGAAACTTGTTGGAAATGTATCTTGTTTTAACAGAAATGCTATGGAAATGTAACGCTTTGATGACAAACTTAAATGAAAATCTAGGATTATCTACGTGTTTAAGTGTTACAGCATCCGACTACTACAGTCGAATGAATACAAAAGCAAAGAAACTTATGTTGGTTATAAAAAGCTTGAATTTTGCTAGAATAAAGTATTGTCCGACTATTACGATTACCAGTAGTTTATTATTATAAATGGCAACTTAAGCGATTTAATTGTTTTAATAAGCAGTTTAGCTGTGATTGATCAATTCGTGTCCCGCCTTATCATATATCTCGATATCGAGATTTCGCAGTCATATATTTTGACATTCAAAATCGACTAGTCATCTAATTCGATTTTGATTGCAAAAAATTTTCGATTTTGATTCTGGATATCAAAATATATGATAGATAGCATAAGCTCGATTCGTTTAAGCTCGAATCGAAATCAAATTACATGTTAAGGGTGAATATGTAATACGATCGTTGAGTTGATTAACTAACCGCAACCCAGACAATGCAAATAAATTGAGTTGTCAACCGTAATAGTGGGAAAATATTATTATTGCATAGGAAATATTATATTTTGAAAGGTTTATTAGATCAATTTAGGCTTTTGTTGGAAAAATGCAGTCATTTGAAATTTGAGTTCTGTTGGAGAATATGCTATGGCAGTATTTTGATAAAAAAAAAAACACTAAGCAAGCTCGTCTACTCAGAAAGCGCTTATATGCTAAAGGAAAGAAATATGTACTTAAAAGGTTCATTAAAATATCAAAATATTTGCTGGAAGAAATCTTAAAAATTATTTTGTGGCAATATTTCATTATTATTTTCTGTACAATTAAGACTCTTATTATATATGACGAAACGAAACAAGTGACTAAAAGTCGATCGATAATATCAACCGATAGAAATTTTTCATGAAGAACTTGCTTTGACTTCATTTTAGGTTGAGGAAAAAAGTTTTAAAAATTTCAATTCAAGTTTTTAAGATGTATGCAGTTGAAAATCACTCACTCGATTTATTTCTCTTACATGATAAGGCTATAAAATACTACGCCGTCAAAATCATTTGGAATCTTCAGCATTAGCTTGTTTTAGATCATGGACAACTCTTATCCTTGAACAATTATGACATTTTTACAAATATTTTCTATATATCGTTATTGGATTTTACTTTTAATTATTCCTTTATCAAGTTTTTCATTTATCTAAGATTTTTCTTTTAAGATTTGTTAGCGCCAAAGATTTTTCATTCTCTGAAATTCAAAGCTTTTGTACCGACACACTTTTTAAATTAAAATATATTTTTAAATTTCACCGAAATTGCTTTGTTTCTTGGAGTTTGTAATAAACGTAAATAAAGCGTGCCTCATAATTCACGCAAGATTTCAATTATATAGAAAACACAATTTTTTTTTCAATTGTTTTTTTTTTTAATTATTTTTATTGAAACATGAAATACTTATGAATAGGGTTATGTTTGGAATAGCTCATAGCGCAGATGACCTCCACAGCTTAGCTGCCGCATATTCAAATCTTGTGTGAATTACCGAACACATTTTAGCTGTTCGAGACCAGTTTTTTTTTTTTTTGTTGTTATTTATTAAAATGAAATAATGTTAATTACTCACTACATCACTTAGGTTTTTAATTTTTTTTTTTTTGCTTTTTTGTTTGAATGCGTAACTTGCTTAAACATGTTTTTAACTATGTATATAATTTATATTGTTGTTGTTGTTGTTTCTGTTGTTATTAAGGTAAATATATATATATATTTAAGAATAATAATAGCTTGATTTTAACTATTCCATTTCTCTATACGTGTTTTTACGTGTATAATTGTTTTTAAATTTAATTCTTTAATAATAATATAATATATAAATTTTTTTTTTTTCTTTATTTTTCTTTTATTTATTTTTTTAATTTTTTCTGCTGTGTTTTCTTTTAACATAATTTGTTGTAGTTTTTCTTTTTAAAATTATATTATTTAATTTGTTTTTAATTTTTTTGTTTATATTATCATATTTTTAATTATAATAATAAAGTTTTTATATATTGTATTATTATTTTTAAGCCCTATTGCAGCAACAGCAGCAGCTTGCTAACCCATTGTCGTCGCTGTCTGTTGTATTTGTGTGCCCCCCACCGCTCCACCAGCTGCACTCGTTGCAGCACCACTTACTGCTCCACCATCAGCACCAACGCCACCACTTGCTTGCTGCGCAGTTGTTGCAGCCGCTGCTGCATTTGTATTGTTTGCCTGCTGCTGTTGTTGTGGACTATTGTTGCTGGCATCGACAGCATCACCACCGCTCTGTTGCTGTGTTGAAGTTGCTGATTGCTGCTGCGCAGACGATGAAACAGCAATGGCAGCGGACGCACCTGAAGTAGTTGTTGCGCCACCACCACCAGCAGCTGCATTAGCACCGCCAGCATTATTAGAGGCAGCTCCACTTGTATTGACAGTTGCGTTTGAATTGTTGCCTGGAAAAATAAATGGATTTGATTTGTGTTGATTAGAGTGGTTGGGTTACATTTTTTGTTTAATGAATAAACTTGATAGAAGAATTTTGTTAAGTAGATATTGCAGCAGCAACTGTAGCTATAGCCTTAAAGAAGCCTTACAAGTTTGGTATAGCAACAAAATAATATATGTAAAATATTGTTTTCTTTCCAAGCCACCTATAAATTTGATTTACAAACAAATGATATTATATACAACACATGCCAATATTATTGGAATTATATCATAAAATCTTTATAAATGTGCATTATTTTAAGTGCAATTTGAGATAAAAGGAACTCTATGGATAGTAATAAAGCTAAGTTAAAAGGTTCAAAAGAAAGTATAATATTTTATTGAAACATAAGTGACACATGAGTATATGCGTGTTTACTCTTATACATATGTATTAGCGTCACTCTCGTTATTATTTCTACTTAAAAGATATCTTTGCTTAAGTTTAAAATAATTTAATTGAGGAAAAAAGGTGCAGCTAAATTCGACTGTATGTTGAAAAAGAAAATAAGTTGTATCATCGTTATGGTACTTAGACTAAAACAACTGTCGTATTTTCATTCGAATCACATTAGGTACTCACCCTTATCATCTAATTTGATTTCGATTCCAATCGAGATTTTGCTATCGTATATTTTGCTATCCAGAATCAAAATTGGGAATTTTTTCAATACAAATCGAATCAGTATTATCATCTAATTCAATTTAGATTGCAAAAATTTCCGATTCTGGATATCAAAATAAATGATCGCAAAATCTCGATTCGATTTAGTTCGAATCGAAATCGAATTACATGATAAGAGTGAATACTTCAATAGGAATGAAAATTAATTAATTATACGACTATGATGTTAAGGGAGGATCTTATCATGAAAAAATTTTTGATCATGATAAGGCCCAGTAACATTATAAAAAATATTTGTCCAAAAATTAAAGCTATCATTTTCCAGCAAAGACTTCACAACTATGTAAAATAAAAAAAAAAAAAATTATATCGAAATTTATAAACTTTTACGCTACTTTTACTTTCAAAACTGAGATGCCCATCACCTAACTATTTTCATTTCTTACAATACAATTTTTGTAAAATTTCAAATGTGTGTTGTAGTTCGAGTAACTCAGTTTGATACCGATTATTCGCTACCTATTACTTTGTTATTGTTTACCGCGCACATTCGATTCTTATTGCTTTGTTATTGCTTGGCTACACACAATTCGAGGTATTCAGTTTGCTACCGCGCAAATGCGCTTCCTATTGCTTTTTTTATTGTTTTACTACACACAATCCGAGGTATTCAGTTTGCTACCGCGCACATTCGCTTCCTATTGCTTTCTTATTGTTTTCTAAAAACAATTGACAATAGATCATCCAGAACGTTGAGCAGGAGAACGATGTCAGCTCATTGTTTTTACATATTGTTGTTTGTGTTTTTGTCGTTGTTTGCCCAGGAGCTCAGTTTTCTTGCTATTTTTTTTTTTCTTTTTTTGTTGATGTTGTTGGTATTTTAATGTTCCACTCTACAAACAATTTCGATGGGCATCGCTGTTTTAAAACATCACATTTCATGTTTATTTTTTTTTATTTAGGCATACGAAATTTGTTTAGGCTTTTTTAAGCCCCCATATCTTGTAATGGGAATTTTTATATGTGTTGTTTTGTTTGTTTTGCCTCTTTAAAAAGCCTTTATTTAACTGAATATCACTGCAATATTCTACACGACCTTAATTTCTAAATAATGAAAACATACATAAAATAAGTCCATAAGTTATGTCATACACATTATGTGCCATAATATCATTTTTTCAAATGAAAGCCATCAATTCCACAAGTAAACTCGACGTGAAAACAGACAACAGCATAATACAGACCTGCAAACTTATAACTTTTTTTTCCATTCTCGATTTTTCAACTGATTAGTCCCCATTTAGATGATGAAACATTTCTTGAAAAACATTTCCAATTCTCTTTTGATGTTTCGTTTACGTTTACACGCAAAAAATGTTTTTCGGCGACATGCCGACACGTTTGTATGTTTTCTTATGACGAATTACGAAATTCTCAATACGAATGACAAGCACGAAGTGTGTCTCATGTATGTGCAACAAACCCCCGTTCTTAATTCCCCGTGCAATCCAATCGAAATTATGTTTCATCGTCTAAATGGGCACATTTGCGTGTACTCCGGACCTTCTATATACAAATCTGAACGTGAATTTTTTCTTGCTTCAAATTGAAGAAAGCGTTGTATTCAGTCTTTTGGCGCAGTTTCAGAATAAGCTGTAATTTATTTAGCCAAATGCATCGAATAGCCATGAGCTTTCTCCAACTACTTTACGTTTTTACTTTTCCAATCAGATCTTTACTTTCCGTGTTATCAGATTGGCAGATATCTTTTAACGCTATTAACTGAGTAAGTGTGTTATAGCACCAAAAACACCTGGAAACAGCTTTTTCTGCACTTTGAAGCAGCATATCTTAGAATCCTGACATAATTGAAATGTAACAAATTCAGATTCGTAAATAGTTGGTCTCTCACGTCGATAATCAGATTCTGGAATAGAAAAAAGTTATACCAAACTTATGGCAAATGTTTCTTTTCGCAGATTCTACAAGATACAAGGTACGATAGATAATTTTTTTTTACATTTTACAAAAATGAACTATTTATAAGAAATTCCTGAAATGAATATAATTAAGCTAAAATGTGTATATATTTATAATGATTGTTATATACTATATGCATTATGTAGATGTACCAAATAAAGCACAAATTGTTAGCTAAATTTTAGACATTTTTCTTAACATTATTAAATTTTAAGTTAAGAACGGTACGCTTTATTTAGTACACAAAAATAAATACTAAATAAACTATACTACATATTTCTTAAATGTGAAGCTTTTGTTTTACCAAAATAAAATAACAAAAATGCTGTAAAAACTTTGTGGACGAAATCAACCCCTCACTTCATTATACTGCTGTATGAAAAGCTCGAACTTTTTTGTCATAAATTTATGTTAATAGTTAATTTTTTAAAACACTTCTTTTATTGCTGCTTAATTATTTCATTTCTGCAAATTATTTCCTTATTGAAAACTTTTTTTAGAACAAAATAGACGACTAGATGGTGTATTTTTCCATTAATAGATTTATTTTATTTCTATTTTAAAGCATTCTCCATTAACAAAAAATTTCCATTTTTATTTTTTTATATTTTTTTTTGTTGTTGTTGGTTGTTTGTTTGTTTAAATATATCAATAAACATAAAATTGAATTTAAGTTTAAATTTAAAATTTATAAATTTTTTACATCATTTTTTCATAAGTTTAAAAAAACAAAAAAAAAAAAAAAATTGCATTTTTTTTTTTCTAAACATCATTATTTTGTTTTTATAATATATAATCAAATATTTAATTATTTAAATAATAATAATTATAATAAAATTAATAAAAAAAAGAAGCAAAATTGTGGAAAACATAAAAAAGATGCTGGTAGCAATTTTGAATTTTTTTTTTGTTGTTTTTTTCTTGAATTTTTTTCTAATTTGATTTTGAGTGCACGCCATAATTTAATTAACTATTTTTTGTATGTATTATGTACTATATATGTATAATTATTATGTTATGCATTATTTTCTTCAACATCAACATAATCAGCATTTTTTTCATTTTCAGTGGTTTTTGAATGTTTCTTGGCGCCGTTGCTTTTCTTTTCTTTTTCTGTGCTTTCTACACATTCGTTACAACAACAATATAAGTATTATTATTAGGTATATTTTTTAAATATAATATAATTATTATTTTTTTTTATATAATAAGATTATTACACAACTAATAAAAGTAAGCTACAAATTTATATAATTTATTACACAAAAAAATTATATTTTGTTTTACTGTTTTTTTGTTTGTTTTTCTTGTTGTTGTTGATGTTTGTGTTGTTGTTTTATATTTTGTTTAAATATTTTTTTTTTTTTTTTAATTTATGTTTTAGTATACTAGAGTTTTTGTTTTTTTATTTAAAGAAAATATATAATGTAAGAAAGAGATAGAACTATGCCACTATGAATCTGTAAGAAATAAAAAAGTACAACAGATATAATAAAAAAAATTATACAGTTAAAATAAAAACAAAAAACAAAAAAATTAAAAACCAAACAAATAGAAAAAAGCAGAAAAAAGAAGAAACGCTTGCAAATAAAAAGCAATAAGCAAAAAAAATGTACAGCAGACAGATAATATAAAGCAATGCGCATGCGTTTTGTTAAAATTTCACAGTTTTGTTCACAAAAAAAAAAAAAAAAAAAAAAGAATGAAGCAAAATCGTAAAGATAGCAAGCAAAATTTTCATCATAAAGCAAAATATCTCATAAAAATAAAGTAAAATTAGGGACGCACACAAGCGATATAAAAAAGTCATGCGATTTCTGAACAAAAACAGAAACATCTTAAATAAATATAATTGCAACTTTAAAGTTCAAGTGACACAAACACAGAAAAATGGCATTAACACTGGTCAACGTCAACAATAGTTTGGGCGACTTCCTAAACGTCCGTTGCTTTGTGTTGAAACAGCATTTTCGTAAAAAAAATGTCGCATAATTTTAGGAGCTTATTTTTTTGCTGCATCATTCTTGCATTTCATAACGCCTAACTACAAATCGTTGACAATGCATAGCAATCAGCGCATCAGTAACAAAGTTGATGCTTTTTGTAAACTTTGCTCTTAAGTCAAAAAATTCCTAAAATTATGCGACATTTTTTTTACGAAAATGCTGTTTCAACACAAAGCAACGGACGTTTAGGAAGTCGCCCTTTTAGAATACATAATATTCCGCTCTAGGCTAGTTTTGACTGGCGACTCCAACAGACAAAATAACTAGTAATACCCCACATTGCAGTATTTTGAAAATGTTGTTTAGTTCTTGCTTAAACCTTGCACTAACTATTCTAAGTATCTGTGCCAAATTTGGAATAGCCCAATGGTCAAAATTTGACCGCAAATGTATTGTATTAAATAATTTTGGTACTCTTGGACAGTTTTAGTACTTATTTTGCTATTCAGTACAAAAAAGAAAAGCTCATTTATCATCCCTGATATGAATGACAAATGTGAAACGAAAAGAAATCAAAACACATGAAGTCAGTGCCAGTCAGCTTTTTGTCTTTCTCTTTGTGACCGCGTATTTTGTCGTTGTTAATATTGAAAAATTTGCATTTAACTTTACCTAGCTTAATTGCAAAATATTAAAATAATTTTAAGTTTGTGCATATTTACACACAAATACCTTTCTAATAGTGTATAATTCAAAGTCGTGCTACATTTCTAACGCAGTAAAAAAGGTAGGACAAATTTTTGACTTGCGTATTAACATATAGATTTTGCGCGTATGGGATATACCACGCCCTCTTGTTCGAATTCGCCTAGTTTTTGCTCAGAGCTTGCGTTTACTATTTTTAAAATTTAGTGCCACGCCCTCTTTTCCCAGTTCGCCCATTTTTTGCTCAGAGCTTGAATTTACTGTCCTTAGTGCCTCAAAAAAAGCTTTCAGTATAGCATTTTAAAACTTGTTCTTATATGGGAGGTGCCACGCCCTCTTTTCCCAGTTCACTTATTTTTTGCTCAAAGCTTGAATTTACTGTCCTTAGTGCCTAAGTGCAATTTGGTTGGATTACCTCAAAAAACGCTTTCAGTATAACATTTATGAACTTTTGCTTACATGGGAGGTGCCACGCCCTTTTGTCTGAATTCACCTTGTTTTTGCTCAGAGCTTTTACTTACTATACTACCTAGTATTCATGTGTATTTTTGTTGCTTTATCGCAAATAATGCTCTTAAAATTGCGTTTTGAATACATATATATATTTTTTGTATGGGCGGTAGGCGTGTCCGTCGTTGGCCGATTTCACACATTTTCAATCCGACGAGCTAATTTTAGGCAGTGGCAGTGTTCCGAATTTCAATTCGAATTATCTTGCCAAAAAAAATATTAAAATGATTTCAACGGACATGGCTATATCAACTCAGGGTGTATCGCATAAGGTTACAAAACTTCTGGGAGGTGATAGAGGAGGCCTAGACTAACAAAAAATTGCACCTGAGGGTGGGATCTAAAATGTACCGCTGAGGAGTTATAGGCTTAAAACTGATTTTCTAACTTTTTTTAGAAAAAAAAAATTTATTGGATCACCTTAGCGTTTTAGAGAAAAAATTTTTATAAGAAACTTTTAGCTTATTGAATAAGCTTCCTAGGAGTGTATTTGGTTAGAGGGTTTAAAAGGATTTCGCAAAGTTCTGAACTTTTAAAGTTGATATTTAACTTTTTTTATTTTCATAATTTTTGAGTTTGGCGGCCATTTTAGTATGAAAAAGATCATATCAACATACTCTTTTATAATTTTTTTTGGAATCCTCGATAAATTTCCTTTAATTCGGTAGTACATTTGTTATACCAATTCTTTTTAGATTTTTATGCAATTTGGTATGAAGATAGGGTTAACACAATTTAACGAGTTTATTTGCTTAAGTTTACAGTTGTGTAGTCCCCTTAAAACCAAATTGAAGTGGTCACATTTTGGCCACAAGCTAAACTCTACTTTATATAGATTTTGCTTCTTTTTGAGTTAATACAGCGATTGCCGCAATGTGACATTGCAGTCCTGTAAAGAAAATGATACGCTTAACGGTTCCGCTTTAAGCAAAACCATATTTTTGCCTCTCCGTCATTTATAACGTTTTTTGGTCTTATGAATACCAAAAAATTATCACAATTTTTGCCAGACAACTCTTCAGGATGTGCGTAAGAAAAAGCAAAAATCAAAACTTCAGCTAATTTCATGCATTTATTTTGAAGCCCAATTTATTTCGATTAGTCTTGGCTACATCATCGTAATAATAAGAACTTTTCTTCCATTTTAACCCACCCTATCTGACTTGTTTTTACCCGGCATATGCAAGTTGTATGCGATAATATTATTTCAGTAGCAAAAATACGTTAATTTCATAATGAAGTACAGCCCAAATGTATATGGGATTTTTTGAGTGAGTTTCTTTTCAAATCAAAATGTATCAAGTTTCGTTTGTGTCACTTTATTATAATAAAGTTGTGATAAGATTTATAACTGCAATAAAAGGCTAAAAAAATGATCGCATGCAATTTTTTTACGCTTCCAAAAAAAGAAAAAAACAAAAACGAAGAGGGAAAACAAAACATTTTAATTAAAAAAATAACTCACCTGATGTTTGCGGAGTTGCGCCCGGCGTACCGGCACCGCTTGACGGATTTGATGTTGAGCCTGAAGCACCTTCACCACCAGCGCCAGTAGTCCTATTTGCACTATTATTTTGTAAATGTTTTGGCAACAATTGTGGGATTAGGCTTGGCTGTATTGACAGTTCTAAAAAGAAAAAAAAAAACATTTTATTTAGTGATGATAATATTAAAAAGAAAAAAAAAAAAACAAAATCAAAATACAAACCATGCTCTGTAAAGTTAAACAATGGCGGCATTTCTCTACCATTTGGCAGAAGGTGATTTCCCTCCTGACGCAGTTCATCAAAGAATGGATGTGCGCACGCCTTTAATGGTGTTATGCGAGCACTAGGTGTGTACTCAAGCAGTTGTGACACCAAATTTATAGCTTCTGTTGGGGTGCGAATACGGAAAACCTGTAAGAAAAAAATGCAAAAAGTTAAAGTTTTAATTTTTAGTTGATAAAATTGTAAAACAAATTTTTGTACAAAACAGAAAACAATAAAAAGAAAAAATGTTGAAAAAACTCAGGAGTACATGGTATATGCAAAAACAAAGATATACAGTAAAACTTCGATAGCTCCTTTAATATTTTACAATTTTTATACCTAAAACTACTTGGAGAATACGCTACTTTTGATGATCACTCGATCACTGCGAGTTATCGAAGTTTGACTGTATGTTATTTGAAGTGATTGGAGCAAAAATATGTACACAACATTAAGGTAGAAACAGATAAGCTCAGGTATTACCCATAATTATATTTCGTAATGAAGGCATATTTGATATGTGCACGAAATAAATAGAACTTTTTCTTTTCAAGGGAAAGCGCGATACAAGCCTTATGTAAATGAATTTTATTCGTTTAATTTTGATTGAAAGTAATAAACATGGAAGAATCCTCTTATAATTCATAAAATTTTTGTACACGAAAAAAATGGGGCATATCTCTTTTTATTTTAATGCGTTAATGCATGTTTGACATGTGCAAGAAAAAAGTAGGCATTTTTATTCTCAAGGGAAAGCGATGAAAGCCGTATGTGCATAATTTGATTGGATTCATTTTGATTGAAAGAAATAGAACATGGAAAAATCTTTTTATAAAAAGTATTTCCTTGCATTCCGTTATTTTGTAGAAAGGGCACATTAAATAGTTGCGTAAAACAAAATTTTTATAAAATGTTGGTACCCGAAAAAAATAGGGCATATTTTTTTCATTTAAATGCTTTGTGGAGTGTTTGGATTTTACGATGAAAACCAGTAGGAAACATACATATGTACATGAAATGTGTGGGCTATGTTTTTTGTCGAAGAAAATTCTGATTTTTTTTTTTTTTAATAGGAAGCGAATGTTTGTGCACGAAACTGATTTTTTCTAAATTTCTCTTTAAAACATACATCTAAGAATCGGGAAACTCAATGGAAACGATTCATTCTTATGGTCACCCTGTGGGTTACAGCAAAATACGTATATGAACAATTACCCATACCAACATTAAAAAGTATTTTACTTAAATTTTCAATAAAAAAAGCATGCACAAGCATCTTTTTGAAATATACTCCAATCACAAAACTATACTTTTATAAAACTGTGGGATATAAAAAGTCTTACTTAAAAAGCTTATTATACAGGGGTGAGTTATTTTGCATAAAGCTGATTCTTTTTGTTGGCTAACTGAAGACGGACATACTTATTAATTGCAGACATATTCTTGAAGCGATTTTAAAACTAAAATATATTCACAAACCATTTTGATGAACAGAGGAACAAGCATATATATAAAAAAAAAATAATGGTACAAACTTCCATAGAAATTTCTTAAGCAATTGAACAATTAAATTTAAAATATATAAACTTCGTTGACTTTCTTTCATTTCCAAACTTTTAGCGTAATCAAATTTTTGGAGGTTAATAGAAAATTAACCTACTGATTGCAAAAGGAAATGTCTTTATCTTTTTGGCTTACTCTCAGACGTTGTTTCTGGTTTAAGGCGCTGGGAAATTGTGTACGTTCAAGGAGCGACTGCAAAATTGTTTACTACAATTAATAACATAATTTTGGAATTTTTAAAATGTATGTTGTATGTACAGTTCACGAATATTTAAACGAATTATGATGCGCAAAGGACAAGGAGGGGGAGAACAATCATAGATAGAAGAAAATAGTAAAAAAATTAAAGCCAATGATGAAACTTTTAACTATATTCAGAAAAAAGAATATATATATACATATATAGAAATAGAATATAGCATTGCACTTACTTTCTGCCATGGATGACTCTTAATTTGTGGAAATTTAAATTCCGTATAATTTGGATTCATTTCACGAATTTGTTCTCGTGTTGGTGTTCCTAGAACTTTGATAACCTCAACCAGTTGATCGACACCAGAATCGCCAGGGAATATTGGTTGACCCAATAAGAGTTCAGCTAATACACAGCCGGCGCTCCACACATCTATAACAGAAACGTGAATGAAAATCTTTCGCACATATGCAAGTGAAATGAATGACTTACCAATTTTTGTTGTATAATTGATTGCGCCAAATATTAATTCGGGTGCACGATAATACCTCGAGCAGATATACGATACATTCGGTTCGCCGTGTAATAACTGTTTTGCGCTGCCAAAATCACATAATTTCAGCACAGCTGTCTCTGGATCTAGTAAAAGATTTTGCGGTTTGATATCACGATGACAGATACCCAATGAGTGTATATATGCCAAACTTCTGAATAGCTGATACATGTAGAGCTATAAATTAAAAATAAAAATATATAAATATACATATAAAACAAACAAAAAGATTTTTGCCAACACTTACCCGTATAAAGTTGATTGGTATCGTTTGCTTAGTCTTGGCATATTGACGTGCCACTTTGTATACGGTTTCTGGTATATATTCGAGGACTAAATTCAAAAACACTTCATCACGCTGCAAATGAATATAAGAAAAGAAATAAATTCAATATGTGTGTTGAAAGTTTTTAACAAAGAAATATATAAAAAAACTAAGGACCGATTTCACAATTGAATTTTCAGTTAAAGAATTCGTATGAAACTATCAGTTAAGGTTTAACTAAACATTGTGAAAGTGGTCCTAAATATTTTCAACTAAAGAATTTATTAAAAAACCAAAAAAATAAAAAATAAATCATACAACTAATATTTACACTACAATTAAGAGGAGAAAATATGATTTTTTTAAATGATTTGAAAGCATTTCCAATTTATATTGTTTTTTTTTTTTTTTTGAATTCCTAAATTACAAAAAACAAAATGGTTTAATGAGTCAAAACACGAGTATGCTCTTTCTTAGGCTCGGACTCACAGGCACTAGTTAACTACTGACAAGAGTTTAACCGCCAGTCATTGGTTAACCATTGGTTAAACCCTCAATTTTCATTGGTTAACCAACAGCTGATGCTGAAGAAATAGAATCCACATTAAATGAAAATTCTAAAAATATTTTCAGACATAGAAAATTTCGAATGTGATATCGAAGCGACGCGGATATTGACGAAAAGCAAAAAGTTTTTAGAAATCGCTCGCATTTTTTCCAAAACAGATTTCGCTTGAAGAAGGACGTGGCTTGGAAAGTGCTGGAATGCATACGATTGAGAAACCAAAACAAAACGCCCAGACAAAATCCACAAATTTAGACGTGCTGCCATATTTTTTTCTTGTTCATTGTTTTAGTTAACCAAAACAATATAAATATGAAACATTAGTTAAACTCTTGTCACCATTTTAGTTAATTAATTAGTTAATCAATGACTGTGAATCCGGGCCTTAATCTCTTATCCATTTTGTCCTATATCTTTTCAGTCTCGAGTTATCCAGTATTCTTTTGCCAAATCGTAAACTTTAAAATGCGATTTCTCAAAAATTAAAAATTGGCGCAAAGTAATTTTCAGCCGACGATATGCCACTATAGCCGTATTTTTAATCGAAATTCTATTTATTATTATTTCTTTGAGAACTTCATAAAAGATAACTTTTATAGAAGATATTGGCTAGTTTGGCAAGAAAAATTTACAATTTTAAGAGCTTTAAACTTTTGTTGACCCTCAAATCTATTTTTAACATGGTATGATTTTCATTTCAGTAAATGGTATTTAATTTTGTAAGCAACTAAAATAAAATTGTGCATGCGGTCACATGCACAAAACAATATTCCTTTTGTATTTTCAATTTCACCAAAAGAGTTGCATATTTTTTGCCAAACCAAAATGAAATACGAGATTCGCAACGCAAAATCGGCGAACTAGCCATTTTTTAAAAGAAAGGATTTAACAAAATTAATTTTCTTGGAATGTTTTAGGCAATTATGATCTTGTTTCAGTAACTGGTAAAAAACTTATCGTTATAGAATTTAGATTTTTCCTGAAACTTTGGAAGCCACAATTCTGCGTTTTCAGATCACATAAAATTCTTCAAAAGAATCAATTGTTTGATCATATTGTTGCAACGACTTTAAGATTAAACTGTCAGTTTTTAGTTAGAAAAATGTGTTAAGTAACTAAAATAAAGTCTGGTTTTGAGCACGTTAACAATTTTGAAGAAACGTTTTAAGGTAGTAGTTGCTGAGACATTCAGCAATTTTAAAAAATTTCTTAAAATAAAAAATCATGCTGTATGGAAAACAAATTATACGTTTTTTAACAAAACTCAGTTAAATAGAAAGAAAAAATGTATGTACATAATTCAAAAAATGTAACAAACTAGCATGCGTCCCACAGTCATAGAGTATAAACTGAGAGAGAGAGAGCGAAGACAACAGAGATCAAAGATGGTGATTGATTGATTGCTTACAAGTAAACTTTACTTTACAGTTTGGCATGATTTATTTATTAATCGTTTAACAAGGAAACTAGCAAATACATACAAATGTTTTGTGTTACGACAAGTTTCCTATTTAGTAGGATATTTTATACATACATACGTATATGACATATACGAGTTTTGCTATGCATTTGTTGTATAAGTAGTAGGTATTTCCAAAATTTATATATATATGAGAAAAATAATGATTGCAAATTTTTTAATAAACGAAATTTTCTTTTTTGTACTTTTGCAAAATATATATGTATGAATTTATTGATTTTAATACGAGATGATTATAAAAACTTTGTTGTTTTTGTTTAATTTTTTGTTTTTGGTTTTTCATAGGTACCTGTGGCTTAAGCACCCCAGCAAATATCCCAACATCAATGGGAAATTCTGCCAACTGTTTACTCGTATTTAAGATTTGGTTTTATTGTGCCGATTTGGTATTTTTTTTTTTACAAAAAATTATGTAAAAATTTAAAGTTGCATGATATTTTTGTTGAAGAAGGTTTAGGCAATTTTTTTAGGTTGAATTTGTTGTTTTATAAAAATTTGAAATTTATTGCATTTTTTTTGTAATAAATATTAGTAGGGAAATGTTAAAAAAATAAAAGACAAAATAAAAAGAAAATTAGATATGTTAACATAATACAACACAATACACAATAAACAGAATTGCACTAATTAGAGAATTTTTTTTTGTATATTTGCGCTTGAAAATCAAATACAACGAGAGCGAGCGCAGGCGCAGTCTTTAATATTTTGTATTTTTATATAAATTAATGATATTTGAAAAAAAAAGTAGCATGCGTTAATTTATTCAATTTATATTTGATAAAATGGAAATGCCATAAACCTTTGCTAGAGATTGTAAGAACGAAAAACTCCAATTTAACTATAATAATTTTTTGAAAATACATAAAAGAACGCGCAGAGCTTTTTGCATTCCCGAAAACTATATGAACTGAGCCACTTTTTTCTTTTTTTTTAATGAAGGACGAGTGACACATAAATTTTTTCTTTTTGTTTTATAAACAAGATCCTCCTCTGTTTCTATGCATCACTTACATTACATTACATTAACTCACAAGTTCTGAACTTCTGACTACACATATTAATTTAAATTTAAATTAAAATGAATTATTTAAAAATAAATTATGCATACCTTTTCACCGCTCGAATAGAAAAAATACAATAATTTAACAATATTACAATGTTCCAATTTGCGCATAACATTCAATTCGCGGTTCTGTAAGTAATAAATAAAACAATAATGTTATTAAATGAGCTTTCTTTTTTAAAAGTCATCAAAATATACCTTGAATCGTCTGTCTTGTAGAACCTTCTTTATGGCTACCAGTTCCCCGGTATCGCATAATTTAGCTTGAAATACAACCCCAAAGCTGCCATTGCCAATGACCTTTGTGTCTGTGTATGAAACTTCTTGGACACGGTCGGTTCCTTGTCCGGGTGTTGCAACAACTGTTGTAATTTTGGAACCATCTCTGCCTAGAAATTTGAAAAAAAAAAAAATAAAAAATTTTAATTAGTATTCTAAGATTTTGGCAATTTTCAAAAATAATATGCGTACAAACAAAATTTTCATATATAAGGTGACACAAGAATTTGAGTATGGGTAGTTTGGTAGGAGAATGATGTTACTTTTTTACTACATATTTAAATTTTTCTTTTTTACCAAATGACTGCCTCTTACCATCAACACCTTCAGTCTCCTCTGTTGTTTCACCACCATGTAATTTTTCTTTTGTCTTATCGATTTCCTTTGGAATGGAGAGCGCTACACTGTGCTCTGGCCACAGATCATTTAATTTACCAATAAGTTGTTTCATGCCTAATTTTAGCATAAAATAATTGAAGTTTATTCAACAATTAAAATAGTAATAAATTGCTAAGGAATCTTTGGAATTTCCATATTTCAGTAGATAGAAATCTACGCATAAGCACAATATTTATTAATTGTGAATTTTATTTATTAGCCCAGGGGTGGGAGCCAGTTTTGGCTCCAACTTAAAAAATATGTGCCCAAAGATGCATTGTAGCAAAATAATTCATTTGCTGTTTTTTAAATTGCAACGGAATTAAAGAAGAAAAGAAGTCTACGCATAAGCATAATATTTATTAATTGTGAATTTTATTAAGTTCAAGGGTGGGGGCTAGTTTTGGCACCAGCTTAAAAAATATTGGCTAATTGCTGCATTGAAGCAAAATAATCCATTTGCTGTCTTTTAAATTGCAACGGAATTAAAGAGTAAAAGAAGTCTACGCTGAAGTACAATATTTATTAATTGTGAATTTTATTAAGTTCAAGGGTGGGGGCCAGTTTTGGCTCCAGTTAAAAAATATGTGCCCAACGCTGCATTGAAGCAAAATAATTCAAATGCTGTTTTTTAAATTGCAACGGAATTAAAGAGCAAAAGAAGTCTACGCATAAGCATAATATTTATTAATTGTGAATTTTATTAAGTCCAAGGGTGGGGGCCAGTTTTGGCTCCAGCTTAAAAAATATGTGTACAACATTGCATTAAAGCAAAATAATTCATTTGCTGTCTTTTTAATTGCAACGGAATTAAAGAGCAAAAGAAGTCTACGCATAAGCATAATATTTATTAATTGTGAATTTTATTTAGTCCAGGGTTGGGGACCAGTTTTGCCTCCAGCTTGAAAAAATATGCGCTCATTGCTGGATTGAAGCAAAATAATCCATTTGCTGCATTGAAGCATACTTATTAATTCACATGCCATTTTTTAATTGTAAGGGAATCATGGAGTGAAAAGAAAAAAGATTTTGCGTTCTATATCCGTGAAATTCGCTCAAAGCTCAAGTTTTGCAGAGATCTTTACTTGAATGTTTTCTAGTTATACTGAGAAGTACAAGTAAGTAAGTTAGACAATTGGGATATTATTCAAGGATTCAAAGTTCAAAGATTTTATTGTAACAATTTTAATTAAAAAAAAAAAAAAAAAAAAAAAATAAAGCGATCAAAAAAAGACACAAAACACAAGAGTAAAAAATTAAGGCTTATCGAGCTATTCGTGCTTGACTGTGCCAGTACTCAAAACTTACAAATTAAAGAGTGTTTAAAAAAAAGTGGGTCTCGAGCCTCTCTTTTTTTTTTGTCCACTTTTGACTGATTTTATGGGTTTCTTTTATGCACAACAACCTCTTTTAAAAAATTCAGTTTGTCTTACTGGAGTCTTCTTATAAAATTATGTCAAGATCTCATTAGAACAACAAAATAAAAAGAGTAAGTATTTAATTGTACAAAACAAAACAATTTGTTGTTAGGCAGCATTGAACCTTTTGAAATGTAGAAGTCAGTAGTAATATTTGCAAGACGGAATCATAAAATAGTCATAAAAAAAATAATTGTGTATACATATAATAAAGTTATAACTATCAACAAATTAAAAACAAAATTTACGTTAAGCTTTATATAAAAGCAAATGTTTCTCTCTCTAATTTAATTTTATAGCAATTTTTTTTCTTTTCATTGCAAAATATAAAAAAATTTATGATAACGTTATCACATATATTATGATGCTTTATCAGTTTGCAATGGAATCATTGTTTTTATAAGCGTATTATTTTTATCGCAATTACAAAAAAAAAAAAAAAAAAAAAATTCAAAGTCACTGTTTTCTTTTGAAGTTTAATATACAACATAAGTGTATATTAAAAAATGTATGGGAATCTGAGTATTTCAATAAAAATACAACATGGCTGATAAAGGTTCTCTGCCTGATGTTAAACCTTTTCCATACATTTTGAACTTTTTCTAAAGCAAATTAAACTTTTTTCCAAATCAGCTTACAAAAATATACAAGTTAAACTGATTAGGAAAAGGTTTAATAAGATTTGGAAAAGGTTTAATTTGATTTGGAAAAGGTTTAATTTGATTTGGAAAAGGTTTAATTTGATTTGGAAAAGGTTGATTTTGATTTGCAAAAAGTTTTAATTTGGAAAAAATTTATTTTTATAAAATATATATGACGTGGAAAAAGATTGACTTGATTTGCAAAAGATTTAACTTGATTTGGAAAAATGGTTAATTTGAATAAAGATTAGGGTTAATTTGATTTGGAAAAGTTTTAAATTGTAGTGGAAAGCGTAGTGACGTTTGGGTATATTTATTTGAACTCAACAATATAAAAAAAGTTTATTAAAATCACATTAATTCCCTTGGTTTAATTTGGTTTGTTTGTATAAAGACTAAATTGAATTGGGAAAAAGAGTTAATTTGTTTTGGCAAAAGTTTGATTTAGAAATATTGATGGTTAATTTGATTTGGAAAAGTTAATTTGATTTGAAAAAAGTTTATTTTGATTTGATAGGTAAAGGGTTAATTGATTGGAGTGAAAAACCAGTACACAAATCGAAGTTATTTTAAAAATGCAGAAATGATTTTTATTATTTGTATAAAAGGTGAGCTAAGGGATATAACTTTTAAAATATGTTGCATTTTGGTATTTGTTATTTAGTTAAGCGCATGACTTTCACTTGAAAGCAAAGAAATTTCATAGAAATATATTTTATATAAATAAATTAACTTGACATTCAATCGTATTTTATGTCAACACTTTAGAGTGATTTTTTATGGGATTTTGTTGCTTTTTTTTTTGGTTTATAAATTTCAGTGTCATTGCTGCATCAGCACAACCAACCAACAACAGTTGTGATGAATAGAACGATACGACATAACGGACAGGTGCTGACTTTGCCCTGAAAGTTGACATTCATTCTATAAACAATTTCTCTGATTTTTTTTTCCTACGACTCTTTCCTCTTTTTAATTGGCACTTTTACTAAGAAACAAAATATAAAAAAATAAAATTTGCAATTATAACAAAATCGAAGGTTTTGCTACCATTTGAAATTTACGTACGTTTTCATCAAATGACTCGGGCGCCGATATCGCATGCGATAATCTGTGTTATATTTAGTTTAATTGCTTGTAGTAAAATTAAACAAAAAGGAAAAAAAAAAAAACATGAGTGTGATAATTTTAATCAAATTGTGATATCACACGTGTTACTAGGTATTATTAATGCGATTTCAAGTAGGGGAACATGAAAGTTTTTTTTTTTTGAGTTTTGTGCTACAATTTGGCATTGAACTTTGGGTATTCGAACAAAACCAATAAAATTTGGTGCAATTGGAAAGAAAAAAAGAAGTTTGCAACAGTGTGTATACATACGACTTACGTTTTGTGCATGTGACCGCATGCACATGTTTCTTTTAATCGTTTAAAAGCAAAATTAACCGAAAAAATAATGGTCATTCCAATTAACTAAACTTTATATTATTATGCATAAAGTTTATAAAGCTGCAAGTAGTAATACAACAGAAAAACTATGAGAAAATGTTTGTAAAAAGTAAATATTTTTCAAAAATAGTAAGATCTAGATTTTTTTCAAAATAGTGCTGCAATCTCTCAGAAATGTGCTTACTGTAAATTGATTTTTGTTTGACACTAGCGATAAATCATTCAAGTTCTAGTCTCTTTAGCAGTAAGCAAACTGCTACTTTTTGATATCTATAGCTACCGTAAGCTTCTCTAAATCTTTTTTGTAAAACAACAAAGACAATCCAAGCGAGATATCTTAATATGGCACGTACTGTTTAACAGCTTATGTCATTAGCCGTATTCACGATCTTGTTGCATCGTAGCAAATGCAAATTTGCAAGAGTAAATAATTGTGAGCACACACTGTTGTAAATTGATATTGCAAACGTTTAAGAACAGCTGTTTTTTGTTTTGCTGTCAAATATTTTTTGAATTTAAAATTTATTTGATATCTTATTTTGATTTAAATGAAATTTTACTGAATAATTGTGCGTTATTTAGAAAAAAAATCACAATTTTATTAACTACATACAATGTGCTTAATTCAAACATTACGTAGAAATCTTTTTTAATCAAACCAAAACGAAATAATTGAAATTTAATTGTATTTGTTTACATTTAAATTTCAATTTGTGACAAATACGGTTGTCAAAAACATAAAAGTCAGTAAGCAATTGTGCCAATCACAAATGAAAAAATAAAATCAGTCACAATAGACTATTGGAAATCAATCGTGCAATAGGTTTTTGTGTTGCAAATTTGGTCTTGCTTACAAGACTCTTGCTTTTCAAAATTCAATAGAATTTGTTTTTGTAATTTAAAATAATTTTGCATTTGCTACGATGCAACAAGATCGTGAATACGGTTATTATCTTTATAATTTATAAACAATGAGTTGTAAAAATTTATTTTTCATTTTATTTGATAACACATTGTTTGTTGCAATTTTGATAAACACAATCATCAATCATTTAGAAATGTTGAAAAAATTTTAAATAATTAAATGCAATTAAGTAAAATAAACGTAAAAAATGTATATATTTACTATCAAAGTTACACAAATTTTGCACTCAAAAATTGCGATAAAGAAATTCCCAAAAAAATTCAAAGATAATTTGTAGGGTAAACGCGGGAGATGTGGCACCCCTGGGTGATATGGCACCCCTTGCAGCTTTCATAGGATTCAAATATGGATACAGTTTAATTCAAATGTGCTAGACTTCGTGGTATGTTGTTCGTTTAGCTGTATTTGCAATAATAGCTTGTGTGGGATTTTGAAAAATCTTTTTCAAATGCAAACGACTGACTTTTGTTTTGCATACACTTTGAGAGGCAGCAGAGCGCGCTGAGCATTTGATACAGCTTTATGGTGCATAAATCAATGCAAACAGAATTGAATGTGGTTTCGTTTTCGGATGAACACGAGCGCGAGTAAACATGTTTTTTCGTATCGTGGCATTTTTACTCGATATATACCGAAAGGGAGATATGGCACCCCACTACTGCGTGTGATATGGTTCTGATGCCATATCTTCTTTGCATGTTATAAGATACTAGAGTTCGCCTTGTGGCCGAAATTCGACTATTTCGATTTGACAATAAAATAAAGGAGTTTGTATACCCTTCCTAGGTCGATAAAACACAAAAAGCTTTTAATATCCTTCTTTAGGGTTCGGGTTATCTGCATCGATGCAGCAGCTAAGTTGCAATATCGTGCTTTCCATTTAGAGGCGTGTAACTCCTACTAAAGAGCAAACAGTATTTGATATCTTTCTATACCAAAAAAAATCAATCATGCTATCGTGCTATCTCTATATCTACACCAAATTTCATAAAAATCGTATGCAGTATTTTCGCCGTGAGAGCATTTTTTCCATTTAGGGACGTGACACTGCCCACTGAAAACATAATGGTCATGTTATCGTTCCTTAGTGCCAATCCTATCTCCATACCGAATTTCGTTGAAACCGATGCAGCGGTTCAGCCGTGAGATCGATTTTTCCATTTAGGGGCGTGGCACCGCCCACTTTAAAACAATTATAGTCCTATGCACTACTCCTCCTCACAACCTTTCCAACAAAAAAAAAATCAAGCAAATCCGTTGAGATTTAGGCATAGAAGTACAAATATTCTCATTTAGTGCTAAATCTTTGTGTTTCGGTTTTCAATACTTTGTTGAATATAAACTTGACTGAACTTGGGATGTGAAGGGCCAACAACCAGCATCTGCAATAACACGAGCTCATCGAGGAAAGCAGTCTCGGGTGATTTGGCACTTTATAGCATTTTTTATAATGAAGAAAAAACATATTTGCAATCATTGTTTTTTTTTGTTTTAAATTAATAAAAGAATTAATTTGGGTTCGGTCTTTTTAAAAATCTCTTTTAATTCTGGTTTTCTTAGCAGTTTAAGGAAAAGGGTGCCATATCTCCCGCGTTTACCCTACATACTACATTATACATATATTTTTTTATCGCAGGAAGGAAAAACCCAGCTCAAGTCAACAACTTAAAACAAACGAATTAAATCGTCAACTAGAATTTCATCATTAGTGAAATAAAAGCAATGCTTTGTTTTGTATACATATGCACATATTCCCAATAGCGACAATCCCTTTCATCAAAACAACAGATCTGTGTTGCGATTTGGAGAAGGCGTATTTCACTTCCCTTGTTTACTATGCCGGAATAGTTATATGGAGTAAACCCCTTTTTTTATAAACGGGGGTTCCAAAAAAATTTTTCCCGCAAAACAATAAACACTGCATTTTATTTTTTAATCAAAGCATATAAAGCTTGTGCACGAAAAATTTGGGTCGATCTGTCAGTTTAATAAGTAGTAAAGTACAAATATATATCTCGCAGTTTTTAATCACTTAGTAATTGTAACAATACTTTTTTATGCCTTAGCATTCTTTATAATACATTTTTTCATAACAAAAAGTTGTAAAATGTAACAATTTGTTACATTTTATGACTCCTCCTTAGCATTTCAATGAAAAAATTTGGTCGATCAAAAAGTGTAGCAATGCTGGGCACTTAAATGTAATGATATTATTTGGCATATCACAATTTTATTTCCTTTTTTCTTAATTAAAAATAATATAAGGGGGTGTGCACGAAAAAATTTGGGCGTTCCGAATTTATTTCTGAAAAATGGAAATACCAAAGATTCCATAGTTTATAGTTTTTTTCAATTATCTAAAAGAACAACTACTTGGATCCGTATACTGCTTAGAGTTTGAACGCGTAAATACGGGTTGTGCACGTTTACTCGAGGCTGCTTTTCTATCTGAACTTGATAATGAAGATGTCGTTGTTGTTGTGGTGGAGGTGGTGGTCGTTGTTGTACTGCTACTGCTGCTATTACTACTTGACATTGATGATGAACTTGACTTTCTAGTATTATTGTTCCAACTATTACTAAGACGACGACTACTGTTAGTATCCTTAAGATTAGTTATATTTTTATTATTATTGTTGTTGCTGCTGCTGTTGTAAGCAAACTTTCTACTACTGGTGCTGGCTTTTACGTTATCCATTGCATCATTCGTGGTATTTTTTTTGTTCTTACTATCATCATCATTATCGCCATCATCGAATGATTGTTGCAATGAAGCAATGGAATTTTTTCGTTCCGTATCCGTTTCACTATCACCATCTTTTTTACGTTTACGCTTAATTTTGATAATTTTACGTGGGCGATTTCCGGTTTTAATCACTTTGATGGATTTTATTTAATGGTTGGGGGTTGAAATTTTTTATCACTTTTTTTTAGAATAAATCACACATCAACGAACGTTAAGATTTGTACTTTTTTAAAACATTCAATTGATTTTTTAAACAAATCTAAAATTAAAACGAAATGCGGTCACGGCCTTCACTCTTGACGATCGAATCGATCGACCCTTTCGTATGACATGCGTTGCACTAATAAAAAAAAAAATGTTCCCCAAAGCCAAATCGCGTAACGTCACAATTTTTTGAAATCTTTAAAGTTAATTGCACCGACGGCAATTGACAATTGGAGACTAGTGCAGTTGGCCAAAACGAAATTGCAACGAACCCTTTTTTTTCTGGCTTGCTCACGTTGCAACAGCGATTAGTTCAAGAATTCTCTATTTTTTTTAGATTTCATTATTGTTTTTTCTTGGTTTTTTCTATGCTTTTTTTTTCCTTCACTTCTTTTTTTTTATCACGTGTAAAAGAAAATTCAAAAGAATTAAAAATGCACGACATTTGAACGCGCGCAGATTTCCCTCATGTTGTAAAATGATTTTCACTTCATGAAAACTCGCGGTTTTGTTCGAATTTTCGTGCACTTTTTTACAGCGCTACTAAAGATTGACAGGCGGTGGTGTGGTGCACAGTGGGATTAAGATGAAAACTCGTTGGAAAATATGTTCCTTTTCTTCGAACAAGAGTTATAAAGCATGTGCACGAAAATACTTGGTCGATATGCAAGTGCAATACTATGTAATTGTCTGAAACTTCTTTCCTTTTTTACGCAATCAGAGTAAACACAAAACATGTTCACGAAAAAATGGAGTCGATCGTTAGTGAAACAATCATTTTTGATTTTGTTGCCTTAGTCAAAGGATAAAAAGTTTGTATACGAAAAAATTGGATCGATTATTTAAGTGTAAAATTAGATAATTATCTTATATGACATAACCAAAGGATATACAAAGTATGTGCACGCAAAAACTTGGTCGATCGTTCGTGAAACAAATGTTCATTTCGCACTAATCTTCTCATTTCATCTTCTTATCTAAGTCAAAAGATACAAAGTGTCTGACAATTTTTTCGGTTTAATGATATGTATTTTTTTTTGTATTATCATAATCTTCATGGTTTTTCTGTGCACAACAAACCTTAGTCGCATTTTAGGTTCAATTTTCTACTTTTTTTTTTTTTTTGATACATAAACTTGTTTATCTATCTGCCTTATACGCATAGAATATCAAATAAAAGTGCTGATATTTTTCATAAGTTTCCATCCTACTGTGCGTTGAGATGTGAAGACTATAGACTAACATTAAAACTCAACAGACGGGAAAAATCAAAGGAAAACAGCCTCTATAAGAAATGAGCAAAATTCTTAAGATTTTTTTGTACAAAACAATTGCTCGTAAATTGTATGATTTAATCAAAAGAGAAATTTTGGGTTTTTCTGTGATAGACACTAATGAATATATTTTGAATTAATAATTTATACACTGCGGGAAAACGATAGAGAGAAATTTTAAATACTCAATTCAATAAATATTCAACAATTAACCAATTTACTTGCTCAGTGTACAAAACAGTAATCATAAAAGAAACCCATCAGGATGTAGACATTTATGCTCATAATATTATGCAATTACTGAATTATTTATAGTTAAAGGTATCGCATATCTTGGTAACAAGCAAGATTATACTGCAGACGTATAAAATTTAATTTTATTAGAAAAACAAACTTGGCAACAAGATTATGAAGAAAACGAAAAAAGATTTGATTTTATAAAGATAACTTTATACTGCTTTAGAAATATATGAGCTTGAAATTCGCAGATTATTTTCAAATCTAAAGTGCTAAGAAATAAATTTTGGAAATAAGAAAAACTTTAGAAAAAAGCTTGTAATTCAGTTATTTTTATAAATTATCGCATGCGATATATTTTACGTCTATCGCTTATTTTTGCACATTTTTTTCAGCGAAATTACTGTTTTTGCGTGTACTTCTATTACTATTAAGTTATCATTTGGGCGAAATGTTGTTATAGAGCACATTCGACCATAAATGTTAAGAAATAAGTTAAGGAAATAAAAACAAATATATTGAGGAATTTTTACTGAAACACGTCGGAAGTTCTCGCATGCGATATCACAAAAATACTGCGAGAATTATTTATTTTAATACAATAGACATAAAATATAGTTCGATATTTAAAAAATTTCATACAATAGTTTATCGCATGCGAAATATTTTACATCTATTTAAAATTTGTTTGCATATTTTTTCTAGCAAAAATTGCTGGCTTTTGAGTGTAAGTTTTTTACTACTTAGAGAGCTTTTCAGCGAAACGTTGCTAGGCCATTTCTCTACTGAGCATGTACTCGCATTAAGATTTATTTTTATTAATATCTTTTTTTTTTGGAAAATAATCCATATACAACTTGCGTGTCACCACAACTCTTACGTTGAAGCTTTTTTAACACACGAGAAAATGATTGATGTAGCCAACAGCAAAAATACAATCATAAATCTAATGCCTCAACGATAAATCAAAAAGCGCCAAATTGTTTGCAATTAAATTTATGCATTCGAGCTAAACGATCAAAAAAATATATAATGCACAATTTATGAAATTTCTTTTTTGAAAATTTTCAGGCAGGTACAAATAGGATCAACAATTAAATTGCAATAATTCGTTAATTTAATGATGAAAACAGCAGTTTTGCGTTAGCGCAATGCCAATGTCAGCAAGAAAAAATTTTTGTATCGTTATTTTTTTTCTTTTTGTTTAGACTGACAGGCGTAACTGTGCTGCCAAAAAAAAAAAAATAAAATTTCAATTATAATTAAGACTGCGGTTAAATAAAAAAAAAAAAATAATTTAATTTGTTGCAATTTGTCTTTATTTTGTTTAGTTTAGAGCTTAAAAATAGTTTTTTAATTGTTGAAAATCAAAATAATAAAAAAGAAATTAATCGCTTTGGCCAATAAAATTGTGCCATTATTAGTAGTTGGCAACGCAAGGCAACATTGCTATTTCAAAATGTATAGTAATTCACTATAAGAGAGCAGCGTACACATGTATCAAAATTTATAGCATGAGATAAAAATTAAAAAAGTATGTATTTTCAATAAAACATAATCAAAATACCGCGGCGCAATAAATTTTATTGCATGGGAGAAAAAAATGTAATATTAACTGACATAAAATGAACGTGAAACAAACCATCCCAAGTTCGTAAAAAAAAAAGTCAAGAAGTTAGAAGGCATAATATCACACTTTCAATGAGACATATGAGAAAAGTGAAGTACAATGCAAATTTTTTCTAGAAACTTAAGTTTTTTTGATATTTTGATAGATGTCTATAGTTGTTAATTTCAAGACTACTGTACTATTTTATGAAATGACTGTGGGTGATATTTTTAATCTATGGAACAAGAACAAAAGCGTCATAACTTGAAGGAGTGTTCGTTTGTGGTAAGTTACACAAAAAATGTAATGCAATTCTCCTTAATTTTGGAGCGATAATTAAGTAGATATCATAGTTTTAGTAATTTTTCTCAAAAACTGGACACTTACATAAACATTTTGTACCATTGAATTATAGATTCAGAATGTTTCCAATTTTGGTAAAAAGTGGATCATGCCATAAAAATTGCATGAGCTATAAAAAGCGCATGAAAAATTGCTTCAATTTAGCTATAAAACTATTTAGTTTTCGATATTATAGCCTTATATCAAAATATTGAAGAACTAACTTTGAAAAAATTGCATGCGATAAAAATTGCATGTGATAAAAATTGCATGTGATAAAAATTAATCAGACTTTTTAGAAAAATATTACGCAATAAAAAAGAAAAATGGCATTTTATCCTTGAGAAATAACTTACAAATTACAATCAAAATGTCAAAACTAAGCGAATGGGAATAATTTTCATGCGGTAAAAATTGCATGCGATTTTGTAGTGATAATTAAGAACATGTAGTTTTAAAGGTTTTGCTAATTTTCCCAAAAACAATGAAATAAATTTTGTTCTAATAAATAGTAGATTTTAAATAACGTCACACAAATTGCAAGAGCTTTAAAAAGTTTTAAGAATATATCGTCGGGTCAAAACTACAACTAGACATCTACATTTTCCATGTTTTGAGAAAAAAAGAGTTTTAAGTTTTTTGAAATTTGTTTTTTGTATGGGCCTTTGAAGTTATCTGCTTTTTATTCTTTATATAAAATTAGATGGTGACTACGTTTCAAAAAAAACCGACTAGACTGTTGCATAGAACCGTTTTTTATCATGCTTTTCTATACTTAACTCAAAACATCAATAAAGTTGTAGTTTTAACCCGAAAAATTAACTCAGAAAAATTTTAAAGCAAATATATTTTTTTATTTCATTAATCGAGTATATGTAGATTAACATTTAATCATAAAAATTGAAATAATATTTATTGCATTATGGTCTACCTATAAAAAAGAAGTTGAACTTGAAAATAAGTTTCCACAAATTGTGATAAGTTTTTATATTGTCAAAATAGTGAGAGAACAAGTTTATTCAATATTTTTTAAAATCAATATTCAAAAGAAGAAAGCATGCAAATTAAAATAACGCGCTTTTAATTGGTTTACTTATAGTATTTATTTTATTTTTTTCTTTTCTACTTAAACATATATTTGCATGATTTATTTATGTGGGGAATCAAATTGCTTAGGCAAATAAACCAAAGAAAAGAGAAAAACAAAAAACTAGGAGTCGTCAAATGTAAATAAATTATTTTAAAATAAAAATTTATACAAAATTTTGATTACCACTTAAGTTATGAATGAAATTAGCATACACTTAATAATGAAGTATGAATAAAAGTGTGGTGACTAAGCAAAAAATAAAATAAAAAATAATCTGGGAAAAAAGTAAGCAATGCAATTAAATTTTTGCTCCAAAATGTGTAAATCTTTTGTTAAATGAAATTTACATTTCAAAGTTAAACCGAAAAGTGGTTGAGTTGGAATGAAACAATGCAAACTTTCGAGTTTTAAACGTTATCTTTGTTATACATTATTGACTTATTATTGTGGCTACATTTTTTGCTGATGGATTCATCATAATTTGCACTAATTAAGCCTAATTAGCGATATCATTATGGAATGGAATTGTCACATGTTTGAAAATGAGTCGTACAAACTGAACAGAACAACAAAATCAACCATCATTGATATAAAACAGTTTTTTATTTATTTAAAGTTTTTTTTTTTTTCATTTTGAATTTGCTAATTTTTTCGTAAATGTGATAAAAAAAAGAGAGTGTGTGCACTTTGGTCACGTTGAAATTTTTTATGCATTATTACCCGACTTAGATCAAATGATGGGCGGCTAAGTAGACACTATTTTTGTTTACTTGACAACAAGATGAAAGTTTGGATTAATAAACTTTTAGGCAGGCATGTTAAAAAGTCATAGACTCAATTGACTCTAGGTTTTTGTAGCATGGAAAATTTAGTTTAAAAAAATATCACAAAACTAACAACCACAATCCAAGTGATCTTAAATCAATATATGCTTGAAATTGTAGGGGAAAGTGGGGAATCGTGGGCCATGGGGAATCGTGAGCCACCGCCACCTTTTGGCAGTATGTCGAGATAAATAGTTAAATGCAACTGTTATCGTTTTCTCTTAGCCTCAACTTATTTTTACATTGGTTGTTGACAAACGTACGCGTTTTATTTGCTTTGTACAATACTCGCCCAAAAAAAAGTATCTGCAAAACTTTTTTTGCGTGTTTGATTTCCATCATTCTTGGACGAATTGCTACGACAAAACACAGGTAAATATGTTTTTTATTATCGTTAGACCTTTGCCTTTCAACATACAAAAGTAATTTTGCATGACACTTCAACAAGTCAATTACACGCCGTTGTTTTGCAAAAAGTAGCTTGTGGGGAATCGTGAGCCACTTCGTGGGCCACCTGTGTTTTGACAATTTTCGTATCAATACACATTTGTATGTTGTGTTTATCATGTTTTGTGCAAAATGGAGGCTGTGAATCAATAAATAAAACAATAAATACATATTTTGTATCAAATTTTCCTATTTCCCAAATTGCGTATATCATAGCTGCCCACGCGTGCCATCGCAAAGTGCCATTATTTGAAAATCACTTGATCTCACGTGCCACAGCAAAATTTAATTATTGAAAATGAAAATCGCACACACAAGTAACGGCATATGCGAAATTTTGAAGAATTGCGATCGACCACCAGCAACAACATATGCGTAAATTTTGTTGTTGTTTTTTGCGACCGCACAAGACTGTGCTTTGTTGTTGTTTTTTCGTCCACACAGGACTGTGTGTTTTGTTGTTGCAACAAAACGCAAGGGTTCCTATCGAAAAGAAAAAAACAACAACACACAATGGCAACAACAAATTTGATCAATTTATGAACTTTCAGGATTTTTTAGATTTGCGAAAAAAAAACACTCGCACAAGTAACTGTGAATTTAAAAATCTTTGCTGGTTGTTGTTTTCAATAATTTTAAAAAATTTATGTTTTCTTTTTATTAATTTTATATGGGGGCCACGACTTTTTATGCGAGTGCCAAATTTTTTTAATTTTACACTAGACGGGCAGCTATGGCGTATATGATTGATCGTGCATAACCCTTCTTCTTCATTTTGTCGATTAAAATAACTTTACTTGTCATTTCAACTAATTCAATAAAGTTTTGCATCATAATTGTTTGATTTTTACTTAATTACGGCGGTGGCCCACGATTCCCCACCATTTTTGAAAATTGCAAAAACACTAGTTTTTTTCAAACCACGAAAAGTCGGAAAAATCAAAAGAATTGTTAGAAAGTGTAATAGTCAAAAGTTACCTAACTTCATGTAGAATAACATACCATATTACAATTTGCGAAATTTTTTATTTTTTTTGAAGATATTTAACAAAATAAAAACGTGGCCCACGATTCCCCACCTTCCCCTAATATTTTTGGCTCCAAGATGTATTTTTGTGCCCAACGCTGCAATGAATAGCTTGTCTATAGTGCTATGAAAGAGAGGCTTTCGAAAGGCCCAAAAACAAGAAATAGATTTTTCATGTCTTACGAATTTTTAGCAATTACTGCTGTTGTAGGAGCCAATGTTGTTATGGCGCGCCCATCGCGGAAGTGATATATTGTAGTACATAATATAAATATCATTGATATACTTGAAGGTTGAGTAAGAACGCGATGGAAGGATAATCTAAGCGCACAATGGTGATCAGAAACTTAAGGCGAAAAGCACACAATCGGCAAAAGTGAGATCTAAATTTTCAATGGCTTCTAAAACTCTGTAGTACCTAGTCGCTTAACGCCGATTGTAGGGTGTGAAAGAGAGTAACAATATTGAAACATTAAATTGTCATGTAGCTGTCAATCATGCTTTGTACACATGCCGTTTTTTTTCTTTTGTTCTGTTGGGTTTTTTGTTTGTTATTTGCTGAAATACACAAATTTGCATAGCAATTTAACTTTGTGCTACTACTCGATTTTTTATTTATATCTTTTTCTTTTTTAAGTAATTAACAATACAATTCTAAATTTATCATTGCTAATTAAATTTTGATAAGTTTGTGCGCATCGGTAGAGTTTTGAAAATAAAATATATAGTGTGAAAGTACTTATGAATGTACTATAGGTGTTACGTGCATTTTTCTGCATGTGATTGAAATTTGGTTTTATCGTAAATGCAAATATTGGGCAGAAAACTTGTGACATTTAAAACAAATTAGTAAATTTGGATCGTACTGAAAATGTTATGAAATGGAAAGTCTGTCGCTCGCTGTGTACGTGAACCTGAGAAATGTTGGTGAGAATTCAAAGCAACACTGGATTTAAATGTATTTTAAAGTATCTTTCAAAATTGAAAGAAAAATTGATATACCAACTGATCATCATATGATGAAAAACCAAGTATTGCATATAACATTTTAGAACCATAATATCACGAGACCATGAAGGAAGCCAAGAGAATATAAAAAATGTTTAAGAAAAAAATAAGTAAAATTTTTTGCATGACTTTAAAAATAGTTTAAAATCAACAAAATAAAAATAATTAAAGAATCAAAGATAAAAAAACAACAGCGCAACTCAGAGGTAAGAAAGTAAAAGGTGCTATACATACATTTGTACATACATATATAAGTATATACAAAGTGAATTCAATCTGAAGCGTTATAATGACGTCAATACGACAAAAAATAAAAATTGCTTCTTTTTTTGTTTATGTATAAATAAACTTATATATAAACAAAGATACAAACGTACTAATTACTGCAGAGATGACAATGATTTTTTTTCATTATAAATATCAGTATATACGTTTGCATGGAATATAAAATGAATAATGCGTAATTAAATTTGCCTTATATTGTATGTAAGTGAAGGCACGAGAATATTCAAATTTAATTGATTAACATTATCAGCCTCATTTCCTTGTAAACATAGGCCAATGTACCCTCTCATCGTACGCGATTTTACTTTATATCTGGAACGGAAGTTTCAACAGAATGAAATACAATAAAAGATCAGCCAAGAATTCGCTAAAAAAACGATTAAAAATGTAATTAAAATTGGCAATGAGCGGGGGGAAAACCAGGGGCGTCATTCACTAGAAAAACAATTTATGAATCATAATTTAGAAATTTGCAATTAGATATAAAATTATTAAAAAATTTAATTGAAAAAAATACACAAAAACTTGAAAAGAAAAGAAAATAATTAAAAAAACAAAATATTTTTGTGGGCGTTTTTTGAAGGCGGTGGCGTGTTTTGTTAAAAAAAAAAAAAGAAAAAAAAATAGTAAAAATAAAGAAATGCCAAAAAACATAATACACATATTTAACAAATTAATGTGTTTTTAAAAATATTTTGTTATAAAAATACACTGCAATTCAAAAAACCTGTTTTTGCTCTAGTGTTTTTTTATTAGTTTTTGTTCTAAAAAAGAGAATAACATGCGAAAAAAAATAAATAACATGCTAGATTACTGATTTATTTAATGATTTCGACAATAAAAACATATATATCTTGAAAGATCAAAGACACATTTCATTTAGTCCTTGAATGTCTAACTAAAAAGTAGGTTTTGTTTGTTTACTTAAATTTGTCCTTGAGATATATGAACTGTTACAAATTAAAATGACATGCGATAATTTTTTTAGTGGCTGACGTTGTTTTTATTTAGAAAAATAATAAAATTTATGATAAAACGGCAATAATCTAGTGTCACAGGTAATTAACTAAAGTGTGTACATTTCAAATTGTCTTTTGATGTCTGATTTTTTCATTCAAAAATGTCAGCTACATTTCTTCAAGTTCTTCTTGAGCTCCATTTGATAAATTTTAAACAAAAAAAAAAAAAATTGCATGCGACAATTTGGAATTTTGTTTAAAGTGAATAATAATAAAATGATTTTTAGACCCAACCGGAAAAAAAAAGAAAGTATTGAAGAGCATCCGTTTGTGATCTGTCAGATCATTTTGAAACTTTTTTGTGTCATTATTTTTTTTTTTTTTTAGTTTGGTAAATTTTCAAAATCGTTGCAGCAAGTCAACTGCGATATGTTTTAAGATAGTGAGTGGGACATGTTTCGTAGAACGAAAATTCAATTGGAGCTTTTATGAAAAATCGCATGATATAAATTTTATAAATCTACGAATAATGTCTGTTTTTTAGCCAAAAATATCAGTTGCATGCAAAAAACTGTTTTTCTTCGATTCCTATTGACATAATTTTTAACAATAAAAATCGCATGCGAAAATTTATACAGAAAAGCATCCATTTACTACTTCCTCGGTTAAGGATCTTAAAGTTGTAGGTTTCAAGTGTAAGTAAGTTTAGCGTTGTGATCTGTCAGACTATTTTTTATGTCTAAATATTTTTTTTTTTAGTAAATATTTTGGCAAATGGTGAAATGACTTTTGAATTTGATGCTGCGAGTCAACTGCGATATATTTTAAAATAGTAGGGCATGTTTCATAGAACAAAATTTTAATTGGGCTGAAAATCGCATGCTATAATTTTTATAAATTTCCGAATAACCTTTTTTTTAGTCAGATACATTTGCGCTGTTTTGCCTCAATTATATTTGACATATATGCGACAATTTATACAGGAAAAGAAACGAAGTAAGAGACGGAATGGGTATTTTAAGCTAAATCTATTACTACTAGGTGAAAAGTAACCCGCTTGACCGCCAGAACGCATATTTTGCAGACCTTTCGGAAATCGGCTGTTAAAACAAAACAAATTGTTGTATCGCGCTGAAATTTGACATGTCTGCCTAAATATGGATGGACTATAAGCTCATTCTGGGGGGCAAAGAGGTTACTTTTCCGCCCACCTAGTAGGTTTTAATATATAAAAATCTCTTTCTTTGGTCATTGAATTCAAAGTTGTAAAATAGTCTTCCGTCAGGTTATTTCGAAACCTATTTGTGTTGTTTTGTTTTTTTTTTTTTTCTGTAAATATTTCGGCAAATGTTGCCAAGTACGAGTAATAAAAGCCATCCCTTTACAAGTAAGTTCACTTTTTTTAAGTTTTAAAAAGGAAAATGTCATGCCACAAATTTCAGTGTTATTAAAAAGTTATTTGTATCAAACTAAGAATGTTATCTATCTATTTTAGGAAAACGTCATGCTAGAATTTCAAAAGTTATTCAGAACTCGCATTCATATAGTGGAAAACGAAATCACGTGTTTCTTGCAAGGCGCAGCAATAGAAAAATTTGTAAAAAATGTAGCATGCAATAATTTTAAAGCAAAAAAAGTAAGTTTTCAATTTTATTTTAGTTTTTAATTATTTATCATAAAATACTGACAGTAAAACAAGAATTCTGAATGAAAAGCTTCACCACAATTTTCCACATTTCCACACAGAACTTTTTGATGTAAAAACATAAATAATTTTGGCATAGTTTTAGGCATTCAGTAAAAAGATTTCATGTTTTTTTCTATTTATTAAAAGCAAATTATATTTTTAAGCTGATAAATTCATTAAAAAAAAAAAAAATCTAATGTCAATATTACGTATACATATGAAAATTGGTATGTGTCCAAATACTCATGAAATGTTGCCAAATTAAAAAAAAAAAAAATTAAAAAGATTAACAAGAAAAATAAACAAAAAAAAACTATGTATATTTAAGAATCGAAATAAAAAATTGAAAAAAACATAAAAAACAACCAAAAATCTAACATTGAAACCCAAAAAATAAATGAAATCTGCGAATGTCGTCAATGGCAACGTATCTGTCATATATAGTAGATACCTATACAATTTCAGATGCTTTTTCTTTTCTATTTGACTCATATATGATTTACGTTAATGTCGAGGTTTTGTTTTTACTTTTTTTGACACACCCATTTATTTTAGGTTTGTATTGATTCTTTTTGAGGCACTTGAAATTATTTTTAAAATTTACTTCTAAGTCACACGCAATTAATTGTATCACACCAAGTTAAATATTTTTTGCTAGGGTGGCCCTAAAGAAATGACAAATTTTGATTTTGTTGGCATAAGTCCTTTGGCAAAATATACTTATTATACCAAATAAGCTAAACAAAATCTAAAATGCTTTGAGGAGCGCTTAAAGAAAAGTGCTCCTTTAGTGCTTCATTTGTCTAGACTTCAAATAATCGAAAATTTCTTTATGAGAGAAGGGCATAGCAATTATGAACTGCATGGCTCATTTAAGTGGCAAGTAGCTCTTAAGGAGCACATTTTTCTAAAGTACTCAACTTGCCTTTTTTTTGAATTAATTAAAAATTCTTTATGCAAGTCAGCGAGAGAAGAGCGTAACAATTATGAACTACATGACTCTCTTTAGTCGTTACTTCAAACCTCCTTGATAACATGTCTTACTCTAAATAAAACATTTTTTGTCTAAGTTTAGCCAATTTTTGCTTGAAATGAGTTATTTTTGGTACACCCTAAATTTTGTTTTAATGCCATGTCATGTCATAATTGTGAGGACGCGTGCAGTACTGATATGTATTGGTATCGCCACAACAATACCACGGCACAAAACAACAACAAAAATTTTCACCGTGGGTGCAAGTTAAGTCAAAATAGCCAGAGTCTATGGTTTGATAACCTCAAAATCAGTTTTTTTTTTTCATATAATTAAATAATATATACATTATAAATTAATTTCTAAAATCCTTATCACACATTAATACGTGTTGTGTTCAATGCTGTTGTTCGTACGGGATGCCTTATCATCATTTCTTCAATATACATCATGTGTATTTATATGAATTTTATAATTGGATTATGGATCGTTTAAAGCACTTGTCGTAGGTACATGCATTGGAAAATTTCAACGGAATTATTTGTTGTTTTTCATATTTACAATTTGCCTCTCCTTTGAGATAATGCAATCTCAGTGCATGCATATATATCATGCGATTTTATATGCATAGAGTTTCAAAGTTTATTATATTTTTGTTGCACTTTGACAACAAAGGAAATATTGTGCCATTTTAATTTTTCTTTCTGGAATGATTTATGCATGTAACACTTGAATATAAATATTCCCATTTGATTTATCATGTTTTTTTGCGGTGCGAAAAGTTCATAAAGAGTTGTACTTATTATTTTTTTTTTTTTTGTACTAAAGGAAAATCTTTATCAAGTTACGAATTGTAAGAAAATATCATGCACTTTTGTGTGATTCACATGAGCAACAACCCGACTGAAAATAATTCTTGTTTGGATACGATCCAGATCACGATTGTCTAACGTTAGATCAAAGACGGGTCAGGCTTTCTATTGAGGATATGTGACAATTAACACCACACCTCATATGTGAAGCGGATCAAATGGTTCGGTACTGTACTATGTGATCTTAGTTTTAGCCGAGATTGACCTTAAGCACTTGAATGAGAATATTTTTTTCTCGATTTACTTATTTTTGTAGAAGCAAATGGCTCACATATCTTTTGGTTGACAATTTTTCGCAATGTTTATGTGAAACGATAAAACTAGTAAGGGTGTAACATTTGGCCGGGCCAAACATTTAATACCCTACACTGCAGTGTTTTAAAATTTTGCTTATATGGGAGGTGCCACACCCTCTTGTCCGAATTCATCTAGTTTTAACTCAGAGCGTGCATTTATAGTCTCCAGTACTTGAGAGAAATTTAGTTGGATTACCCCAAAAAACTCTTTTAGTATAGCGTTTTGAAGCTTTTGCTTATATTGGAGGTGCCACGCCCTCTTGTCCGATTGCACTCAGTTTTAATTGACAGCTTACAATTGTAGTCCTTAGTGTCTGAGTAAATTTAGGTTGATTATCTCAAAAAACGCTTTTAGTATAGCGTTTTGAAGCTTTTGCTTATATGAGAGGTGCCACGCCCTCTTGTCCGAATCCGCTCAGAGCTTGCGCTAATAATTTGTAGTATTTATGTGAATTTTGGTTGAACTGTTGAATATATTTGCATATACAGTGAAAGTCGTTTATAACGACGGTCAAGGGACCTCGCAAAACCGGTCGCTTTAACCGGCGGTCGTTATAACCGACAAAATGCTCATAAGGTTTATGAAGAAACCAACCAAACAACTGAGAAATAAATGGTCGTTAAAAGCGGTTCGACGTTACTAGCGGAGTCGTTATAGGCGACTTCCACTGTATGTTGCATTTTGAATATATTTTTTGTATGGGCGGTAGGCGTGTCCGTTGACCGATTTCGCTCATTTTCAATCCCACGAGCTAACTTTGACGACAAAGCCAACTCACCAAATTTCTTTGAATTATCATGGTTAGTTCTCCCGTAAAAATTATTTCCACGCACAGCCAGCCACCCAGCCTGCCAGCCAGACAGACGGACATGGCTATATCGATTCAGAAGGTGACGCTGATTAAGAATATATATACTTTTCTATATCTGCCACGCCTCCTTCTCTGCGTTTCAAACGGAAGGACAAAGTGAATATACCCTTGGTGTAGGGCATAGCCGCCCACGCGTGCCATCGCAAAGTGCCATTATTTGAAAATCACTTGATCTCACGTGCCACAGCAAAATTTAATTTTTTAAAATGAAAATCGCACACGCAAGTAACGGTATATGCGAAATTTTGAAGAATTGCGATCGACCACCAGCAACAACATATGCGTAAATTTTGTTGTTGTTTTTTGCGACCGCACAAGACTGTGTTTTGTTGTTGTTTTTTCGTCCACACAGGACTGTATGTTTTGTTGTTGCAACAAAACGCAAGGGTTCCTATCGAAAAGAAAAAATCAACACACAATGGCAACAACAAATTTGATCATTTTATGAACTTTCAGGATTTTTAGATTTGCGAAAAAAAAAACACTCGCACAAGTAACTGTTAATTTAAAAATCTTTGCTGGTTGTTGTTTTCAATAATTTTAAAAAATTTATGTTTTCTTTTTTATTAATTTTACATGGGGGCCACGACTTTTTATGCGAGTGCCAAATTTTTATAATTTTACTCTAGACGGGCAGCTATGGTGTAGGGTATAAAAATTATCAGATTTCTTCACGTTTCTTGTGTGATAGAGAAACGCTTTTGAAACAATTTTGTGCTCTCAAAATTTGTGCAATTGAACGCTCACAGAATTTAAAAAAATTCAGTTCTCTTTGTGGATTAATTTCGGTTAAATTTGTTAATTGTAGATTCAGTTAACATTTTTCACTTGATTGGAATATTCAGCATTGCTTAGGTGAAGGATCGAAAGATTTTTATTTCTAAAATTTCAATGATTTGGCGGCAAATAAAAAGCTTGTTACTTTAACGAAAAAGTCATTTTGACTAAAAAAATTTTAATTTTAACCACAAAAATTGTCATTTTAACAGAAAAAATTGTTATTTTAACTACAAAAATTGTCATTTTAACTACAAAAATTTTAATTTTAACAACAAAAATTGTTATTCAAGCAACAATAATTGTTATTTTAACGACTAATTTGAGTGATTTTCAGATAAGTTATATTTTACTTGATAGCCTTTTTATTTTTTTGTTTGGTCCATCAGAAAAAATATTTTTTTTATATTACGACCATTTGTGCAAAAAGCCAGTAATTTTTGCATTCCAAAAAGTCCTAGAATTTATAGAAAACAACTTCTACGTCGAGACCATATCAAATGACAAATCATCGTAGCCAATGAGGTCGTTGAAAATTTAAAGGAACTATTCTCAAATTCTTGTGTCTTACCTTGTGATGTGGAAACAACATAATTTATTTTTATGAAGATGATATATTCATTAACTTACCTAAAAAGAAAGAGAGAAAAAAAAGGCATGAAAAATTTGAATAAAAAAATGTAGGAGTATACAATTCATTATAAGTCAACGTAGCCCTTAGGAAATACAAATTCTTTCTAGGATAACTAGTTCATCTAAAGCGGGGTAGGGCACAAACTGTTTGCTTTTGTCAGCCATTTTATTGAAGCATTAATTAAAAAAAAAAAAATACGCATACTTCTAGGCTTTAAGTGAAAAGGTTTAAATTAATCTTAAATTCAATAAATTTATGTCAATATTTTAGACTAAAAACAACAATTAATTTTATTTTTTTAAATTTTTGACTACTTTCACCTAGCGTGCTTCGGATGAACTTTTTTATCCTTTTTTAAAAATTACGTTACTCATGAAAAATTTGTATTTATTTTAATTTAAAAAAAAAAAAACCCATAATATTCTTAAATTCTGAACACCAAATATATCGGTCATCAATTCTATTGTTTACCTAGTATATTACGAAATTTTTGCACAACTTTACTCCAACTAACGCAGGAGGGTGTGCCATTTGATGACGTCAGCGCACCACAAGCACCATCTTCTTCATCAGCATCTTCTGCCTGTTGCTGCTGCTGTTGCTCATCTTTAGCGACGGCGGCAGCATTGTTGTGCTCCTGATTTATCTTATTACTATTATCACTTAAAACTCTATTTTTATCACAGTTCGTAGTTGCTGCTGCTGCTGCTGCTCCTTCATCTTTAGCTTGTTGTTCTGTTGGCGGCACTATTACCTCATGTATCGCTGTATTGCGTTTCTTCTTCTCTTCTTTTAATTTGGCTTTTTGTTTTTTCAGTTCTTTTTGCTTAATTTTACGTGCGTATTTTTCACGCAGTTTCGGACTACCGAATTCATCCAGAAAGTACATGGTATCTTGTAAACCATCCCGTTTATTGATCAGTTTTGAATCGATATGCGTTTCATCGCTGATTTGTAATACGGGAAAATAGTAGTTACCATCTGTGGCCAATACTTGTTGCCTTGATTGCTGCGACTGCAACTTTGGCTGTTGTGTGTTTGCAGTTGCAGTTGATGCTGCTCCTGCTGCTGTTGATGATGACGACTTTTTATCTTTAGCTGTAGAACCAGCAATGGTAATTGCTGCTGCTTTCTTCTTACCGCCGAAGCCAGTGCCCTTTTTGGCTTCGTAGACGGCGCTGTCACTTTTGGCCAAATTAACGGCGGTATTTGTTTTTGGAAAGGATTTGGGCGGCGGCAGCAACAAATATTGAGTATTTGGTGGTGGTGTTGCATCCAAATTACCATCGATATCTTCAATTTCTGTGGATGTCAGCAGATTTGTATCGACGTCTGATGTATCATCATTAGCAGCATCATCATTTTGGCGATCATCATCGTCATCTGCTTCAACAACAAATTTGACAGGCCTGTGTCCATCTTCATCATCATCTGATGCTTCGTCATTTTCATCACCAATTTCGACTTCTTCGATGCGATCTTCAACAGCAACTTGTGCAGCAGTGCTTACCGCGCGCTGATAACGAAAACGTCGGTAGTCCAATAAATCGACCTCATCGCCGACACCGCCACTGTTGGCTAATTTTCCTCCTGTGGAAATGCCAGAGGAGCCACTGTTGCTGGTACTGCCAGCACCCAATGATTCGCTGGATGAGGATTGCGTCGAAGAGCGGTTGCATTTTAGCTGCAACTGACTGGACGCTGAATCGCTTTCGCTACTTTCGGTTGTGGTGTGATGACGTCGTCCGACATCATCGATACCGCTGTCCTGTGAGAGGAGTTTATAGGGTGGCTGTTGCTTAAGCTTCTGCAGCTGACTTTTAGCACTCGCGCCATGGAGACTCAACGAACCGGAAGTGCTCGGTAGATGTAAGGAGCGCAACGATGTTTTAGTGATGCAGCCGCTATCTGCGGAGCCGGTGGACAATTGGGTGGAGAAACGTTCGGCAAGTGGGATTTTAATGGGTTCGCTGCTGCTGATCTGGCGTTTGCAGTTCAAATCGAGATGGTTGTGGTGTGCCGGCGGCAGTGCTGGTGCTGACGTTAATGTTGTTGTGTCCATCAGGGTTGGTGTTGTTGGAAAAAAAAGCTTCCTGCTTTTCTTTACGTTGGATTTATAATTAAATTAAAATGAAATGTTCTTTTTTTTTAGGGGATGGTGGTGATTTGTTTTCTTGTTTTTGTTGTCTTTTGGGTCTTTTTCTCTTTAATGGCCCGTTCACACTATTTAGTTTTTATTTTTAACCTTGGTTTTTTATTGGCGTTTCTTGTTATGTATTCACTACTGTTGTAAATTGTCACATTGCAATTGTTGTCAAACTTTTTGAGTGGGATAAAAATATAAATCAATAACACACTTCAATAAATTGTTTAAAAATTATAGTTTTTTTAATATATTTTTTAAATTATTTTGTATAAAAAATTCAATCAACTTTATTTTATTCTGCTTTATTTTGATTCATAAATTGTTTTTTTTTTTTTTTAATTTTCTTTTTAATATTTTTGTTCAATGCCGTTTGAAGTTATCGTTCCAAAAAAAAAATATTTCGAGTTTTTCTTGGTATTTTCTTCTACAACAACATGTTGTCGCTCATCATGCTCAAAATGTACTAAAGAAAATTCCAACAAAAAACGTAAGAAAAATGCGTTGCAAAAGCAAAATGTGCCGCCATAAGCAAAAAACAAAGAAAAAAATGTATGAAAAGACAAATGAAAAAATAAAGAAAAGCGAAAGTTTTTTTTTACACGAGTTTTTCTATAAATGCATGTGTGTGTGTACAATTTTTCTTACTCACACAAGTTAACACCTTAATCTAATGCCTATTGAGAAAATTTCTGGAAATTCTAGAGAAGTGAAATGGAGTAAAAAACGAAAAAGTGCTTTTGTTCTTTATATGATCTAACATGCTTACAAAACAGCTTATTCGGTAAGGCAGTTGGTAAGCAGTTGCTTATCTCGTAAGGTGGTGGATAGACAGGTTGACTTTTAATTGTATGTACATTAGACCTATCATATGCTATATGGGAAAAATTAAGAATGAGAAAAACCTTGAATAAGATTTGATTTCAAATAAAGTGATGCGAACACTTGTGTCAAATTGTTTCAGAGATATGACATATTTGTTTTTTTAGAATGAGGGGCAGCGAGGTTTTTCTCATTTTTATTTTTTGCGATGGGTCTAGTGTACATATTACAATAGCCGTGTTTTTTTTGACGCGTATATACAATTGTGGATATTTTTAAATTGCGATAACTCATGAACCGTGAGTCGCACAATAAAAACTCTAAGTAACTTTTTTATGGAGAATCACGTTCTCTATGCTCCTCCTAGAAGTTAAAGGAGAATACATACATACATACGTTCTCTACAAAACTTTTCATTTGATATTTAAAATAATTTATCTTTTAGTTATTCTATAAAAACTGGTCAAGCGCCGATAAACGGCAAAAAATCACTTTTTTTTAAATAACTTCTAAATAATTATTTTTTTTTACAAAAGATGAAAATTATTTGTAGAGCATGTGGTTCTCCCTAAGAAAGACCCTTGGACTTTTTATCGTACGACTCACCGTTCACAAGTTATCACAATTTGAAAATTACCACAATTGTGTATACGCGTCAAAAAAAAAAACACGGCTAATTTATAACAAAAGAAGTTCGAATCAAGAAGATATATGAGCAGCAAGCATACAAACTTTCAGCCGCCAAGTTAAAAAGACGAAAGACAATCTGTTGACGGTCTTGCGGATGTAAGGCAAATATTTCGCAAATGTTCACACTGCGAACTTTCAATATAGAAGAATCATATGGTGGTGGTTTGAGTGGGAAAAAAATTGTAATAAACAAAATAGTTGAGTTTTAATAAAGACCTTTGTAGACAGTCTTACTGGTTTAAGGATAAGTAACATAGCTGGTAAGCAAGTTGATATTTTTGGTTGATTTATAAATAGTTAAGCTTTTAGTCGACTGCTGTTTTTATTGAATTTCAAAATAAACCCTTTGGTAGCAGATATTCATGATTTGCTGTACATTCTCTGCATTGCATGTCAATTTTAATCAGCATTTAAACTATATAGTAGGAGATGACTTAAATGCGAAAACTTCAGAAGAGTTTAAGCGCGAAAAATAACAACATAAGTGACAGTCAAAAGTTCGAATTGGTAAGTTATACAAGAAGCATGCTTACAAACTAGATTACTAAGTAACGTAGCCAGTAAGCAAGTAAATTCAGACAGCCCTGAAACTAAGTAGTAGGAAATCACTCCAATGCGCAAATTTCAGAAGTATAGTCTTTTTTTTTAGTTTTTGAAGCTTAAATCAGTTGTGAATGTTGCGATTGCGCGAATTTCAGCAGAATAAAAATAAAGGTATGAAACTTAAGTGACACACAACGGAATTCAATCAGTTCTCTGTTGTTCAGAGATTCGTCGGTAAAAGAAAAATCAAGTACGAGATTACAGCTTTTTTTCTCACTTGGAGGCTGGCTTTTATGTATTGTCTGATGAAACCGCAACACTTGTTGTCTTTGATAAACAGCAGACACACACTCAATCTCATTATACATCCCCTACTACAATACGATATAAAAAAAAGCTTTTTGTTTTTACCTATACACTTGTAAAAACACCCGCCTGCCGTCACTTTTCTTGCATATACACGATTTTCTTTATTTCTTTAATTCTTTAGCGCCGTGTCTATACGTTTTATTTATAGTTTAAAAAAGGTAAAAAAAATTAAAAATTTAAAGAAAATAAATGAAAAAAGAAAATCGAATTTTATGGTTAATTTATCTTTACACAGCGACTTACGCATGAAATGATATCATATGCATGATATGTTATGGGCTAAAGTGGGGCTAATTACCATGGTAGTCAAGTAAGAAAAGTTTTGAAAATATGTACCAATGACTTGAGAATGGCGTATATGTTTCCTTTTTATATATTTTAAAAGTGTCAATTGGAAAAAGTCAATAAATATCAAAAGCGCCAAAGCTCATTTTCAATTTTTCCTTATGTTTCCCCATGTATGAAATATCAAAAAGGCGTAAGTCCTATATGACTTTGACCGGTACATTAAGCTTTTCTTTTTTTAAAAAAACATTGAAAATTTTCAAAAAAGAAATTTTGTTTATAATAACTTTGTATAATATCAGCAAAAAGCAAAAGCTCTGCCATTTTAAATTTTATTACTTTACCGCATTGTTCTTTCAAATGCCGCTTGTAGTGTGTGCCAAGAAACCCATTTTTTCTTTAAATTTATATTTTAATAAAAATAAATACCTATCAAATAAACGAGCTCATCGCTAAAATAAACAAATTTTTAATATCAAAAAATAAATATTTTAATAACAAATATATAAACAGCGTAATAATGTCATAATTTAGTTCAGAACTTGATATTTTGCGGTTTTAATTAAAATAGGTTATTAACCCTTAACTGAACTATGAATACAATTTTTATGTTTATTTATTAAGTGTAGGCAAAATCGCACAAAAAGTTCTGATTGAAAAAGATGAATTTTCATAACAAAAAAATGTAAACAGAAATTTATTTGATAAGGTTTAAATGAAGAGCGGACTTGTTTAGACCTAAGGCCTTACAATATCACAATCAGAATGTAATCAAATAACTTTAATTTTGTCTGATACAATACACCATATTCTATATACAGGTTTTCCACTCCAAGTTATAAAACAAATAAACTTGATTCACATTCCAAATCAAATTCAACCTTATCCAAATAAAATTAAACCTTTTCCAAATCAAATTAAGCCTTTTCTAAATAAAATTAAACATTTTCCAAATCGAATTAAACCTTTTCCAAATCAAATTAAACGTTCTCCAAATCAAATAAAACCTTTTCCAAATCAAATTAAACCTTTCCAAAATCGAATTTAAATTTTTCTAAATCAAATTATAAACATCTTCCAAAATAAATTTTATTTTCATTCAAATTAATCATTTCACAATTGAAAATAAACCTTTTCCAACTCAAATTAAACATTTTCTAAATCAAATTAAATCTTTTACAAATCAAATTAAACCTTTTCTAAATCAAATTAAACCTTTTCCAAATCAAATTAAACATCTTCCAAATCAAATCGTATCTAAATTCAAAATAATCATTTCACAATTCAAAATAAACCTTTTCCAACTCAAATTAAACATTTTCTAAATCAAATTAAACCTTTTCCATATCAAATTAAACCTTTTCCAAATCAAATAAAACTGTTTCCAAATCCAATTAAACCTTTTCCAAATCAAATTAATCCTTTTCCAAATCAAATAAAACCTTTTCCAAATCCAATTAAACCTTTTCCAAATCAAATTAAACCTTTCCAAAATCGAATTAAAATTTTTCCAAATCAAATTATAAACATCTTCCAAAATAAATTTTATTTTCATTCAAATTAATCATTTCACATTTGAAAATAAACCTTTTCCAACTCAAATTAAACATTTTCTAAATCAAATTAAATCTTTTACAAATCAAATTAAACCTTTTCTAAATCAAATTAAACCTTTTCCAAATCAAATTAAACGTTCTCCAAATCAAAAAAACCTTTTCCAAATCAAATTAAACCTTTCCAAAATCGAATTTAAATTTTTCCAAATCAAATTATAAACATCTTCCAAAACAAATCTTATTTTCATTCAAATTAATCATTTCACAATTGAAAATAAACCTTTTCCAACTCAAATTAAACATTTTCTAAATCAAATTAAATCTTTTACAAATCAAATTAAACCTTTTCTAAATCAAATTAAACCTTTTCCAAATCAAATTAAACATCTTCCAAATCAAATCGTATCTAAATTCAAATTAATCATTTCACAATTCAAAATAAACCTTTTCCAACTCAATTTAAACATTTTCTAAATCAAATTAAATCTTTACCAAATCAAATTAAACCTTTTCCATATCAAATTAAACCTTTTCCAAATCAAATAAAACGGTTTCCAAATCCAATTAAACCTTTTCCAAATCAAATTAATCCTTTTCCAAATCAAATAAAACCTTTTCCAAATCCAATTAAACCTTTTCCAAATCAAATAAAACCTTTTCCAAATCAAATTAAACCTTTCCAAAATCGAATTTAAATTTTTCCAAATCAAATTATAAACATCTTCCAAATCAAATCTTATCTTCATTCAAATTAATCATTTGACAATTGAAAATAAACCTTTTCTAAATCAAATCAAACCTTTTCCAAACCAAATCAAACCTTTTTAGAATGAAGTGAAAACCCGGTAATATCAATGTAAGAGAATTCTTTAGATAAATTCTTAGGAAACGCTTAGCATGTGCAATTTTGTACTACATAATATTCAGCTTCCACTTAAATATAAAAATAAATTAAGTGTTAATTCTTCCAATGAAAAAAATTAACTTTATTGTTTACACAAAACATATCACAGCTCTAAATTTCAACAACAAATTGTAAACATTTACGACAACATTTTGACAATTTGATTGTTAACTTGTGTAGAAGATTATGATTGATTTTATTGATTTACACAAGTTAATTAAATATAATTTGTTAGATATTTTGACAGTTTCAAATTAAAAACACGTGCAAGTAAATAGAAAATAAATAAAATATTGAAGAATCTTTAAATGAAAAGAAAAATTGTAGCTTACACAGAGTTTGAAATTTAATGGTCAAAATAAGTGAGCAGGGCAGAAAATAAAGACTCAAAAGTTCAGCATGATTTTGGCATGGTGAATTCAAAATTAAGCATTATTTTTTCCATATAAGCTGGGCAAAATAAAAAAAAAAAAACTAAATTATCTCACTATTTGCTCTCTGTGCACTAAAAAAGCACCATCTCTACTAAAACTTTTTGAAAAAAAAAACCTTTACAACAAGTTTCAAGGGGCTTGGCCTAGCTCAAAATAATAGCCTTTCAAAGCGCATTAACCCTTTTGTAGACACTAAAACATTTTATTTACGCGTTTATTAAACAAACACGACTATTGGAATTTTGTTATTTGCACTTGTAATCAAATGAATAATTTATATAAAAATTCATATGTAAATGTTTTAAACAATATATATCTCAACAAAAATGCAGCTGCAAAAACAAATAGTTTTTCTTGCATAAATTTAATGCATTTTCACAAACACATTGCACACACATTTTTAAAATTTTCTTTAATGTTTTTACTCTTCTCAAACACTTTACATTACATTTGCTGAAAATTGGGTCTAGGACGTTCAGACAAATTTTTTCGTCTAAAATTAGAAATAAAGATGCAAAGATTTTTAAACGACTGAACACGAAATTCGAAATTGAAAGTGAAAAGAAAATATTTTTAAAATATATATTTTTATGAAAAATGTTTTGTTCTTACTGCAGCAAAAGTACTTATTTGAATGCGAGTATCTTGTGGTACTGAATAGTCCCTTATTATTGTCATGCGTCAAGCAGTTTGTTTGATAGTTTTCGTAAGTCATAAATAATGAAGATATAAATTTTTATCGAATCTAAAAATATCATTCATTTATCGATTTACTTAAAAATTAAGTATTTTCGTTTGTAGGTAGCGGCGTTGCCGCGTTTGACGTTGACATTTTATTATTTAGTTCAAATAAATTTTAAATGTACAATACGTAGATTGGACTCCACTCCACATATGGTATATTGCGTGCAATTGAATCTAATTAGAGAATGCAATTGGTAATTGAAATGCTCAAGGGATCGACTCGGTGGTGACGGTGACATAAGAAGGGTTAAATGCTTGGTTTTGAATGGCAGAAAAAAAAAAAGCATTTATAATACAATTATTAAATAGATGGACTGGGGAAACTGTTGGTATACAGGATATGTCAAATCTCAAAAGTTTGAAAACGAATGAATAAGTTCCTTACATTATTAACCCTCAAACCAGTAAGACCGTCTATAGAAGGTCTTCACTAATGTCCAATAATTTTGTAAACTCAAATTTTTTTCCGCTCAAACCAGCAAATGTTCTTTCGTATTGAAATTTCGCATCAAACAATTGCACTTTGTAAGTTGTCACTTGATTGTTTTGTCAGTTACAGTTATTTGTGGGGAATATTTGTCTTAATTTAGCAAGAACCGTCGACAGATCGTCTTCTGTCTTAGGAATACACATTTCTCCGAAATTAGCCTGAAGCCAATATAGTAAAGAACTTGCTATTTCTATCTTGCCGCTGAAAGCGTTAAAACTAAAAATTTCCATAGAAGTTACAAGAAACAGGTCCTTATCTATTCGTATAGCTACCGCTGAAATATGTAATGAAAATGTAATGCATGTTGTACTTCAAATCTACGTTGATTTTGTTAAAAAGTCAATGTAAGTTAAAACCAAAATTGTGAATGCGGTCACATGCACAAAGAACTGATATAGTATATCTTTAATATCACAGTTAAAAATAAACAAGATATGCCTAAAAGAAGCTGAAATATTCAGTTTGTTAGTTAGCATGGAAATTTTCCAAACAACGAAGGAAATAACGCAATAAATTGTTATAAAAATTCATGAACATTTTCACAGAACCTAAATTCAATTTGGTGGTTGGTAAAAGGTTTATATTTACATAAAATATTGACAAAGTAAAACTAACTATCGATGCTAAAATTGTTGACATTTCTAAATGGATCGATAAAGACATTTGACGCAATCAGAGTGAAAAGCCAAAGGTAAAAGAGCACAACAACAACATAAAAAGGAGTAAAATAGAAGAAAAAAAAAAAAAACATTAATAAGAAAAGAGAAAAAAAAACGACAATAGGAAGGAAGCGCCACTAAGTTCGGTGACAGACTGGCCATTATATCTATATATATAGTCAAGTCAGTCGATTGGTTTGTCTGTTTACACATATTTAATAGGGATTATTTTTCACATTTTTGTTGTTGTTGTTGTGGTGGTTTTTTCAACAACGCCCTGTTGGCTCATGAGCTTGTTGTTGTTGATGATGTTGTTGTCCTTTATGTTAAACAAACAATTATCATAATGCATACAGTACACAAGGCAAAATACACACAAGACAGTTGGGTCGCTCGCTGGTCTTTATATTCTTTGCGATTTTTCTTCTTCTTTGCTTAAACTAAGCAAAAAATAACAAGAATTATAATGAAAATGTCAAATTTATTTCATGTCACAATTTATATTCTAATGACTCTAAAAAACACTTAATATTGGTAACAAGTGTTGGCAAGAAAAACGAAAAAAAAAAAAGCTGACGTAGTGAAAATGCTTTAACCTTTATAAGGCAAGACAGCCCATATGTCAAAATAGTGAAATAAATTTGAAGGAAATTTGCCAAACCCTTGTACAAAACATCAATGTCACAGTTTTGTTATGATAACAAAGTGATTTTTTTGCTTATCGCTCTGGTCAAAAAACATTTCAGACACAATGTCTCTTTCAATTCTTAATTGTATTTCATTTGTATTTTTGTATTCTTCTCTCACTCTGAAAAAAAGGCTTTTCGAAGAAATATCACCTCATATGCAGAATTCCAGAGTTCATACAAATCCATGGCGAACAAGGTCTGTCAGTCAGAGCACAACATTAAAAGCGACAAGAACACATGAAAAATAGATATGTATGTTTTATGTCATACCACAAAGTATGACTTAGCGCCTTTCGCGTTACCGTTAAACGGAGGGTTAAAGATATGGTTTTGAGCGTGAGGCCCATTCAGTTCCGGCTAAAAATGTACACTCTAATAATGATCTATATTATAGGATTAATCAGTAGTTGCAATCAAAAATTAAGGTCTTGTTCTATTACTGCAGGACCACGGACTATTTCAAAACTAGTTTGCAAACACTCCAAGGGAGAAACCAACTAGTCCAAATTCAGGTCCCATCACATATACAGTTCTATTTACGTTTTACATTGTCATGGTGCGTAACCAATTGTCTCCTTATGAATTACAATCGGACCAGAAAAAGGTCAATTGTCTCCTCATGCATTACAATCGGACCAGAAAAAGGTCAGTTATCTCCTTATGCATTACATTCGGACCAGAAAAAGGCAAATTTTTATTATTTTATTTATAAATTTCAACAAATTTAGTTTGAAATTAAAATTTTTCACAAAAATCACAAAAGGTTTCATAGCCGATTGACCTAAAGAGTTTGTTGTATATTTATGAGCAATGTGTTTCGGGTTTGAACCTCAGTGTGGATAAACATTTTTTTTTTTTAATTTTTTATTATTTTATACCTCGGCTATGTTGGACATATGTTTCGTTTTCTGCTCCAAAGACTCTTCAGACAAATTGTGTACAGATAAGTAGAAATTCAAAAATTGGAATTGAAAATCACTGAGTGAAGGATTTGATCCCTACACTATCGTTTGCTCTTCTTCACAATCGACAAACTGCCAAACAGTACGTTATAATTTCACTGATACAATCTATACACAATTGGACTACTTTTGGTACTAATGACGGATTATGCATTACATTTGGACCATTTTTGATACAATTGATAAATTAAGTGAACTTATTCTAGTTTTAGGTGTAATCCATGGACATCTTCAAACCAATTTTGCTCATTTTATTTTCATGAAATAGGAACTGAAAAATTGGGCAATGGAAATTACCAAAGCTGGTTTTGATGAAAGTTTTTAAAATTCAATACTTAATATTGATAATCTTCAAGAGTCTTTTTTGCATGCAAATCGCTGCAGGGTTAAACACAAAAAATGACAATCGCTTAAGAAATGCGCACAATTTTTATGTGTCACATTTTGCACGTGGATTTATTTTTTTGTTTGTTTTTTATTTAAATTTTAATGCAGCAAATAATAAACAAATTGTGTTTTTGTTATTTACATAATTAAAAAGTTGTTTATATAAAAATTACACATATTGATTAAAAAATGTCTAGTGAAGGAAAATAAATATTAACATTTAAATTGAGCAATACTTTCCATCATATCAATATTTTAATTTATAGATTTTTTTCTCAACTTTTTTCTTTTAATAAAATCAGAGGCGTAATTAGTTATTTTCACAACAATAATAACAACAAAAATGATAACAACAACAACAACAACAACACTAGTAACTGTCGCAACTCTTGAAGTGGCGCAACACCCTTCATATAAAATGGTTACGATTGTGATTAAATTTAAATGTGTGTTATTTGAATTGACGTAAAACTTTAAATGTCAATCGTTAGAAGGAAAAAAAAATACAGTAATACGTAAATATGTTTTTGTCGTATTTTTAAAGAAATTTTTGTTTTTGTATTTTAATTTCTATTTGTTTTAAAAGGCTTTGTTTGTCTTTTAAAAAAATTGTCACATTTAGTTTTTCTTGAATTTTAACCTTCAACAAAAATCTCTTTGCGTATTTCAAAGTTTTGTGTATTATTTTTATTATTGAGTCATACATAATGATTCTTAGAATTGTTATGTAATAAAATCTACGTTTTAAATTTTTAACAAACCTTGAAAATGATTTATTTATTTGTTATTTTCTTTTAAGACTGGCTCTGAATCATAATAAAACTATAGCATAAAAATAAATAAACATATAAATAGATTTTATTAATGTTTTTTTAATTTTTCCACTCCAAGTTAAACTTTTTTCAAATTAAACTTATCTTAAATCGAATTAACTCAATTTCAAATCAAATTTAACCTTTTTCAAATCAAATTAAACCTTTTTCAAATCAATTTAAACTTTTTTTAAATCAAATTAAACCTTTTTTAAATCAAATTAAACATTTTTCAAATCAAAGCTTTTTCAAATCAAATTAAACCTTTTTCAAATCAAATGGAAACTTTTTTCAAATCACATTAAACCTTTTTCAAATTAAATTAAACCATTTGCAAATCAAATTAAACCTTTTGCAAATTAAATCAAACCTTTTTCAAATACAATTAAACCTTTTCCAAATCAAATTTACCATTTTCCAAGTTCAATTAGATCTGTAAAAATGATATTTTGATTTGTAAAACGTTTAATTTGATATGTAAAAAGTTTAAATTTCTTTGAAAAATCATCACAATGATGTATATAGTAAAAAAAACTTTAACTTTGAGTAGAAAACCTGTAAAAACGAAAAGCAACTCCATTGGCAATAAGATAGTTAAACAGTTGAGGATGCAAAGTTCCTTCAACATCAATGTCGTACTACAAATCTATATAAGTATTAATACTCAAGTAGAAAACTTTGACTCCCTTTTCCAGTCAACTAAATGAACCGATTTTAGTAAAACTTATACCAATGAAGCTTACCTTCACGGTACAAAATAGTTTTTATATTGCAAGTGGGCGATGCCACGCCCCTAAATGGAAAATACGCTCTCACAGCTGAACCGATCAATCGATTTTCATCAAATTCGGTATGGAGATTGGGTTAACATAAACCCTTTAACTGTTTATGTCGAGTATACTCGTCAGAGCGAAATGAAAATTTTTCCCATTATGTCAAGTATAATTGTCGTGAAGATGAAAAAAATCTCATTCGTATTATTATTAAACGAATCAACTGTAATTTGTTTTTCCTGGAAATGGGCAAATAAAGATCTTTTAAAAAATTTACATTATAGAATATTCGTTAGTCTGGCAACCTTATTTATTTTAGTTCACAATAGCTGAAATAACAAGTTCTGGGGAAGTACCGTTACAAAACGATTTTATGTGATATTTTTTTAATCAATGAAATAAATTTTGTTTGTTAACAACAAATAAAAATTTATATTTTTTAAAAAACCAACACGCAACTTTTGATCATAATTGCCTACTTTTATAGGCAGAAACATTTTACTCTGTTTATGTCGAGTATACTCGTCTTCGATGGAAAAAAACTAAGTAGGCAGAAAAAGTTTTTCGAGAGGAGTTAAAGGATGTTGAGGTTAAAAGTCCAAAAATTAGGTACTGACACAACAACATCAGAGAGAACAAAAGTTTTTAGTTTAATTAAGCACCATTTTACAATGCTTAACTGAGATAACATATCGTTACTGATCATTTTCTAGTACTGATAAGCATATCACATATCAATTACAGAAAGTCATATTATTGTTTTATTGTTTATTTACAACTTGTACTTTTTTCTTAAGTACCTATTTGCCTTGGTAGCACCCAAAAAAGTAAACACACTTTAAATGTACATATGTTGGTATGTACTTAAGTGTTTATATTTAAATTAAGTCTAGTTTTTGACTAGACACTACGTAGACTTTGCTACTTCTCTACGGAGACCATGAGGTGTTATCAAAATTACAGCAGCTTTTGTAAATTAATTACAAAAAAATCAAAGCAAATTATAGCAAATTCTGATTATATATTTGTTTTTGAAGAGGCATTGAAAATTTTGATATCATTATTTATAAGAGTGAAGGCAAATGTTTTAATTTTTCTTTATATTGGAACCAAATCAAAGAAATGTAAATAAATACATAAGCCTTCTATATACATAAGTCTAGTACATATAGAATTACATAGGAAGTCGTCGTATGCGCGATAACTGCAAAGATGACATACAATAATTGCTTCACTATGCCCCAATTGGCGCTATGTGCCCAACGCTGCTTTAACCCAGGAACATTGTCCCGAGGTAAAAAAATCAACAGACTGCGCTTTTCATGCCCGAAATCATTTCCATCTCTAATGAAGTAAAAATTGCCGCATTCGCATAGTTTTGCGCGTATTTTATTGCAATTTTACATACTTAAACTCCTAAAAGCTGCCTTTATAAAGTGAGAAAATGTTAATTTTTCGCTTTCTCTAATTGAATAATTTGTCAATATTTAAAAATTCCAACTCAACAAAATGTGTGAATAACAAGTGAATTTAAAAAAAAAATAAAAAATGTGTCAATGACAAGTCACATGACAGTTGTTTAGGGAACATGTATTTTTAAAAGGGGGAATTTATAATACAAAACAAGTACATATTTAAAAAAAAAAAAACAAAATGTTAATTACACAACATTTTAAGCTTCATATAGAAATAATGCGCTGACTCAGCGCGCGTTTAAGCCAAAATTAGGGTTAATAAATATCAAGTCATAATTACACACAGAAAAAATACATTTCAAAGAAGGAGAAAATTAAGTGAATGAATGAAAAAAAAAAAAAAATATCCATTCAAAAAAATCCACATTTTAAAACGCGTCTTCAAAAGAAGGGCGGGCGGTGCTGAGCAATGACGACTTCAGGTGAAAGGCAGGCCAGGCAGGCAAGCAAACAATTGAGATATCGTCATATAAGCGTGACTGTTAGATAGAGAGAGACAAGAATAAACGTCGAAAAAAAAGTGGGGGCTTGTCTTGACTTGTTTTGACACGTCAAGTTTTGTGTTGATTACTTTTATATAGAAAACAACAATGTCGCATGCAACAAAATTGTGCGATGCAAAATTTTTTTCAAATGGCAGTTAACAAAATGCAGACACCAAGCAAAAAAATTAAGATAAAACATGAAATTTGATATGTTTTTTCGCTCGCAAGGCTGAAACTGCGGCACTGTCTATAGAAGAAACTAACAAGTAGCAGAAAAAAAAAGTAGCTGCGAGTTCAGCGCTCGCTTTGAAGACCTGATTATAGACATTTTAATTGAGTGCTGTTATAGCTCAACATAGATAGAGATGTGAGCGAGCGGGCTGAGCGTAAATTACACAAAAAATTAGCTCCACATAAATGTGTGGTCAACAAACATGAACAAAAAAAAAAATCGCATGCGATTAGTCATATTGAAATTTAAAACTACAAACGAAAGAAGAATGAATTAATGAATGAAAACATTGAAATTATAAAAAAATAAAACACAAAAATAAAATAAACGTGAAACCAATACAGACATACAATGTAAACCATGTTATGTTTTTATATGTTGTAGTGTTTGTGGTTTTTTTATATTCGATAGTGCCTAATGTCTGTCGCATGAGTCAGTTTGCTGACGATATAACTTAATAAACCGTTTTATTGCATCATACAAAGTACAATATGGTACAATATGGTACAACAAAAATAAACCTTTTCGTAAATAAAATAAAAAAATTGTTTAGTTTTTTTACTTATGTAGGTATGTGTGCTATTTTTTAAAAGTCAATGATTGCTAAATTCAAAGAGAGTAAATAGAAGTTTCCAGAGAATTTGCGCAAATTTATACAAAAGCATAAGACTTGAACTTGTGCTACATTTGAAGAAACATTGTTGAGCCAATTTGGCCTTGCGAAAAATTTTAAAATCCTACACCTTATTTATAACAAAACTGCGCGTAAGAATTTAAAAATAAAAACAATGATGTCAGTATGGAATGTATCAAACCCACTTGCCGGAAGTCTTCATACTTTCGCCTAAACAATTCTCATTTGGTGCCATGCTTTCTTATCGAATTTTACCCAATCTTGATAGTTCAGTTGAAAAAACTTTCAGTGTCCAAGTTTTTATACCAATTTGTTCAAATTCGCACTTTACTTGTCTGTAGTCCACAATTCCCTCGCTTTGCGCGTTTGTTAGGGGAATGAAAACAACATGGACGCTTATAGTGTGACATTAACACAATACAGAGGAAGCATGAAATGTTAGGCGTTAGGTTTAAACAGCACCAAAAAAAAAAAAAAATCGCGATTTGTTTGACTTGACCTACTCCATTTTTTCCATGTTTAAGCCTCTCAACCTTCCCGCGATTCACCGGCCTCGAATTTTAGGGCTTTTGTTGTTAGGCACGGGCCCGCACGAAACCCACACAAAGCCCGCACAAAACTGAATTTCAAGGCCCGATAGCTCGTCGGCAAAGAGTAAAGGCCCGCGGGCCACAAAAAAAAAACACGGCCCGTGCCCGCCTCTAGTAAGGGGTGAATGAAATCAATTGCACAGGCACACAAAAACAAAAAAAGTCAAGACCCAGAGGGTACACCCCCCAGGCCCCATGTATTGGGGGCGCTTAGCCCGAAAATCGTATTTTTAGAAATGTTGGTTTTCCCGCTAGCGTCCCCTTAATACCCCCTTAGGGGTTAGAATTTTACTTGTTGTAAAAATTTTAAATGTGTGCATATTGCTAGGTTTTTAGGTGCTCTGAAAGCGAAAATAATGTCAAAAAATAATTTGGAGCACCTAGTCACCCCCTAGTAGCCCCCAAGTAGCCGCCCAAGAGTTCATCCCTCTTAACGCTTTTTATAAAAATTTATAAGGAATGTATATTTGTAGGTTTTTTGGTAGGCTGAAACACCCCTCCAAGAAGGTTAAAATATCACATTTCATAAACATATAAAATGTATATCAATTTTTAGATTTTTTGGTGCTCTGAAACTGAAAATGATGTTAAAAAATTATTTCACCACCAAGTAACCCATCAGCACCCCCTTATAGCCCCACGAAGGGTTGAAATTGGGTTTTTTATAAGAATTAAATATGTATGTCCATATTTGGGTTTTTTGGTGAGCAGGCATCAAGTTGAACGATAAAAAATAATTTCAGTATCACAAGGGGTAACACACTTCTTATAAAAACATAAAATATATATCAATTTCCAGGTTTTTTGCTGCTCTGAAACCGAATACGACGTTAAAAGATGATTTCAAGCACCCAGTAACCCCTAAGCGCCTCCTAGAATGGGGCAAGCAATAATTGTATGAAGTTTGGCCTCATTATCTCAAAGTGTGAATTATAAAGGGGATGCGGATGTCGTCTTCTCTATTGATTCTATTGAGCACCGTTGTAACGTTCGGTGTTAAGGCCTATAGATACAATAAATCCCGCTTAAGTACCTCGATCAAAATTGTCAACGTTTTGAGGCACTTAAGGGGGTTGCGCACTTAAGAGGCTCACTTAACTGCCTCGAGGTACTTAGCATACATTCTGCTTGTGTAATGGTACGTTGCTTGAAAATTTTCGCCTTTCGGAACTTGACAGATGACGAATGTCGGTAAAATCATAAATGAGGCATAAAAATGTAAGGGCTACTTGAAAGAGGAAAAAATTTGTCCTACCTTTTTTACTATGTTAGAAATGGAGCACGACTTTGAATTATACACCATAAGAAAGGTATTTGTGTGTAAATGTGCACAAAGTTAAAATTATTTTAATATTTTGCCATTAGGCCAGGTAAAATTTAATGCAAATTTTTCAATATTATCAACGACAACATACGCGGTCACACAGCGCTGAAAAAAGGATATATCACAAAGGGAAAGACAAAAAGAGCTAACTGACACTGACTTCATGTTTTTTGTTCCCTTTTCGTTTCAAATTTGTCATTGTACCAGGGATGATAAATGAGCTTTTCTATTGTGTACCAAATACCAGAAAAAGTACTTATACTGTCCAAAAAGTACCAAAATTGTTTAATACATTTGAGGTAAAATTTTGACCATTGGCAAGGCATTTAACCGGGTTTCACGTATTGTAATTAGATGACTCTAGAGACTCTATTCGTAAGTTCGAATATTCTTTTGAAAAAAAGACAAAAGCCTTCATTTCCAACACCTTTCTATTCCCCATTTTTAACTTTATTAAGTTTTTTTTTTTTTTGTCGATTGAGTCATTAAATTTTTATTGCATTTAAAAATCAAATATTTTTCTTTAATTGCTCATTTTGGTTTTTAATGAAAAAAGACAGTTATTTGAATAGTAAAAACATAAAAAATAAAATCTCACACGTTCCAAAAACCTGATTTCTGTTTTTAAAACAAAAAAAAAAAAACTGCATTATTTTATTTCTGTTACCAGTTAATTATTTAAAGTAAAACACAATAAACGTTGAAGATTAAAATGTCACTTTGGTTTTTTACCCCATATTTTATGCAATTTATTATTAAAAATTAATTTGCTGATGAAATGCAAACAATATGACAGTTGTAGGTAGGTTGATATTGTATAAAAAAAAAATATATTTTTTAAAAATGGAAAAAAAAAATTTGCATATTTATTTGTTGGAATTATTTTTATGGCTTCCATTATTTTATGCAGTTAAATTTGTGTAAAAATGGATTTTTGGTTTGTTAAAAAAGCCAAAAATTTGTACTTTGATTTTTTTCTTCCTTTTTCTTTTTTCTTTATTTCCCTCTTTTTTGTCTTCTTTTTTTTTTTTTTTTTTGTTTATTTTTATATTTTATTTTTTGACATTTTTGGTTTCATTCAAGGTTCTTTACTTCCTTTTTGAAGTTCATATCATCATGGCGTCATTGCTTATGCATAGCATACTTAAAGGCGCAGAGTGGTCAGATTAACAGGAGCGGCGGTGTTGTGTTGTTACTTGGAAATTGCCTGTTTTTCACGTTTTATGTTAATTTCGAATGTACTACATATTGATTGTATAGCATTTTTCAATGAAATTGCTTGAAATGAATTAATTTTTTTTTTTTCAAAAATAACGACATGTTCATTTATCTAAACATTTATTTATTTGTTTATTGGTTTTACGTTTATTTATATGCTTTCTCATATTTGATAGCTTTTTGTTCAGTTCACAGGAAATTTTCGTCGTTTTTCATTTTAAAGTGAAAACAATTCATGCAAAATTTGTGGTAATTTCGCATTCAAAAGAAAAAAAAAGCAGCTGTAGCTATTGCTGCGGGTAATGAATGAGTTTATTACACTACCTCTGAAGTCATCATTTAAATGGAATGAAATAAACATTTTTATGGTAATGAACTGTAGCTTTTTGCCGCCATTACAAAGACTTTTTGGTGTATACAAACCGTGACATTCTCTTTTTGAAAGAAAAACTGGAAAAAATTACCAAAGATTGCCATTTAACAAGTTTTTCATAAATAAAAACAGAGTTTTTGAAAGGAAAGTTCTTAAAAGAAAAAAATTATCAAATGGTCCATCTATTTTTGAAAGAAAACTGGAGGAAATGCCCAAAAATTACCATTTGACAGGCTTTCATGTACAAAAAAACAGGATTTTAGACAGGTTTGTTGATTAATAAGAAGAAAAAAAAACTATTTCAAAAACACATAGCATGATATATATGGTTAAAAGTGAAGTAAATACATTTAAGCATTACTTGTTTTAGGAAAAAAAAAAAAAAAAGTATTCTTTCAAAATCAGAATGACAGGTTTTACAACAAAAGAGGAGTATCCTGCCAAAAGCAGGAAAAGTGGACAAATTCGGCATACTACACTTTTTGTTATGAAATTGTGGGTGTATAAATTATTGAATATACATATCACAAACATACATATATAAATTTATAAACTATCCTGCAGGACCACGGACTATTCCAAAATTAGTTTGCAAACTACTCTATGGGAAAAACCGACTAGTCGAAATTCTGGTCCCATCACATTTAAAGTTCTATTTACGTTTTACATTGTTTGTTATTGGGCATAACCAATTGTCCTCTTATGCATTACAATTGGACCAGAAAAGGGTCAATTGTCTCCTTATGCATTACATTCGGACCCGAAAGGGGATGAACATTTTTTTATTAATTTTTTTTTTTAACTCGGCTATGTTGCATTTTCTGCGCCAAAGACTCTTCAGACAAATTGTGTACAAATTAATAGAAATTTAGAAATTGGAATTGAAAATCACCGAGTGGAGGATTTGAACCCGGGCTTCTCCACGCAGCGCAAGTCACTAGACCGATACACTATCGTTTGCGCTTCATCCCAATCGACGAACTGCCAAACAGTAAGTAGTCAGTAACGTTCTAATTTCACTGATACAATCAATACATAATTGAACCACTTTTGGTACTAAAGACGGATTATGCATTACATTTGGTCCATTTTTGATACAATTGATAATTTGAGTGAATTTATTCTAGTTTTATGGACTGCTTACAAAAAAACTAGACCAAAAATTGGACTATTGAGACAATTGACTTCGACTGTCCTACAGGGTATTTAATTTTTTCTTACAAAATTTACAGATTTTTCCTATTGGGTCGCTCACTTTAATTTTTAGTTTGTTAATGATTTTTTCGCGAATTTCTCGCAAAAATTTTTGTTTGCTATTTTTTTTTTTTTTTGGTTTTTACAATTTGCACAGTTGTTTTTTATTACAAAGTAACGACGCAAAAGAGAATGGTAAAATAAAAATGCCGCAGGGGTCTTTGGAGATGGAATAACATAAAAATTGAAGAGTGGGAATATGGCGCATAAAAAAATCACCAAGTGTAATGCTTTCTTCAATGCATTTTTTGCCAACATTTAGAAATGAAATAAAATAAAAAACAAAAAAATACGTTTATTGTTTTATTTATAGCTAATAACTGTATAATATTCACGCGCTATGATTACAACTTTTTAATTAAATTTTTTTTTGTCTGTCTGTTTTGGACTTTGGTTTGTTTACAAGTGTGTTTGTTCCACTTTTATGAGTGTTTTTGTGGCTTAAATTTTAGCAAAAGTTTTTTTCCTCAAAAAAAAAAAAATAAACTTTTTTTTTTTTTTTTTTTTTTCAAACGTTATTGATTTTGGTGAAAGGCATTTATTGCGTCTTAAAAAAGAAGTTGGGGTTAAATGAGTTTGAACTGACCTTACATGCTATGACTCTCAAAAAATTTAAGTGTTATAAAATATACAAGAAAAATAAAAAATTTGAAAATAAAACTCAAACAAAAATTGTTCGTTAAGAGAAATTCGTTGGGATTCGAGCTGAAGAAACAATATCCGAAAAATCACTTGTTGATAGAGCTGCGAAAAATTTCCTAAAAACTAGCAAGGGAAAATTAATGCAAATAACGCTTATTCCCCAAGAAATTCTTAGAAAATCCTATTATTTTTATACAGTTCGTTAAAATGCTTTAAGTTTATAGCAGCAATACAAATTGTGGATGTAGCCATACCAAAGAGCCTAAGTACCATTACGAGGCAAAAGTACCGGTTATATGACCCGAATCATTTTTTCAACATAATGCCATTAATTTCAAACCGTCAAGTAAGTTTTTCATGAAAACAGAAAACAATTCTGCTGATATCTAACAAAATGTCACGCAATTCATATTATGACTGGTACTGGTACTTAGGACCTTTGGTACGGCCACTCCTCAATTTATGTCGACTAAGTGCATACAAAAAAACAAAAGCTCTTGACAACTAGTGAGAGCTTTTATGAAGAGGCTCTCGACAGTTGCTGAAAATTTTAATGAAAAAGCTCTTGACATCTAAAAAGATTTTATATGAGTATTGCGTAAAAGCGTGTCATAGCTTAAAAGCTTCCCATCGGGACCGACGAAGTCAATTGTCTCAATAGTTCAATCCTTGTAAGAAGTCCATAATGGACTGCACCTAAAACTAGAATAAATTCACTTAAATTATCAATTGTATCAAAATGGTCTAATTGTAATGCAAAGTCGGTCAATTGTATCAAAAATTATCCAAATGTAATGCATAATCCGTCATTGGTACCAAAAGCAGTAGAATTTTGTATCGATTATATCAGTTAAATTATAACGTTACTGAGTACGTACTATTTGGCAGTTCGTCGATTGTGAAGAAGAGCAAACGATAGTGTGTTGGTCTAGCGACTTGTGCTGCGTGGAAAGGCCCGGGTTCGAATCCTCCACTCAGTGAATTTCAATTCCAATTTTTATATTTATTTTATTCGGACAGACGGATTAGTATTAATTTTCGCGGATGTCTCACAGGGGCGTTTTTATGTGGGTACTAAGGGGCTCCTCACCCCTCTCCCCTCCGAAAATTGCAAAAAAAAGCGAAATTTTGATATGTGCATCCACACCCTTGAATAAACTTAGTATCTACGAACCTGACGTCCCTTTTTCGACAGTTTTGTTTCAAATATTACTATACTTTTGTTTCAGTTGGAGCAAATTTTAGTTTTACTATTCTTCATTCACATAAAACTTTGCTGACAGTTATTGCGCGCTAATTTACTTTTCATCTGAACTTTTTTTCCTTTTCCCCATTTTATTGTTTTTCTACTTAAAAAATCTTTTGAAGCTTCTCTCGTCGCTTGACAGTCGTCGTGTCACTGACCTGCTTTATTTTAATTGAATACAACTCCATTCCACACAATTGTAGTACACAAATACGTCGCCGTTCCGTCGTCTTTAAACAAATCAATAACTTAATATGTACAACAACAAAAAACAGCTACAAAACAAAAAAACAAAAAAAGGTGTAATATTATTAACTACTCAATGTAATTGTTACTATTATGCTTATTTTATATATGTATGTATGTAATATCTTGCCAATATAAACATAACTACATTGTTGCAAAGTTGTTTATTTTCGTTTGTATGTAAGTACACGTTTCACTTTTAATTACATAAATACAGCGCAAATTGTTAACAGAAACCTCACGTTTTTTTATTAATTTTTTTTACTGGTTTCGAAGTTTAACATTTTGTTATTGAGTGTAGTTTTTAAAAGTGCATTAAAGAAAACGAAAAAGGTAAGAAAAAAAAAATAACCATAAACTCTGGTTTTATTTTGTTGAACGTCCTTAACATTTGCACAGTTTTGAAAACCCCATTGCATGATATTCGCTAGCACTTGAGTGTCCTTGAGTATTCACCCAAAAAGTTATGAATTACTTTTGTGTTAAATTTTTTATATTATTTTATAAATTGCAAGTTAAATGCGGCGACGTACTTAAGGCACGGTTATAGAAAAAATATAAAAATTGTTTTGAAAGTTAATACAAATAAAGTTAATACATATTTAGTCGAAAAAATGGCAAACCCTATTTTATGTTTTAAGTTTCTAAAAGGGTCGAACAATTTTGCCATAAATTATTGAAAAAAAAAAATGTTCTCTAGTTTACTCATTTGAAAGTCATAAACACCAACCCAGCCAAGAATAGAAAAAACATAGCTTTGTAGAACTTTACATTTGTGGTTAGGTTAGCGCGGGTGGTGATTTGCACGTATAAAGTTTTGCATTTGTAGTGTTTTGCATTTGTTGTGTTTTGCATTTGTAATGTTTTGCATTTGTAGTGTTTTACATTTGTACTGTTTTGTATTTTTAGTGTTTCGCACTCATAGGCTTAACACTTTTTTTGCCGAATTATTAAACAGTCTTAAAAAAAAATTAGAGTGGACGGTATTTTGAGTTCAGAAAGTATTTAAAATCAGTCTACAACGAAATTAAGGTGACTTTAATTTTGTAGAAGATGGTGGTGGTGGCCATATGGCTAAAGTGGGACTTCTCATTCGCAAACTTTTTTCGTTTTTGCTTATCAATAAGGCCTATTAAAAGTAAGTACTAAACTACTTCATAAAAATTAAGAAGTTTCGCACAGGAAAACTAAAAAATTTGCCTTTTTCGTGACATCACTTTAGTGGACATTAGCTAATTTAGTTTGTTGCCACAGAAATAATAACGAAATATTTAAATATCAGCTTCTTGTCCACGGGATTTAAATAAATTTCCATCAAATAAATGATTTGGTAATTATTAACAAATGTATGCTTGCTACAAATAATTATTTGTTTGAAGCAAAAATATTATTTGGTAACTATTAAAAAATATTCAATATAACTTAATAAATTTCTAATTCTATTCTAATGATCAAATTGCCTTCTTTCTGTGCAATATAAGGTTCTATGTAATATTTCTGCCAGAAATATGTACTTTGAAAAAGCTAAGTCGAATAAAAAAACAATGAATATAAGAACCTTCATTTAATGGAAAAATTTTATTTTTGTAAGATTTGTAAGACCACAATAAGTTATTAAAGTGCACCTTAAGACAAGGAAATAAACAAGGCTACATTTTTGCCAGTAGGTACGCAACGCATTTGATTTTTTAAAAAGCCTGTTGTAATAACGAAAACAAACCAACAACACGACTTAAAAACCGCTATTATCCGTTTAGATTTTCAATTTTAAATCAAATGAATTAAGTGCATTCTAATTAAAAATAACTGAATTTATTAAAAACAAAATAACATGAAAAATATAAACAAAAGCTTACGCGTGCAACAAAAACAGAACAAAAAATTGTACATAATAAAAAAAAAAAAATCAATAAAAAAAAGTTAATGAACCTTAAGAAAAATAGCTTTTGTTTTAATGCCACTCAAAATATAAAAAATTAAACAATGCACAGTGTTGTTAGCAACGTTTTACAGGCAAAATGTCATGAAAAAGATCCAACTTCCGCTTTTCATAATTTAAAAAAAAAAAAACAATACGAGATTCGAGCAATTGAACTTTTAAAATATAAAATTAAAAAAAAATAAAAAATATAGAAAAAAAACTGAATGCACAAAATTAACAAGTTATATGTACTATAAATCGTGTATTATGTTCATAAATGGCATAAACAAGGTCAATTTTGTTTGTAGTTAACGTAATACGTAAACATTAATATATGGTACGAAATATTGATAAAAGCATTCTATGATTAATTGAGCGGGAAAAACAAACCAACGCTTGTTAAATATGCTTCATATGGCAACTAATTACATTTTGCTAAAATATTATTGCATATTCTAACACAATGAAATATAAAATATTTGGTTGGATTAAACCCAATAGCTACATTTTATAAATATTTGTTCCGGTTTGAAAGTTTCACAGAAAAAATATTTCAACATCAGAAGTACGAAAAAGTTCAGGAATTTAAGACCCAACAAGATTGTTGAACTTTATACGAATTTCATACCACCCTAGAAATGTAATCAATCATTATCCTTTTATTTGTTTGCAAAGCTTAAAAGTTTTGCCGAAACAAACATTCCAACATAAGGGGACGTCCGTTAAAATTCATAAATTTCAGACCTATCCAGATCGTTAAAAAAAAATTAAATTCATCAAAATAGTTCGAAAAGTGTCGGAAAATGTGTCGTCAAAAAGTGTCGTTGCGTCAACAAGAGCCATGTTGCGCTGGCTTTCCTGCATAAGTTGGTATTTGATATTTTGAATTACCCACCACCCTATAGTCCGTAAAAAATCATAAATTTCAGCATTGTGTGACCGCGTATTTTGTCGTTGTTAATGAAAAATTTGCATTTAATTTTACCTGTCTTAATGGCTAAATATTAAAATAATTTTAACTTTGTGCACATTTACACACAAATACCTTTCTATTAGTATATAATTCAAAGTCGTACTCCATTTCTAATAGTATATAATTCAAAGTCGTACTCCATTTCTAACATTGTAAAAAAGGTGGGACAAATTTTTGTCTTGCGTATTAATATACACGTTAAAAACTAAACCGTTAAAATTCATTGAAAATCCCAGTTATTTTTACTGATTTTTTCAGTAACTGTGCGCCCGTAAAGAAAAACCGTATTTTTTACTGAGTAAATTTTTTAAAAAATATAAAAATAAAAAAAAAATTATGTTGATGGTGTCGAACTTAAGACCTTTGTGTTTCAAGGCGACGCTCTAACCACTGAGCTACTGTAGCACTTTCATTTCTATAGCTTATTATTTTATTTAAATTATATTTCGATAAAATTTTTTACAATCTCAATCAGTAACAATTGAAATGTATTCTAAGCAAATATTGCAGAACTCACTGGTATTTTTTCATGCGGCAACTTTTCACTTCTATATTCAATATTTTGTACTGTTTGTATCTGTACTATTTGAAGTTTCAACCGTATATTTTACTTTCGTGCTATTACTTTTTCATGAGAATTCAGTAAAGTAATTGAATTGATGAGATTATTATCACTTTGGGCTGTTTGAAAATCAATTTTTTCGGATCATTTTTTTGCGTGTATAGATCACATGGTAAGATAAAATATTTTCGTACGAAGTCTAATTGAAAGTTCTGAACAATGTATTGAAGTTTTGAAGTTAAGAGTAAAGCTTGCAGAATAAATATCGGCATTTCCGCCAAAAATTCCACCGTGAGCCAAAAATTAAAATCATCATATCTCTGAAACTATTTAGCGTACATGGATGAGATTTGGTACTTATGTAAAAAGCACCAAGACAAATAATGTGTACTGGGAAAAATGGGGGTATCACGCCTCAATAAAAATCAATTCATCATATCTCTGAAAATATTTATGGCACAAGAATGAGATTTAATACATGTATACAGAGCGCCAGGACAAATAATTTTGTATTTTGCGAAATTCTAAAATATAAAATTCCATTAATATTTCATGGTGTCAAACAAAACAACAAAGTCCAATTTCTATGGCGTATCAAAAATTCAAAAGAATTGCATCACTCTTCAATTAAAAGTTAATATGGAAATTAGCGGCGTTTATGACAGTGTACATAAAAGTTCGTCATTGATATGCGATAAAACAAACGAAAAAAACCCCAACAAAGTAATAAAAACTTTAAATAAAATATACGAAATGAATGAAAAAACCTACAATTACCATACAATATTTTTTCTTTCATAAGAAAGAGCTATTTACTTAGTATAGATCAGATAAAAAAAACTGCTATATGACCTTTGATAAACTCGAGTATTCTGTGGGTGAAAAACTAAAGAAGTTCATATAGAACAAGGTTATTTAATTTGACGCACGCAGATATACGTAGCAGCACAGAATGTAATTAAAATGCGATAATATATGTAGAGATGTACGTAAGTGCGGGTTACTTTATACGATTTTAATTTATGTAACGTCATAATAAAATAGTTCATGAAAAAATCCAGTCAAATAAGTTAAAACACAGGTTAAACGTTCTAAAGGTCACATTTAATTTAATGTCAAGGAAAATCCATGTTTTTGAAAATATTCCGAGTAAGAAATTTTCCACAAAAGAGATCTTATTACTTTTTATCGTGCGACTCACCATTTTGAGAGATATTCTTCAAATACCAGATTTTCGTAACTTTAAGGGGTTTTTGAAAAATATTTCTAAAGTCGTGAGTCGTACGAAAAAAAGCTTGATATCCTTTTTTGTAGCAAGTTTTTTAAGCTACAAGCTGTCATTCAAAATTTTCCAATAGAAGTAATACAAAGCAAGTTACTTGCAAAAACTGATACTCGTGACTTTTACCTAAGACATTAGAACTTCAAAGAAAAGGATCACAAAAGCGATTCTATTACTTTTTACCGTGCGGCTTTCGCTTTTGTAGATTTCTTCAAGCACCAGTTTCTAAAAACTTTAACGGGTATTTTAAAAATATTTATTAAACTTTGAGTCGCACGAAAAAAATCTCGATAAACTTTTTTATAGTAAGTTTTTTAAACTACAAACTGTCAACCGAAATTTTTTTGTAGAAGTAATAATTCGCAAGTTACTAGCAAAACACTCGTGATCTTAAACCGTTTATTCTTTGACACTTAGATACGAGATTATAAGTGACTGAAACTTTATAACTTCAAAACAAAACTTTGTGCAAAAATGCTGCTTTGAGTAGTTAATCCATATTTTACTGAACTGTTATATTGCTGATGTTGTAAAACAAACTGAAATTGATCTAAAAAAAAAGTTGTTCATTTTCGATGAGGCGCAATTTAGTTATTTTGGGGTGTGAAAATGATTTTATAAAAAATGCGAAAAAAACGTAGGTGCTAACGTTGCGTTGCAAATTTGTAGAGCAACATTCTTTTATACAAACTATAATGTACATAAGTATATGTATGTAAGTAGAAAAAAATTCCATCCCACGCATTATTAACTTTTTGATTTAATTAGCATTAGAGTACACAGACTAAACTGATTAGCGGTGCGAGTAAAATTGTTGGTACCGCCGTTGCTGCTTATCAATATTTATATGAAATGTTGATTTTATTACCAAATATTTTCATGCAACAAATTCCTTTTTTTCTTTATTTATTCGCTTTAGTTATTTCCGCTCTTCATTGTTGTATGTGTTAATAATGTTTAATTTTTATTTATATTTTCATTTTGGAAAAAAAAACGAAATTGTTATCTTATCGAAAACATAACCTAGAAATTTTACCCAAATATATAGTTCACCACATACATAATGCATTTAGAAAAGTAAATTTTGTTAATTTCTCAAAATTGAATGGAAATGTTTTGCTTGTTAAGTGTTAAGTGGATTCTAAAAATATTTTGATTTAATCTATGTGACCTGCCTGCAACACAACGCTCACATTCGTAATCAGCGGTGACTACCGTTTGTGTGAAAGTTTTTATTGAAAATTAGAGCCGCTTATCTTAATTATGTGTGCACTCATGAAAGTAGTTATATAGCAAGTTATTTGTAAATATGACATGAAACATTGAAAGCTTTCATCAAGATACGACTTGACTAAAATCAAAGGATTGAATATTAAGAATTATACAACATTTGTAGAGTTTTCAATCTTAACATTTGTAGAGTTTCAAAACAAAACTTGCTTAAATAAGTGCAGTGTCAAAACAAGAAACTTTAGTAAAGCACGCGATATTAGAATTGTTTTCCAAAATTTATGTCGCAAGCAAACATTTGTAGAGTTTTAAATTTAAATATTCGAGACGTTAGAATGTTTAAACATTTGTAGCGCTTTAAAAAAAAACTTGTTTGATTTAATAAAGCATTGCAATTCGAAAATTCCAAAAAATCAAAAAAAAAACATTTGTAGTGTTTCAAATTTCGAATTTTGCAAGGCTTATATATTTTTGTTGTTATAATAGGCTTTCTTTGAAAAAATTGATTAAAAAAAAGAAAATGACTGCTTTTGACAGTAAGTAGCCCATCCAGCCAACACAATTTTGTACTGCAAATCTTTTAAGAAACTTTCTTTAAAGCATAGAACAAGCGTTAAAGTATCGGGTTTTTATGAAACAATTAATGCAAGATTGTTGACATTACTGCTTTAATATCTTACAAATTTCATTGAATTTCTTAATTTATATTGAAAAAGACATTCAACAAAGTATTTAATGTATGAAAGTATTAAAAACAGTTTATTTTATAGCAAGCAAGCCAGCAATAAAATCAAATTAATATATATAAATAAAATCAACTAATAATGTTAAACACTTAATTGCCTTTTAATGCACGTGTAGTTAATTGTCAACAACAAATCATGTGGGTTCAATTGGTTGGCAACTACTTACTTTCTTAAGTTCTATGAGACTGCAAATTATTTGTTTCTCATAATAGTAGGCGCAAATAATTAGAAAGTAGTTAAAAGCTTGTAAATATAAATAAACATAATAAGAACTTTAAACCTACAACTTTTGCGTATAGATATTTGGGTAATATACGAAAACATCTAAACAGTTGTTAAATTTATCAAAAAAAACAGCATAAACAAATATCGAAAAAGTCAATAAATGACGAACTCTAATACTTTCATATAAGCATAAAATAAAGAGATGATGAAATAGTCCGATTTTATTTTAAAAACGTCGGAAAATAAAATGTTAATAAAGATATTTCAAATAATAGTCATTTTTCTTATTTTCAAAACAACCTGTACTTGAACATTTATAAGGTTTCAATATTAAGAGTTGATATTACGATAACAAGCATCAATACAGTTTTTGAATAATAAATAGTAGTTAAGGTATTTTGCTACCACTATCTTCTTTAAACATACACTTTTGAAACGCCCTGTACTTAAGCATTTGTAAGGTTTAATTAATATTGAACTTGTTTGTTCTGTTTGATGAAAGGCTGAATTTATTTGAAAAAGATAGAAGACATCGTTAATCAAAAATATCTGGGTTTTTCCACGTTTACTTTTACATAAAATTTTGTATAACACCCTGTATTTGGACATTTGTAAGGTTCAATATTTAGTGTTGAAAGTTCGATAGCAAGCATAAATACAATTTTTGAATAAATAATTGTTGTTGAGGTACTTTGCTTCCACTGTCTTCTTTAAACATAAATTTTTGAAACGCCCTGTACTTAAGCATTTGTAAGGTTTCACTAATACTTATTTTTGTTTAGTTTCAAATAGAAGCAGTTTTAAGGAATACGTTTGCTCTTCTGTAGAGTAATTGAAATCATAAACTCCAATGGATTTCTTCCATATTTTTTATACAAATAAAGTGCTCCTATTGAGCTCCTTTTGCTTTTAAAAGCATATTCAAGAAAATTGAAAGAGCTTTACTTTAAAGAAGTAAAATTTTAATGCTTCCTTACTGTTTGCTCTATTTAAGCTAGCTCTTGGGGGTGCGCGAAAATGCTGGAATTCTCCCGTCTTTGTCCGAATTTTATACTTTTTTTACTCATTTTCCACTTTTTTCCAATTTTACGACCTCCACCCACGTCGGCTACGAACGACTTTTTAGTAAACTTTGCTACTTTTTTATGTAGAACTATTTTTAACAAATGTACGCGAAAATCGTCACATAAACATAAGAAATTTCAAATATATAACATTGTAAGCAAAGGAAAAGCTCAACATAAAAATAGACCCAACTATTGAAAATGGTGTCAACATAGAACATATAAAAATATTAAAGAAAAACCCCAGACATATAGTAATTAATTTTACATGCAAAATACAAAACGTCTATGTTTTAAAAAAAAAAAAATTGTTTATGTATGCACACACTGACGAGGGGGGCCTTGTATAGATTACAATGAAATGAAAAAAGAAAACAAAATTAAAAATAAATACATAAATATTAACAAACATAGAAAATTGCTGGCACAATTCAAAAGAAAACAAAAATCGCTCTACAACAACCAACTACTACTTAATAGTTGGGCGCCTTTACTACCAAAAGCGCGACAAATCGTACGTGATTTTATGCCAATATGTGAAGAAAAAGACAAAAGACGCATAACTCAACAAAAATAAAACAGACGAACTAAAGACAGTTTGTCCATTTTAAAAATATACTACACAAAATAAAAAAATAATACAAAAAAATACAAGCTGTTCGTTTAGGGGACGGGAGACAGGGGGGAAGGTTAACAGACATGTTTAGTTACATTGGAAGTTTGCCCATATCTGTAAATTAACCAACCAACCAACTCTGCATACAAATGCAGGCGGGGGGAGGGGAGACGGAGCATATTATAGTCTGGCAAGCGGAGAAGGTGTATGCTGCGTGTTGGTGCCACACAACTGTTGTTTGTAGACGCGCCGCGTACGCATTTGCTCTCATTTTGTTGCAATTTTTCCGAACCTAGACTGGTCGATCTGCGCTGCACTGCACTGATCTCTGAACGGATTGCATGAAATTACGTTGTCGTTGTCGTCGTCATTGCTGCCTCACTATGGTTTTGATCGTCAATGGCTGTCGACTTGTCGGTTGTCTTGTTGTCATTGCAATTGTATCATTGTTGTCATTATGTTTTGGGAAAATTTTCAAAAATAAAATGTTAAACGGTGGATATAAATGATTTAATATTATAACTGAATCTTGTGATATACTCAGTTGATGGAAGTCGGGTAATGTGGTATATTGCTTTTATATAAGCTTAAAAACTTGAGAGTGCAATATGGATAATAATAAGCATTGTGCTATTTCGATGTCCAAATGATTAAAATTATAAGTTTCTTTACCCTCTGCCGTGTAATGTAATATACACAGTTGAAGGAGGTCAGGTAATGTAGTATACTTGCTCTTTCAAAAGTTACTGGACAACCAACTCAAAAGATTAGAACTGTAGATAATAATATGCCCAGTGCTATATTAGTGTCCAAGGTGTTTTTTTACCTTTTAGCAAGTCTTGTGATGTACTAAGTTATGAAAAGAAAAAGGCTTGTTACCAAATTTTCAACTCTATATATTAAAACTTTACAAATGTTCAAACACAGGGTGTTTAAAAAAAAATGTTGTTTAAAAGAAGCGTGACAAAAAAGAGCTATTTAAATGAAAACGGTGTTATTGAACTGCTGTTTCTAGTAGTTGAGTTGAGTAGTTGAGTTTAAAGTAGTTTACTCATATGTAAAAAGTATTTTCATTATAATAGCAAATAGCACCACTGTGCAAATGTCGGAGAGTCTCATGTTAAGCATATTAGCAACTGACAACAACAAGAACTCCAACAACAAGAATGGCAAAAAACGATAACGAATGCTTAATTTCTTTGCGTACGAATGAATATTTTAATTCAACTGAAGAATTTCAGTTTGGTATGTTTTCAAGTTGCGCGGGACACCACAGCACTCACTGCAAACAAAATAATGCGGTGGGGCACTTTAAGGCATTTGTTATAGAAATAATTTGATTTGTGACAAAAAAAAGTCAAAATTTAAAGTGAGAAAAAATTGCAACAAATTGTTATCTACTTCAAAATCTAAAAAATTCCATGATAGAAAAGAATTTCAACAAAATTATGCCATAAAATAAAAAACTCCAACAAATTGACCAATGCAAACAAATGCATATCGTGATATAAGATTAAGTCACACAATGACGCAAAGAAAACATTTCATTACAGGAAACCGGTTCAGCAAGATCAAGTAACTTTTGAAATGCAATCAAAATTATGTCATGTTACAAAAACACAAATGTTATATGAATGTTTAGGTAACGAAAAGCTAACAATGTGAGAATAATTGTATCATGATAGAAAATATTATGTAATAATAATGCAACAAAATCATGTCATGAAAGAAATCAGTATCAAGAAATTAATAGCGTGGTAGAAAATAATATCATGATAGAAAATATATGAAGTTTCGACTTTTTTATATTATTTCTGCTATATAATTTTATAAAAAACGATGCGTCTTGATACATCAAATATGTATGATATAAAATGATATCATGAGAAAAAAAAAATAGTATCATGAGAAAAAAAAAAAGAGAGAAAAACAAAATAAAAAAATTATGTGATATAACAACCATCAAATGTGTCGTTAAATATCAAAACTGCCTTAGCCTATCTGATATATAAGCAAATAAAATCAATTTGATATTATACGACACATATATTTGTAGTAAAAATAAAATGCCATTAGAGAAAATACATAAATAAAAGAAAATGATATGTATTTATAAGCGGGAACAAGGAGATTTTAAGTAAAATGACATACAAGTAAATTAAACTAAAATCGAGTAAGTATTAAGGTAAGCAAAACCGCCCATTTCAATCCATTTTGGTTTACTCTGAGCTGAAATGCGAAAATGGACATGCAGATGAAGTCAAATGTAAGTGAAAGCAAGTTCTGCATGCCATCACATGCACAAAACCTTTGAATTTATATTAATAACAACACTCTGAAGATCATGACACACATGTGCCCATTAAAACCAAACATTTCTATAATACCATCCTAAGCGTCTTGGTAATTTTCCATTGCAGAATAAAAGAAACAACGACCTACAACATCGTGATTATGTTGACTCTGTTTTTTCGCCCCTCTCCCCAAAACCCCAACACGTTTCGACTACCGCAAGCGCTGTTCATCAACAAACAAGGGGGAAACGCTTCTTTTTTCTTTCTTTTTTTTTTTAATGTTTGCAAGCAAAGTAAAGAGTAAAACCAAAAACAAAATTCCAACTCACTACACAGTATACCACGCCTCCTCTATAGAGTCATAAACTAGTGGCGGCTAATATGTTTCAGTCATTAACGGACTGAGCAGAATTTCTTTACAAAATTCATTTTAATTTTCGCAAACACTTTGAAATGAGTGCGCGCAAAGACCAAAAAGAAAAAAAAAATTTTTTTTTCGTTTTTTTTTTTTTGGGTTTTTTGACCAAGTAAATTAAAAAAAAAAAAAAATACAAAGAAAAAAGAGCCAAATGAAGAAGCAAACAGCCAGCCAGAAATGAGTGCGGCGCTTCTGTGCTTTCCTTCCTTCCTTCCTTTCTCTGCACAATCGCTCAATTGTCATAGAGGCGTTTGCACTTCACTACGAACGACGACGATGACCACGGCGCGCATAAGCCATGAGCAATGCGCCAAGTTAAGAAGAAATAACCAACAACACAGAGTTGGCAGCTTGTATTTCTCAAAAAGCAACCTTCCCGCTTACACCGCCACCCCACAAAATTTGAGTGACGCGGCGTCGTACAATTTTTTTAATGTTTAGTGCGAATTCCTTTATGTTTGCGCTGTTTAATTTTCGGTTTAAATACCCTAGAAGCGTATAATATTTTGTAAAGATCTTGAAATGAATCATAAATGTTTGGTATTAAAATTTTTGTTTCATTAAAATTTTAAATTAATTATGTTACGCAACAAATGCTAATGATTTATGAAGCGTTTTTTCTAATAAAATGTTTGAATATAGATTTGCAAACACCACAACAGGTTTAGTTCCAATAAATGCATTCCCTTCATAACCTATAGAAATACAATGAAAGATAGAAATCCAATGAAAGATAGCTAAATTATTTATGACTATTTTCATAAGAACATGACGAGCCTTTAAAAACAGCCGAGCTCAAATTTTTAACGATGGCCTGGTTTCTGGAAAATTTGATGACTGCTTGCCCCGTATGTTAAGGGTTTGGTTAGTCCTTACACTTTGGCACAGGCAAATCGTACAAAATAGATAGATCTCACAACTATTTTCTAACAATTTTTCTTCTTCCGTATAACAGACAAAATCAGTAGTTGCATTGTTTCTACCACATTATTCTGAAATTTACGGCTATTGACAATTCCTATGTGATCACGTAAGGCATAAACTCAAAACCTTTGACTTTAAGAGCCTTAAGATGATTGTCAACACCAAGTGGGTGAAAGAAATTTCCACTATAAAAAGGTCTTGGAAGTGAGTGCTGAAATCTTTCGCTATCCAACACTGTCTGAATAAAGTTTTCATTTATCCCGCTTTTAACAGAATACTCCTGCTTTTAACAGGATACTTCTGCTTTTAATAGGATATGCCTGCTTTTAACATGATTCTCCTGCTATTAACAGGATACTTCTGGTTTGAGACGTTATTTTAGAGGTAAACCTGCCACCTCCGATTTTGTTTCAAAAAATAATTAATTTTATGTGTATTTTAATTAAGTTTTTCAAATTAAATATATTTTTTTTTTAAAAAATCCTTTTTTTTCAATAGTTTCAATAATTTTTGGACATTTTTTACAAATTTTCGGTCAAAAAGAGATAGGACACGTTAAGCACAGATTTTTCTAGCAAAGAGCATGGACAACATGTATTTTGTTCTATTAGCAGGATATTTCTACTATTTTAGACGATTTTTTAAAACCTGACTTTTCGTTACAAAAACCTGTTTTTTGGTCATCATATTTAATTTTATGTGTACCTTTTTTAATAAATTTATATTTTTAAATAAATTTTTTTTCCAAAATGCTGTTTTTTTTTTTCAAGAAAGTCTGTCAAACCTGTCAAATGGTAAATTCTGATAGAATTTTCTTGTTCTTCGGTCAAAAACAGATGGAAATGTTTAGCATGCTTAGTATATATCTAGTTGCCAATTTTAGATGGGATATTTGAACTATCCAAAGTCTATTTGATGCTCTCAAAAGTTGTAAAGCTGTATGTCTCTTTTTAATTAAATGTATGTCCGAAACCTCCTTTAACAATAATGTTTAGAGATCAGTCCTCTTAATTGATTTTTTCTTTTAAGTATATTACTTTGCAAAAATCCTGTTTTTTTTATATATATATAAAAACCTGTCAAACCTGTTATAGGGCACTTTTTCCTGTTTTTCGATCAAAAAGAGATGGAAACGTTCAGCATAGATAGTATATATCTAGTTTCTGATTTTAGATGGAATATTTGAACTACCTATTGATGCTCTAAAAACCTGACAAACCTGTCTAGTGGTATTTTCAGGACAAGTTTTGTTGTTTTTCGAATAAGAAGGACACGCTAAGCAACTAAATATATACTATTTAAGATGGTATATTTGAACTATCCGTGGTTTGTTTGATAATCTAAAGAAAAGTTGCATAGTTTAATGTATATGTCCGAAACTTTTTTCCAAAATTTTTTAACAAGCTTGCTAAATGGTAAATTTTTCCAGTTTTCGGATAAAAAGTACACATCATGCATAGATAATACCCAGTAGACGATTTGAGATGAGCGCCTGCTCAGTGCTCTTTAAAGTTGTCTAGTTGATCGTAAATTTTCTCAATACTTCGTAAACAAAAATATTAACAGCTCAGCACCCTTTTGTCAGAATTCAACCCAGAAATATATGAAAACCTTCACGGCAAAGTTGCCAACATTAAAGTCAAAATAATAACGTAATCTTTTAGTTGATTTTTGAGCTATAACACAAACATATTGACAACATAGAAATACGAATAAAGAAAACGAGTTATAAAGGAGTTGACTTCTTTAAAGTCAATTTCAATTTCACAATTTTGCAAAAAAATAATATGCTTTTAGCGGCAATTACTGGCAGCAACATGTGTGAGCATACAAAACGTTGTTGCTTTTTCAACTCCAATTCTCCGTCGCCGTACAACACAACGGGCAAACACGGCGAAAATTGTGCTGTGTGGAAAAAGCAACACACCGAAAAAAAAAAGGAAAAAACGAACAGACAGAAAAAAACTGGTTTGAATTTTTTTTTAAAGCCAAAACGAGAAAGAACACTTAAAAACGAAACAGAAAATGCAGAAAATTTTCCATTGATGATACTTTTTTTAGAAAAAGGAAAAATAAAGTAAAAACGAGTGAAAATAAACAAAAAAAAAATTGCAGATATTTTTCTGTGTGTGGGAAATAAAAAAGTTGATTGAATTTTTGTAGAAAATGTATAAAAAATATAATCGTGTGGTTTGTTGAGTTTTTTTTTTACCAAAATTTGTATGCAATTGATTAAACAATTTATTGAATTTTGCCGTTGGTAATAAATTGTTAAAATTTTTCTTTACAACACATGAAATTGGCAGCACGCACGGTATTTATTTTTTATTTTTCTTTGCGCATAAATTTATAGAGCATAAAATTTGTTTATTGGAGCAAAGAATAAAATTAATTTTTTTAAAAAAATAATTTATAAAACTTCAAATTAATTTAAAGAAATATTTCACAAAAATCACGCGCTTTTTTCTTTCACTTTATTTATTTGAATTTTTGAAATTTTTTCGCTAAAACACATAAATTTCTGGCGTTGTTTTTTTAACAATTGTTTAAATATTTTAATTTGTATTGAGCGATAGTGTGACACAGAAGAAACTCTCAAAAAGAAGAAGAAACACGCGCGTGCGTTACTTTTTTGGCCGCTTTCAGTCGGTTTGTCGTCCGCAAGTAAACTGAAAATTTAGCGCTGGACAAAAATTATGCGCCGCTCAATTCACAGAGCACCACAGTAAACCAACCAGTCATTCAGCCAGTCAGTGAGTTGGTTGTTGCTGTCGACGGCGTCGCGCTCGCTCACTTGAGACTTGTTGCTGCAGAGGCGGCGGTGCACAGTGGAACGCGTTTAATTTTTAAGAAGCGAAAAAGTTTTGAAGTGGATTTTTGCGGAAATTAGTTTTTAACAGTGGATTCTTCAAGAACACAAAGGTAAAATCAAAAAATATTAAATACATTTTTTGGATATCTGCTTTAATACACGAGTTATACTACGTTTCCACCGGAGATTTATGAGCTGATTAACCGCTGTTTTAATTTAGCTCTAAGTCTCGTTGTAAATCACCCAACAAAAGTAAATCTACTTCTAACTATATTTATTTTAAAACTTCATATAAAACTCAACAGTGCTACTAATATTGGCTATTTTCGACCAAATGGCACCTCTTAACTTTGGCAATTGCCATATAATTTCATTAAACACAAAGCAAAAGGAAAACAAATATTAAAAAGAAAAGGAAGCACAACATTAATTTTCCCGCTTATGGCATTTAACTGTCAAAAATAAAGCTCTTTCAGCCGGTAGAAACTGGTAGGATTTAACAACTAAACAACTAAATCTACAGTGGAAAAATAGTATTACACAAGGTGGAACATTTTGTTATCTGTAAACGAACAAATTAACTTTTCTGTTTTTAAACTTGGTATTAAATTTGTGTGAAAGGTTAAAACCTAGAAAGTGGTTCATAGAGCATTTTATTAATCTTAGAACTAAAAAAAATAATTAACAAGTAATGGTGCAACCTTTGGCCTGGCCAAATATTAAATACCCTACACTGCAGTGTTTTGAAAATTTTGCTTATATAGAAGGTGCCACGCCCTCTTGTCCGAGTTCGTCTAGTTTAAGCACAGAGCTTGCATTTATAGTCCTAAGTATTTGAGTGAAATTTAGTTGGATTATCTCAAAAAACTTTCAGCACAGCATTTTAAATCTTTTGCTTATAAAGGAAATGCCACGCCATCTTGTCTGAGCTCACCCAGTTTTTGCTCAGAGCTTGCATTTTTAGTTCTTAGTGTCTGAAAATTTAATTCAAGTATCTTAAAAAACGCTTTCGGTACAGCGTTTTGAAGCTTTTGCTTATGTGGGAGGTGCCACGCCCTCTTTTGAAAACATGAAAATCGTTTAAGAAATGTCCAAGTTATGGGTAATATTCACCCCTATTCTCAATTGTCGTTTCTATTTCCTTTCTGAGGCGTTTTAGTTTTTATCGTCGTCCCGTTTCTAAATTTGGAGTCTGGAAATATATTGGATCAATGAAGAGTGTTTATAGATGGGTTAGAAAAACGAAGCAATCACACTTATCATCGTTTACCTGACCCCTCGATTACCATCCCTTGTCGTTCCAATATATTTCAATATTTTTCAATATATAGGAACGATGAGGATATTTTATCGAGAGGTTAAGAAACCGAAGCAATCAAACACATGCTTCGTGTTCCTAACCCCTTTATTAACACTCCCCACAGATCCAATACATTTGCAGATTCTAAATTTAGAAACGGGACGACAATAAAAACTAAAACGCCTCAGAAACGAAATAGAAACGACAATTGAAAATAGGGGTGATTGTGAAGCCGTACACGACGATTTTATGTTTTGAAATGTTCAAAAGATCACAACTCCTTAACTGTTTCTTTTGGAAGATCAAAAAAGTAGATCGTGGAACGTTTTTTGAATTTTAGTACCAAAAAAGTACAAAATTTAGTACTTTCTGCCAAATACACAAAAGCTTGTGCTTAGAGCCTGATTCAATACTTTCCAAAATTAGTCTGAACATACAAATCGGTTAAGAAACAAGTTAGCAACATAGATTCTTGAAGAATTAAATGAGATGAGCACTAAATATGATCGTCTGTTTATGGTTAACATTTTCATAAAACTTTAATAAAAAAATTAAATTGCAAGTAGAAAAAACAATGGAAGTTGATGAAAAAATGTCAAATAACATTTTCATATGTTAAAAGAATGAAATTAAATAAAATGCATGACCACTGTGCACAAACAACACTTTCTCGCGTCTTTGCCTCTCTCTCTCTCCGCAGACATTAGCATGGATTATATAGCATTTAGTTTATCTTCATTGTACGCCCGGCCCCAAAAGCGCCACAGAGAATTTATCGCAAAAATGTTTATAACAAATATAAAAAGTTTAAGGAAAAACCATAATACAATATAATAAAAAGAAAAAGGCGAGATAAAAATTGTTTAATAGATCACATTAAAACGAAGAAAAAAAAAAAAAAACATTTTTTAATTTCTATTTTTAATTTTAAGTGCAAAAAGAAAAAATAAACGGCACACACACCGTCTTTGGCGCTCTTGTGCAAACAAAATGCTCACATTTAGCTCTTTGTTGACTCCCCAATTGTATATCTCTTTGCCAAATTGGCTATAAACTCCACAACAGTTGCAACAGTACGATGACGCGCTACTCTTTCCTCTCTCATTCTTTTTTTGGTGGTTTGGCTGTTATCACATCTTCTGGCTGGCTGTGTGTCTGTCTGGCTATCTGTCAGTTAGCCTGCTTGTCTTTTTGCCGGTTTGTTAGTTCATTCGTCTGTCTATCTATTCTCTCAGAGTATACGAGTGTGTTTTGAGAGAAATCACATCACATTTGATCAACGATCATTTATGGTTCTGCTCGTAGTAAAAGGGCGGCGCTCGGCTTATCAGTATTGATGTCGTCGATATTATGACGTAAAGAATGATGTTGTGTGGCATCAATGACGAAGCAATGGAAATTTCCACTGCATTTATGGTATCAGTCCTTTGAAATGTTGTTCATGTGCCATCAAAGCAAGTTTAGGCTTTTCTTTAAACATTTTCATCGTTTGAAAAGAGTTTTTCCAAAAGGAGAAAACATTTGTTCAGAATTATTGGTACCTTATGATTTCTCGAAAAAAAGTAAAACAAAAATCGATGAAGACATAAAAATTAGTACTTTTTACAGAAACAATTTTTAACACTTCAATATTTTCTTCATAAAATCAATGAAAATTTAGTACCAACTCTATACAGAACTTCCACTTCAATGAGAGAGGCTAGAGCTCTAAGTACAGTGCTAAACTGTATAACACCCTTAAGCACGAACTCGAACAGCACTTAACACACAACACTTGTGTTAATGATAGGCTTCCGATGCCTGATTAAATCAATAAAAAAAAATTACATTTATTTATTGTGCTTATTACACTTGATATTTTCTGCACCTGCCTAAAAGTAGGCAATCAAAATCAAAACAAACCAATACGAATGAAAGCTCATTGCTTTTGCTTGTTATCATCGTGTGAGTCACATTTTGTAGCAAAAACGAAAGCTTCACATTTTACTGCGCACGTGTCTTACTCAAAATATCGGCGGCTAAATAACGACGACGCGTCATATGCGAACTCTGTTTATTATTTGTGAAAAATTTAAAATGAAACGATAAGATTGGGATGTTAATTTTCACAAGTTGTCGAATTTTTGCATTCAATATCAATCATGATGACCTTTTTTCTTGATTTTTTAATTAAATTTTTGTTTTTTTTTTATGTTTTGGTGTTCAGAATTTGGCTTACCCTTTAGGTTGTTATCTTATAATAAAGTATTGATTTTATGTGATGAAAAACTTACCTGAAAAAAAGAAAAAAAGAATTTGTATTAAAAATTTGTAATAAATTTTAATTTAAAATAGATAAAAGCTAAGTATGATCATAAAATATAATAATATTATGGTGATTTCATTTGGTGCTGTGTACAACAATAAGTTTTCAGACAAAAAATTTAACAGGTGTTTCCATTTTCAATTGGTTCTACCCGAATTTCAATATGCACAGTAATGTAGCTCGACAGTGAGGTGTTTTCTCATAACAACTGAAATGAGTTCCTTGTAAGACGTTTCAGAAAATATTTTCTCGTTATCAAAAGCGGAGTGAATTGAAAGAAAACATAAATATAACATACTTTCAGGGTCTACGTAAAATGGGTGACATGTTTGAAATTTTAAAATTATTAATGTTACTAAAATCAATATCTTGAACCAGCGTATATATGTCTTCTGATGCAGAATTTAACCATTTTTGACGTATTATTTTTATGATTTTTTTTTTGACGGGCTAAACAAAAAAATTTCCCATATAAAAATGGTGTTTTTCGTCCCGAAAAAAAAACTAAAATTTTAGCGCAAGTTATACCTTTCGAACCGAAAAAAAACTTTGGGAAGAAACAATATTTGTGATGGGTTAACCTTAGAAACTAAATTTAAGTAAAAAAAAGTCTCTAAATCCAAATTTTCGGCCCCAGAGTGACGTAATATACCGAATTATGTATTTATTCAAAAATTCGAAAGAGTTGAGTTTTCGCCAGAATCAAAAGATTTTGTGAAATGTCTTACAACATACCAAGTAACATGTTTCCATTGTTACCAGCAAATTTCCTCTTTGACGAAACACCTTAATGTACAGAATACAAAAAAAAAAAAAATATACATATTACGGTGGGTCAAGTCAATTGTTTTTGTCAAGAGGAGTATATTAAAAACGAAATCTACGAAGAATTCCAAAAAAACTTCCCCACGAAACCATAAGTCTAAAATCAAAACATAGCTCCCGCCGAGAGACATAAAAATTTTCATTTGAAAAATTTTTATTCCTCAAACTCAAATCTTTATCATCTCTCGGCGGGAGCTAGGTTTAGATTTTAGACCCATAGGGGGTTATCGTGAATCAATATTATCGGGAAATTTTTCTCAAACTGCAAAAGAGAATGAACGGCAGCCATTAAGTCATTGGCCAATAAGTACCCAAATTACTCTTAGTATGAATTTTGGGTATTTCATGATGTCATCTTAGAGTGGCCATAACTTTCCAAAGGAAAATCGTAGATAACCACTCGAGCTATTTTTTGGAAAGGAGAAGAGCAAAATATTCTAGTGCACTTTACGGAATAGAGCAGAAAAAATCCTTACGTCCTTGAACTTAATTTGAAAAACAGCAAAAAACACCGTTTTTTGCACTTTTAGGTTAAAATATCTCAAAATCCAGACGAGGTAGAGGGATTCTGTTAGCAGTTTTGGACTAAGCACAACGAAATCTATATCTAGGAAAAGTTCACGTTCCAGGTCTGTACTCACATCAATTAAAGTGGTGCAAAACTGTCAGCATGTTTTCGAAATGGTTTTTTATTCATTATTTTTTTATGGTGTGAAGTTCGCTAAAATTGTTCACATATTTGAAAAGAGGAACTGAGCTTCCGTTTGGTTCATATTTCTTGTTGTTCATATAACTAGAAAGTACGCTATAGCAGTACTAAGTCGAAAACAGCAAACATGCTGACGGTTTTGCTTCTCACTGTATGAATAAGATTATCTGATGCAAATATCATCTCCACCATTAATAGTGTAACAAGGCTTAAAAAATATCTCGAAACAGTGATTTTTGCACTTTGATAGACTTGATAGAAAAAAAAAAAAAAAACAAGATTAGATTTGTAAGTAGGAGGTCCCACGCTTCCATGATCAGCTATAGAATACCGGAATGGAAAACCATTGTATATGTAATCGGGGTTCAACTGTATTTCATATGAAGTATGTAAAACATGAAATGGATCTCATCTTAAAAAGGACTTCTTTTCTCAAAAAATAAAATTGATAAAAAATCAATTAAAAATTTCTTTAACCCAAAATGTTCCAGAGAAACTAGGTCTTAATAGTCAAATATGACTTCAGACGTTCAAGTGAAGTGTCGAAAAAATTGAGATCTAGATAAGCCCATTATAACGATATTTCTCATAACTAAACTTCGGACGTCACCTGTCGCAGTTATGGAAAAAAAACACCATTTTGGCCTCTAGGCCGGTTCAGTCTCCAAAAAAAGAAAAACAAGTTTGGAAAAACCAACTCCTATTTCAGAGCTTACTCTGAAGTATCTCGAAAACAGAAAAACCAAAATTTTTTTGGACCGCCCTAAAAACCAGTCAAAATGGTCTTTTTTTCCCATAACTTCGGCAGGTGACAACCGAAGTTTGATTATGAGATATATCGATGTAAAGGGCTTAATTACTTAGAAAAATACGTTTCTGACGTCATATAGAGACTGAAGCGAAACAAACAAAATATCAACTTTTGGCTGTCTCCATCAGAGGCGTAGATAGGATTTTTCGGGAGGGGCCCCGGCTTACCCACAAGCGTTTTCATGCCAATTGTACATATCAAAATTACGTAACAAAGGTTACCTACTTATACGTGTTTTTCCAAGGTAATGAATACGCCCATGGTAACTATTGGTTTGAAAAATCTTATGTAAGACTGTAGAAAAAATGGAGAGACAAATATGCCAGATTTTTGTAGAACGTTATAAAGGGTTGCATCTTCCTTCTCAGATGTCAATATGAAAGAAGAGACCAGATTTTTAGTGAAGGGCAGTATTTTTGCAACACATCTACAGTTGAACAATAAAAATTGTATTAATTTATTAATTCCGGGCTGAAGTTAATCTCAATCGAACACTAAAAAGTTAAAAATAACTGTTAAGCTTCGTAATTAAACGAACAATTTTATTGTTGTAGAATAGAGTAGAGGTTTGATATAGTCTCAAAAACAAAATTAAAGAAACCATAAATTAAACGTTTGGGCAAAAAAAAAGAAACAGCTGCTGTTAAAAGAAAGACGACATATTTATTTTTGGCAAATAAAAGTGGCATTCAATCAAAATGCAAACTAAAAAAATGAAAAGCAAATGCGAAAAACCCGAAAAACCAGAAGCAGGCTACTAAGAAAGCTGCAGATGACGCAAATGGATCATCACACTACACATTGACCGACCAAGACGCAAGTTATTGACCCATATTTATACAAATATGTGGCTGCCCCCAAAAAAGAACGTTGTTGTCTACCTTCAATTTGTATGAACATTATTTTTATTGGTCTGTCGGTGGAATGCTTTGCTGAGTTGTTGTTTTTGTCGTCAACATTTGAATAATTGCGCGCTGCCACAACAAGCCTACAAAAATTCAATGAACGTGAGCGTGACACGCTTGAAGAAAACAAAAAATTTGCATTTCATTTATTTGGAAAAAGAAAAAATCGAAAAATTTACAAATAAAATTAAATAGTTTTGTTATGGTCTGGAAAATGTTACATTTAAAATTTATGACGACAATCAAAATTTTTGGCTTTTTTCTCTCTGTCCCCCCTATCGCCAGTCGATTATTTGAGTGGCAACATTTCACTTGGGTTTTGTCGAATTATTATTAAAACAATCAAATTTGCGCTTTAGCCTTGGCCATGTTCCAAATTGCATACTAAAATAATTAAATCTGTGTAAAATTGTGTTTTGTATGATTTGTGATTTGATTCAGCTAAATTAAATGCCATGATAAATAGCAAATGAACAAGGGTAGACACATGTGTTTATAGTATCTATAAATGAATAACAAAATAATGGGGGAATTGCAATGCATTTTTGATTAAGTGGCATTTTTTCCTGTTTGAATTAGATGTATATGAAGAAATTTCATCCATTTAAAAGATTTAGCTTGTTGCTTTCGAATTTCGCTTACTTTGAGCGCAAGCACTTTTGTTAGTATTTTTGTTGGAACTGAGAACTCTCATAAACTTTCCGACTCGTTAAGACCAACCTTTTATATGGGAATCTAACTATCACACCGTGCAGCTAGTCTTCTCAAACAGTTCAGCTGATATTTGATCCTTGTGACAGGTAGTAACAGCCAAATCCAGTTCAGAAGCTTCAAGAAGGACTGTTCTTGTTGTCAAAAGGTTTCCCTATTATGTTCAAATTTTGTTTAAGAAGTGTGGTGCCGCCCATTATTGTTCACTTGAGACTGAAAGGAATTGGTTCACTATTGGGCCACTATACAAATATGCAGTCAGTCACGAATATTCTATAAAGGTCTGGCACATTCATATCCTACAGTTTACGCTTACGTTAAAATGATGTTGTCACACACATTGTTACTTTACGATTATTTCTGTGCTAAACAAAAACAAAAATGTTCATATCTCTAAAACTAATTGGCACATATTCACATGAAAAGTGGGCGGTGTCACGTCCCCAAAAAGCTAATTCATCATATATCTAAAGCAACTTGACGCCGATAGTTGGAATTTGATTCATATATATACAGTGTTGGAAAAAATAATAGGGACACACATCTCATTATAACGCATGCAGAAATAATATTTTTCTCTGCATGCAGTTTTTGGTAGAATCCACAGTAAAGTTACGTTATACAACGGGACCTTAAAACGACAATCCCGTTTTATTAGCAAATATTGCTATTTCGAAAAAAAAAACTATAATAATTGTCCATACTTCGTTTTGGGGCTGGAAAAAATGATAGGGACAAAACATGATTTTGAGCTCTTGATACCTGTTATAGAGCTGATTGTTGATTTAAAAGTGGTAAGATGTGTAGTGAAAAAATGTTAGGTATTTGATAGATTAAAGCAAAATTTACGCAAAATAGGTTGAGGAGTCTACTGTTCTGAAGAACAGGAACATATAATAAACAATCAAAGGATAGCGGGTAAAACCATAAAGTAAATTGTGGATATAATGAATTGCTTTAAGACAATGAACTTTAACGCTTTGAAATCAGTAACGGAAAAAGAAAAAAAGCGCCAAACTTCAAGACTGTTTGATAACATTGTTGTGAGGCATTCGAAAAAAAAAAATGCATTTCTTTTGTCCACTGACCTCAAGCTAGCTCCAAGAGCTTCAGTTACAAGCCGCATTGTAAGAAGCAAGCTTCGAGAAGCAGGACTGTGCGGCAGAAGTGCAAGAAAAGTAAAATTTTTAAGCCAAAAGAACATATCCCAGATAATTAATTTTGCCACCAGGTTCAATTTTCATCAAAACTGTTAAAATCTGCTGTGGTTTGACGAAACTCAAATTTATTTGTTTGGTTCTGGTTGTAGATTGTTTGTTAGATGATCTTAGAATGCAGCATTCGAAACCAGATACACTTGGAAGCAAGTTAAACATGGTGATATGATATCATCATATGGTCTTATTTTTTGCGGCTGAAGTTGCGTCAGTATTATAGATTAAAGACCGAATGTATGCAGCAGACTTAGTAAGTATGTTGATATCCTCTATACAGTTAGGCGGCCTTACGTGGGAGAGAAAATTCCTTTGATCTGAGATGTCATGCATGGTAATAATCCCAAACATTCAACAAAGCTAGTGAAGTCATGAATAAATCAAAAAAAAAAAAAAATATCACGGTTATGGATTGGCCATCATCGTCACCGGATCTCAACCCATCCTCAAATTGCATAATATATTTTCCAGGGCAACTGATTAATTAAAGGACATGGTTGAAAACTTAAAAAAATTGCTTGTTCCTATTATTTTTTCCAACACTGTACGCATCGGAACAAATAATCAGGCCTATCACTGAATCCATCGTAGATACGAATTTCGTGAGATCTACGAAAATGCCATTATTGAATTCGAATTGCTACGACGTGAATTCAAAATTCGTAGATTGGGATCACTTACTCCATCCGAAACTCAAATTATTTTTTAATTTTCGACGACTAGATATGACTACCGAAGAAATATCATAATTTTATTTAAGAAGTACTTCAAACTCCATGAGTGTCGAAGTTACGTTCGTAATTTGTTAAAATCAATAATAGCATTTTCGTAGATCTCACAAAATTCGTATTTACGATGAATTCAATGATAGACCAAAATATTCTTTCTGTTTTGATAAATCAAAACAAACATATCTTTGCAACTGCAGGGATTCTTTTACATCCATCATAGAAAAATCCTTGAACCTAACTGCGTTGCTTGAAGCAATAACTTTAATAAAAGAGGTAAAAGGCAACAGGTGTAAAATAACGATTAGAGCTGCGGTAGGGCATGCACCCTCTCTAGTTTTGTCTGATTATAGCCTTTGCTAGTAGCCGGCCACCAAAATAGGGAGCCATAAGTGAGGATTCGACGTACTACTGCTGTTTACATCCAAAGTACCATCCTCGGTTGAAGTCCCCATTAAGTTGATACAATTATATCGGTCAAATAACCGATTATTGTGGCATACTTTAAAAAAAAAAAAAATGTTTCAAATAAATAAAATATTCCAAGTATGAGTCAAAAACTAAATAAAGAAAACAACTTTTCACTGCATTGCCGACAAATAAAACATATTGCCATACGATATATATAATCGTATGAATAAACAAACAAAATTCTATATGCAACTTAAGGTCATTTGGATCGAGTGTGGTGCAAAAATAAAATGTATTTATGAATGTGCGTACTTATATAAAATTGATTTTATTTTGCTTTTAAATTTTAATAAAATGTAATTTAAATTGCAAAATGTTAACGTATTGGTAAGTAAATACATATACTATGATAGTGCCGGTGCTTATGAAAACGATTAAGTTAAATTTTTTGCACCTAAAAACATAACATTTGATTTAAAAAAATTCAATATTAGAGTATTTCAACAAATTTTATCTAAAGCGCTTGGCCCAATGTTTACTTTAAGTAGAAAATATTATTCAAATTTTTACAGAAAACAGTGAAAATTCTGCTTACAAACTAAAACGTAGCATCTCAAATTTAAAATTTCCACTCAGAATAAAAACATAAAAAAAAACTTATTAATTATAATAAAAAAAAAACATTTAGTTGTGAGAAATACGTATGCTTGCACATGTGCGAATTATATTTTCGAAATTCGAAAACCATGAAGAACACAAAACAACAACAAAGTGTTGTGTTAAAAAAATAAAGTTGATCGTGAAATGACGAGTTTTACCTTCAACGAGTCTGCAACGATTTATTTTCATGCCAACTAAATTTGTGGTTTTGCACTTTTCTTTTGTAATTTATAAATGAATTTACTTTTTTATTAAAAGAATTTTTATAGAAACATTTTTGTGTATGGTATGTTTGAACTTTTAAGTACTTTTTTCTTTAATTTAAGTAATATTTCTTTAAATTAAGTACATAGGAACTTTAAATATACCACATATATATTTTCTTTAATTAAAAATAAACTTTTTCTTTTCGAAAAAAAGGCCACCCGTTGTCGCCGACGAACAAACACCGTAAACGCACTTATGTGGAAAAACCCAACACTAATAATACTAAACAGCAACAGCAACCAAATTACAACGACAGCATGTGTTGTAGTTGAGCAAAAGGAGTTTTTTTTTTGGGAGCAACTGCTGCCTGCTGTTGTCTCTAATACGAAACGCGCTACGCGAATTGAATTTACTTTTGTAGACGCGCGATTTGTACTAAAAATTTAAATCTGAAAAACTGACTGAAAAAATCAGAACAATCCCCACAAAACTAAAAGTGAACTGACTGAACTCTAGAGGAGAGCAAGCAACAGCAGTGGCGCGCATACACAAAAATCAATGAAATACAACAAACAGCAACACAGAAAACAGAAAAAAAATATCAAAATTAAGAAGAAAACATGAGCGCAACAACAACAAAATAAGATACAAATTTAATACAACAACAACAACAACAACAAAATGTAATACGTGAAAATACAAAACGACGACGACGCTGACGCTGAAAGGAAAATTTAAGTATTTAAATGAAAAAAAAAAAAGAAACTTATACCTAAAAAAAAAATAAAACCAGAAACAGAAAAAAATTCAACTGAAAATAAATCAATGATTGTTGTGCACTGCAACAGCAAAAGAGTAAAAGTTTTCAGAACATGAGCACCGGGAGTAATCAGATTAGCAGCAGGAACAGCGACGCAGCAGTGACATTAGCCGTATAGGAAAAATCAAAAGAAAAGGTGGCAGCACAATTACACAAAATAAAGAAAAAAACTCCTAGAGAATGCTTGCACTTTTTGAAAAGTTGCCAGATGTTCACTTTTTACAAATATTATATAGGTCAAGCAAAGAAAAGATGTATGTCCACTAGACTTCTAGGCTTCACTGCTTTGTATGGATAAAATTGGAATTTTTTTTCGAACACAAAAATTTTATGTAAATTAGACATTAATTTCCTTGGCTTAGTTTGGTTTGTATAAAGTTTAAATTGACTTAGAAAAGGTTTAATTTGTTTTTATAAAAGTTTAATTCGATTTGGAAAAAGTTTAATTTGATTTAGCAAAATTGTAATTCGGTTTGGAAAAGGTTCGATTTGATTTGGAAAAAGGTTTAATTCGGAAAAAACTTTGATTTGGAAAAAAGTTTAATTTGATCTGGAAAAAGTTTAATTTGAATTTGAAAAATGGCAGGTACATGGGCTGCTATATATATTTCTGGCCTAGGCAACACTTATGTCAATAGCTAAAATCTGGCAACACCATAATAAAGTTTGACATTTTTTAGCATAAACGTCCTCACAACGTTTTGATGTACAAGTGCTATTAATTTTTCCATTGATAATTTAAGCGATTGATAAATTATGGGGTTTCCAACGAGAACAAACGTTTTTTACAACTAAGTGTTCATGCAAAATCGAATGTATTGGAGTGGAACTAATGCCCAAGGATGCCTCTATCTCACGGTATGTCACATGACGATCTTGCATTATCTGTTCAGGCACGGCATCAATGTTCTCTGGCGCAACGGCCGTTTTTGGACGACCTTCACGGAATTCGTCTTTGAGCGAGCGTCGGCCACGATCGAATTCATTAAACCAGTTTTGCACAGTGCTATAGGATGGTGCTTTATCGCCATAAAAAGGTTTAAGTTCATCGTTGCACTCTTGTCGTGATAATCCACGTCGAAAGTTGTGAAAAATTATCGCACGAAAATGTTTACGAGTTAATTCCATTTTTTGCCAAATTGATTTTTTCAAGTCACTGTAAACAAAACAAATGATGGTCGTACGTCAAAACGTTATGAGTACGTTTATGCTAAAAAATGTCAAACTTTATTTTGGTGTTGCCAGATTTTAGCTATTGACATTAGTGTTGCCTGGGCCAGAAATATATGTATGTATATAGCAGCCTACGTTAATTTGATTTGGAAAAAAGTTTAATTTGATTTGGAAAAGGTTTAATTAGAATTGGAATAATGGCAAGTCAATTTTCACTTGAAAAAAAGGATAATATGTTTAGAAAAGGTTTAATTTAATTTGGAAAAAGCGTATTAGAGTCGGTAAAAGTTTAATTTAATTTGGTAAAAGTTAAATTCGGTTTGGAAAAGGTTTTATTTGAATTGAATTGAATTCTGTATTGAGTCTTATATCAGCGAGTAAACTAAATATCTTGTTCAAACTAGTATCTTTTATATATGCTATAAAAGTATTGCCTGCTCAAACATTAACAATATTACAGATAATAAATTAAAAAAATGCCTCATGGCTATGTTTTCTTTTAACAGAAATTTTGCTCTTGCTCCCGGAGCATTTAACTTGTTTCAATTTAACGTTTGTTTATAAAATATACAATGTACTTAACCTAAATCTAAATGAAGGTTTAATTTGGAAAAAAGTTTTACTTGATTAAGAAAAGGATTAATTTGAATTGGAAAAATGACAGGTCAATTTTATTTGGAAAAAGGTTAATTGTTTAAAAAATATTTAACCGACGGAAGACACCCGCTAAAAAACAAAAAATGTAACCCAAATGTGGTCGGAAACAAATTTTAAAACTGCATACAGTCTATGCTATAGACCTAGTCGGTCTATGAGAGGTTTTTGCTCTACGCAATTACCGCCATCCTTACCTAACCTAAAGAGACTAATAAAGACTACAAACAATGTTTCTGATAGTGTTTAATCAGGGCAAAACTTCTACAAATTATGTGCTTTTGCTTTTTTAACGAATTGGCGTATGGAGCAAAAGAGGTCTTAGACGCCGATTTGTAAAAGTTTTGTCCCGTTTAAGCACTATCAGAACAGTCTTTATAGTTTTTATTAGTCTTTTTGGGCTTATGGGGCAAAAGAGAACTCAGACGGCGAAATTTCTTGCGTTCTCCAATAAAATAAAGTTTGACCCTTTAACGACGAGGTCAAAAACGCGCAGCGATTTCAAAATAAAAATTAGTCAAAATCGATACATTTGGTGGGCCAAGCAAAACTTTCATCTAAGCAAAAATAAAGTTTGCAGAGATACTTGCCTGTCGTCTTTAAAGGGTTAAAACCGACATAAGTTGACTTTTTTAGTATCGACTACTAGAACAAGTTGCGATAAATTGGAATTAAGCAAAATATTCGAAATTTTGTATTCACCACAAAAAACTAAAAATTAAGCAGATCAAAATAGAGTGGCAGCTTTAAAGCAATGCCACTTACACAAAATTAATTTGAACAACACAACAATCGCAACACAGCGCATAGGCAGTGATGAATGACAAACCCAGCTAAATATGTCCTATATTTAAATTGTTAGTCAAATGAAATTACCTGTCATACACACTGTGTGTTTCTAACGTCAACTAAGCAGGTATTCAACCACTACGATATCAGTCTTGACGCATAGTCACGCCTTTAAACAGGCGGTTTTTTTATACCTTTTTTATTTAAGTTTACAAACTGCAGTACAGTGGGCTTAAACTTGAATAAAGAAACTTGAAGTGATGCAATCATAGTTTCATTATATTGACCCATTGTACTCTACAGCACTACTGACTGCTGACCGATGTAGCAAAAAAGACCGACAACAAGGTAACATTGTCATATAATCAAGTTTACATCAATTTGTGTTGACATGGAAAATTGAAAAATTGAATTCAATCGCAATGTCATATTGAATTATTAAGTTAACCATTAAAAGGAACCAAAGTGCATAGTTGCAGTTCCACCATTACAAACTCTGGCATATGAATATATACATACATATATACACTTAATGCACATCGATATGTACTATATACCCGTATGTAAGCAATTGTTAAGAAATGAATGCGGTGTTCTTAAGAACATTTCTTTCAAATATCTCAAAAGTTTTGCAATTAAATGACAATGTGTATATAAGAGTTATACGTAACTTATTTAAAAATTAAATTAACAGTTTATCCCAAAACATTTTGAATCAATTTTCAAAAAACTAAACGAAATCGAAAATGTTTGACCAAATATTTTACAATAAGCCAGATGAAAGTTTTTACGCAATTGGAACGAACCTTTTTACACAAAAATTAAGTCAATTTATGTATAAACTAGTGCAGTATTTTAAAAATTTTGCTTATATAGATGGTGCCACGCCCTCTTGTCTAAGTTCACTCAGTTTTTGCTCAGAGCTTGCATTTATAGTTTTTAGTATCTGTGTGCAATTTACTTGGATTATCTCAAAAAACGTTTTGAGCTAGCGTTTTGAAACTTTGCTTATATCGGAGGTGCCACCCCTCTTGTCCGAGTTCATCCAGTTTTCCGCAGAGCTTCCCTTTCTAGTTCTTTGTGTCTGAGTTAAATTTAGTTGGATTATCTTAAAAACCTCTTTCAGTATGGCATTGTGAAACTTTTGCTTATATGGGAGGTGCCACGCCCTCATGCCCGAATTCGCCTAGTTTTCGTCCAGAGCTTACGCTTACTATTTCTAGTATTTAGTGTATTGCATTTTCGTGAAAAATACTCTTAAAGTTGCATTTTGAATATATTTTTTGTATGGGCGGTAGGCGTGTCCGTTCACCGATTTCGCTCATTTTTAATTCCCCGAGCTAACTTTGACGACTGAGGCAGAATACTAAATTTCATTGAATTATGTTGCTCAGCTTTCCCAAAAAATGTATTTCCACGCACACCCAGCCAGCCAGACGGACATGGCTATATCGACTCAGGAGATGACGCTGATCAAGAATATATGTGACCTGGTCAAAAAAAAATTTTTTTTAATTTTTTGCCGATTCGCATAAATTGACATTTAAATTTAAGTGTTTTCCAGCTATTTTCAAGAAATTTTTTTTTTTCGCACGTAAGCCCCGTCTTCATAGACCAAGTCACATATATACTTTTCTATACCTGCCACGCCCCCTTCTATGCGTTACAAACGGAAGGACAAAGTGATTATACCCAGGGTGTAGGGTATAAAAATACGAAATAAAAATTTATGATAACTTTTTAAAGATAACTATAAAATTCGACATAAATTTATCCACTTTCTAATTCTGTTTAGTCAATTTGTGGTGGTCCCTTTCAAAAAGCATCCAACAGACATGCTTTTTGAAAGGGATATGAAGTAATCATCTTTATTTTATAAAAGTCAATAAAGCAATTTGGTTTCTATTCTACTTATCTCATAGGAGTATTACAGAATTGTTTTTCTTGAAGTGTTTTAAAAGTGACTCATATTAAACAGGATTTAACGACATAAAAAGTCCAGAAAGTCTGATTCTCGAAACAAGTCAATCTCAAAATGATTGAAAATAATAGCAAAAGTCAAGAGTCTCAGACAGCTTCACGATAGCACGTGCAGTATTTCTAAAGGCTAAAAAATCGATAAAAATTATCTTCAATATTTAAGCAAGAAGCCAAAGTCTTTTAAGATCCGCTGAAAGCCAATGGCAATGTAAAGAACATATTTGTAAAATCCTTAAACCCACATCCACCACACATCTTCAACTAAGTTAGTCGAATTCAATCTTCTGCACATTATATCAATGAAATAGTAAAAGCTATCCAGTATTGGAAGAATAACAATGCTTAAAGCATTGGCTGCACGACATTCGAGTCAAGTTTCGAAAACGATTGCAGTCACTGAATTAAAAATTTTAAATTTCCACCAAAATGGAACGCCAAAGTCAGTGTATGTAATGTTAAACAGTTTACGTAAATTGAAGAAAACAGTTTAAATTGATTTGTAAAATTAGGGTGATTCATTTAAGGACTGTATCGAAAAGTAACTGGACACTTTCGTTTTCTTGTATTGTAACTAAACTGTTTTTAGTAATTTTTACTTTTAACTTTTTTAATAAGAACAACCAAAGTGAACATTTTAAAACAAAGGCTTTTACCATACTAATAATACATATATTAGAAGTTAAAAAAAATGCAAATTGTGGTGCCAAAAGAGATCCTCATTGTTTGCAACTTGCAGTACTACATTGTTAAGTCCAAAAATGTCTGTTCGAAAAAAATAAGAACAAATAGAGAATAAATACGACAGTAAGTCACAATATGTTTCTAATAGAAAATATACTTATTACATTTAATATGAAGTAGTTCCACCATGAAATTGTATTACTTCTGCACATCTGGACCTCATAGATGCTATCAGAATGCGGCATCCGGTAAGCGGTATGGCCTTCCAAGTATTCTTCAAAGCTTCCCATAATTCTTGAGCATTTTTTTGGTTTCGCATCCCTTACTCCTTTCTTAACATATACCCAAAGATGTTCTATTGAATTAAGGTCCGACAATTGCGCTGGCCACTCCATGACCCTAATATTTTGGACTCGAAATCAATATTCTGCTTTTTTGATGTGCTTCGGCTCATTGTCTTGCTGGAAGACCCATTGCAAATGAATTTTTTCTTCAGAGTAAGACAGCATAACCGTCTCTAATATTTTTTCTACATAATGGAAGGCAACCATATTGCTGACGATCTTTACAAGAGGTCCAACATCATTCGATGAGAAGCTTCCCCATCATTTTGAGAGCACCGTGTTTTCCTATTTTTGTGGTAAATTTTACATGATTTGGGGGATGTCTAACAAATTGTTTTTCTTTGTCTCCATCCTAATCAACAATGCAAAACAAAAAAAAAAAAAAAAATGCTCAAGAATTAACTATGGGAAGCTGTGAAGATTACTTGAGAGACCATACCGCTTACCAGATGCCGCATTCTCATAGCATCTATGAGGTCCAGGTTCGTGCTCGTGTCGGGCCGGGCCTCAAACATTAGGCCCGTTCCCAGCTCTAAAACAAACACATATCGATTTAATTCAAATTGGGTCTTTGAAGAAAAATATTTCTGCCTCCAACTTACGTATCAGATGTGTATTCGCTACTTCGGTGTATTATAGAGCTTCAGGAATAGCGAAAAGACTTTGTTTTTGGACTTTTAAATTAGAATATCTCAAAATCTTGATTCAGCTTCGAAAAATACATCGAAAATAAGTTTTCTTATATTTTAACGCGGTTTTTATTTGTCAGTTTTTTTTTTCTTTTTGCATGCTATTAATACACGTATCCTCTGCTTATTCGCAAAAAGGAGTTGTTTCGATTTTCATTTGCTTATACTCTGACTCAGAAGAAGTTAATGAGTAAAACCCCATCGAAAAAACTTCAGAGATGAAACTTCGGGGATCTCCCTATCTTCTCGGAAGAGAAAAAGTACCCTCAAAATGAATAATCCGTAGTGTACAACATTAGCTTTGTTATTAAAACATCAATTGAAGTTTTACATTTAATATTTGCCTTTCAATACAGCAGAGTTTTAAGTAAGACAATTAAATATTTATATTAAACATCAATAATTAATTGATTGCTTATAATTGAATACGTTTGAAACACATAGTTAAATGGTTATTAGAACGTTAAGCTTAATCAAAATGCCAACACATGTTATTAAAGCGATATGTGTTGTGTGTAATTAATTAAAGTTAATAGTGTTAAAATGTTTGAAAGCTGGAGGCGACATTATTTTCTGCCTTATTAACAATATTTATCAATGTGAAAAAGACCAAAATAATGACTAGGTATTGAAATAATTTTAGAATTTAACAAATTCAATATTTAAGTAGCATTATTTTATGTTTAAGACATACAATTCTTAATTCATTTATCTTCGCATTCCTGACGGAAGTGTAAAAAAATACAAATGCTACATTAAAGAACATTGAAATGAATTTCATTATTTGCATAAAATTCATTTTAAATATAAGAGTTCTTAAGTATATATTTTAAATAAAATACTCGTCCTAAAGTGTAAACCCACTGGCTTATTTATGCAAAATTCAAATAACAACAATATAATACAAATATTCCGACTTACTGCTTGTTTTAACGCCTCCCAGCACCAAGTTAGGCGGCTGCTTATTACCCTCAGCAAATGAGGTTGTCCTTGGACGCCCACTCATGTCGTCGTCGTCTTCGGCAACGGCGGCGGCGTTTTTATTTGGATTTAGGGTATTTTCAAAAACGTCACTAATATCCTTTGTAGAAGCCGTAGTTGCTATTTTAACGAGACCACTGCAGCTGCGGATGTTCTTTGTGGGGGGATGCAAAAAAATTGCACTTTTTTTAATGTGTGTGTGTGTGTATGTACGTGTGTGTTTCACTCTCTCGGTCTAGATTTTTTGCTTCTTTTCGAAAATAGTTTAAATAGTTGTTGTTGTTTGTTAACAAAGAATGTTTTTGTTGCTATTCTGTATATATCTGACATATATATATACAAACAACACAGATGACAATTGAATTTAGCGTTTTTTTCTTTTCTTTTCTACTGCTAATAGAGACAATTTGGAGTATCCTGATAACGTTTAGAATCTGAAAGATGCAAGGAAATGGAATGTTAGTATAGTTTTGGGAATAAATAACAAACAAGATACATTTTGCATACTTAATTGCGTAAATTCGGCGCTGTTGTTGTTGTTTGTTGCGTTTCAAATATACAACTTTACGTAATTTTCTTCTTGTTGGTTGTTCTCCTTTATTCACACTCTTCTTCTCCTGCTGTTGTTAATTAATTTTTTTTGTAATATTTATAAAAAAGAAATATTACAATTCTCTCTCGATTGTGTTCAAAGAGTTGAGAGCCCCCACCAAGTTCAAGTTTTTTGTTGTGGTTTTTGTTTGTTGTTGTAAATTGCACAATTGTAAAAGTTCATTTAACTTATTTAAAATAAAATAACAAAAAAAAGGAAATTGTTGTTTGTTGTTCTTCAATATGCCAAAGTGTTGTAATGGTTGCTGTTTTCGATTGATTTACATTTCAGCGATGTTTTTGTTGTTGTTGTGGTTGCGATTTGAAAAATCTGAAAAAAAAAAATAAAAACAAAAATTTAATTATTTCATTAATAGGTGCAGTGGGTTTTGCCCCCTGGACAGTTGTTTTTATAAAAATAATAAATTTAATCATTTTTTTTTTTTTTGAAAATGGAACAAGTTCATACAGAGGCAAAAGTAATGTCATAATATGAATTCGCTGATACTTTGTTAGAAATGGATAAAATTGCGCTCTGCTTTCGCGAAAAAGTTTACTTAATGGTGCAGAATTGATGGCATTAAGTTGAAAAGATTCTATCGATATGGCATATAATGAGTAGGACGTTACTTTTGCCCTTTTATGGACTTATTCCATTTTTCCCATTTATTAATTTTTATCATACATAAAAACATTTTTTTTTTTTTGTTTTTATTAAATAAATTCTATTATTTTATATAAAGGCGCGTGGGTGGCATCGCGAAATGATCCAATGTATGCTATTTGCGTCAAACAGTTTCAGAGTTATAACGAATAAGTTTTTTGCGAGGCGTTGCAACGCTTATTTTTTCATTCGATATTATTTGTCTCGACGTATTTTGTTTTCGAAAGGCGTGGCACCGCCTACTTTTCCAGTGAAGTTCATTTGTGCCAGTGCCCTTGAGATATGTGTCAAATTTCATCTATCTACATCAAATAGTTTCAGAGATATAATGAATTAATTTTTGAAAGGGGGAGCGTGGCACCACCTACTTTCCTAGCCTATAACCTAGCATTTTTCAAATTTCATCACAAATGAAAATATGCAAACTATGCTAACACATAGGAAACAGCAAAAACAAATATATAATTAAAATGCTCGTAGCTACACGACTTAATCGGCATTTCTTAAAAGAAATCTCAGTGGAATTCAAAATTGTCATGGGGAATTGTATAAAACAGGCAGTGGCGGATCCAGCATTGTCAAGAGGGGAGGCCGATTGACTACATTTCTAGTTAATAACAGAATGTTTTCAAAATCTTCACAAATAATTTAGGTTTGAGAGAGGGGGCGATCGCCCCATTGCCCCCCCCTTGGATCCGCCACTGAAAACAGGTCGACTGTTTATATGGATGACCACTTAAATGTGTTTGTACACGAATCAGCAATGTCAAATGAGAAAATCTAAAGATTTCAAGATTGCACGAGCCTAAGCCCAAAATTAATCAGTTCGAGGACAGTCACACAATTACGTATTCTCATTACCTTGGTTAATCAAATTGAAACAAGAAAAAACCAAAGAGCAAAGATCAGCGCTCGCATTATGACATAGCTTGGTTTTTTCTCTCACAGTTGATTTGTTAACCTTTTCAGTGGCAAGATAGAAATAGAAGGTCCTATACTGCGAGGAAAAATATTGCTTTCAGTTATACGAATCCGAAGTGCCAAGTTCAAACGATGAAAGACCATCTGTAGACGGTCTTGGAAAAATTAGGCAAATAGTTCAAACAAAAACCTGACAAACATTACAGAATTGCTACATCACGTCAGAATTTCGATAAATTTTAATATAACTTTGCAAAACACACGATTTTACGTTATTTTTGGGGTTACAAAAATTGGAATATCTCAAAATCCTGACGTGATGGAAATAAACCAAGTTCATATTCGTGAATAGGAGGTCCCAAGCCACCATAAACGGTTTTAAAAATCAAGAGATGAAAAAAAGTGGAAAATTTGCAGGGCTGAATTACTTTTAATTGAACTTTTAGTCATATATTTGGAAAGACTATTTGGTTTTTGAAATCAAAGTAATCGAAAGATTTTCGGACATAATCCCTATTTACGAAGTAGGGATTATGCCCGTTGGGATTATGTCCGGTAACCTTTTCTAACACACAATAATGACAAATTAAGAATCGATTAAAAACACGGCTTTCATGACTTTTGTATGCTTCGTTTCGATTCATCAGACCATTTTGTTTTTGGATTTATAGCAATAAAAAATTGCTGAGATTTGAACCAGCGTTGTTCATGGTAAATATCTTCAAAATCTTTCAATTTCTTTCTTATTGGCGGACATAATCTCCATTCACGAAATGGGGATTATATCCGGCACCGTTAGAAAATGCATTGAAAAATTTATATGAAAATATAAATATATGACTAAAAGTTCAATTAAAAATAATTTTCATAAAACATTAAGTAACACAGTTAAAAATTCTTAAAATAAGTAATAAATGTATAATTACACATAGAATCTAAATAATTTTGCAGTTGAACAATTGTTTATAAATTATGTAATTTAATTTTTAGTAAATTTCTCAACTGCACATTTGCAAGAAAATTTAAAACTTTTTTCACTGATTTTCTTTTATTTACTTTGTAGTTCAGTTCAACAAATCATCTGCACAATTCCTACATATATGGTACAGCATTGTGTATGCACGAGTGTGACACATTTTTTGGCAATCTGTACAGATAGATAGCAGAGGCATATTCACTCACTGTAAATAAAAAAAAAATATACAAAAAAAGTTTGAACTCATGAGACTTTAAGTCTCTACGGAATTGCTTTTCTTTTCTTTGAAGGATGAATTACTTTTCATACGATTACGTGGGTGTGATTTGTGCAAAATCATTATACGGAACAAGCATGTCAATAACTTGAAAAGATAATTTTTTAAATTGCGAAATATAACTCTTTTTTCAAGTGAAACGTCTACACAATTTTAATTTTAAATTCAGAAAAGTAATACATAATTGAATTGTTAGGGATGTGCGCGAATATCATTGGAATCAAATAGAGTTATTCAATTCGAATTGTTCGAATACATATTTTGTATTCTTCGAATATCTCGCATAATTACAACCATTGGAATTATTTGAAACATTCGAATAAATGACATTCAATTTAAGTGCACATTCCTCTATAAATAGTCTTGAGCCAATTTGTCACCTTTTTGTTCAAAGCAAGTTTTAAGTAAGAAAATCGAGAAGGGGCCGGATTCTACACAAAAGCAGCAATTTTGACTAGCAAAAAAAGTCTTCTTATATTATACTTGGAATAATTTGCAGGTCTCATAATTAACGTAAAAAATCACCAGGAAATTATATTTTCATTTTCCAGTTTAATTTCCATAGTGGCATGGCAAAGGCATTTTCGCACATAAACGAGTGTAAAAACGAATAATCGTAAAAAATCGACAGGCAATTATTTAGTCATTCTCCATGATGGTAAATTTCAAAACATCTACAGTAAAAGTGTAACACGGTAAAGGCACAGAAGTAAAAAATGTTTAGCCCATAAAGAAGAATGAAATTTCATTCCACGGTGAAGGCATACTTGTTCATACAATCAAAATTAATAAAAAAATTTTGGGTTGAAGACTTAAATAAAAAATTAATAATCAAATTCAGAAGAAAACATTTTTAGCCCAAAAAATTGGGATTACGAATCTGTAGAATGTTTTTTTTAATGTTTAGTTTTAATTATTGTGATTCAATTAGATCCAAATTGATCAAAATTGGGGAATAACTAATTTTTCCAGTTAAAATGTATATTGTGCAACGTTATAAGCTTCTAATCATGCAAAGAATTTGTTTACTAGTAATTTTATAACCCTGGATGGTTTAAACATCGTCAAATCGACGAACATCTCCTACTTTTTTAATTTTTTCTCTTCTCTCACTGTACTATACTGTAATTTTTTCAGAACGTCAATTGACTTACACTTGCTTTTGTCAAGTGCATGGGCTTTTTGGCTCTGTCTGTTAAGTTTGCTCTTCGAAACGACTAACAATACTTTTGTGTGATTTTATTTTTGAATGGAAAACGATGTTTTCTAATGATTCTTTTACACGTTAAAGATAATAAACTTAATATTTTTGTTTTCATTTTTTAAGTTGGTAAAAATAATGCCTTTTACTGCATTTGATGAACTACTTTTTCGGTGGGAGTAAATTTTAGTACGTGTTAGTCGAATCGACTAACGTATAAAAATATGCATAACCCTTTAGGGTTAAGAAAATGTAATAAGACTTACAAGTTTTTACAGTTTTTATAATACTTCAATGACGTAAAATCATTCCGTGATAGATAGTCGTAACTGCAACGTCTGAATATTTTCATCACATGAAGAACAATGAAATGAAGTTCTTTTTATAGTAACACCATTTAAAAGCCAAATTTGACATTTTTTAAGGTGCAAAATTAGTGGGATGCAAAAGAATTAGGGTTTTTTTGTGGAAATCCTACATGTAAAATATTACAATTTTTGCACACAAGCTCAGAAATTACAATGCTTAGTAATGAGTAAGAGCATTTTTTTAGCTGCATTATAATAAATCAACAGCACAACTTCAAAGTTGCAAACTGGCCAAAACACAATGGTTGAAGGGCAAAATTATTTAAAATATGCAACTAAATCACATTTTATGTAACAAAAAAAAAAATCTAAAGCAAAGACAAAGAATAAAAACCAAAAAAGAAGAACCTCAATTGAAATGGGCGCAAGTAGGCTGTGGCATCCAACACATTATCGACACCGTCATGTTGACCCGAGTACAAGGATACGGAAATATGCAAAGAATGGATGCCAAGACAACAAACATCATACTAAAACACAATACATAATCCATATAAACGTACACTCATCAAATGAATATATCATATACACATTGATACAAAAAAAACAACAAAAAAAACATTTTGCACTAGTAAAACTTGACCCAATTATTGTAAAAGCGTCAGTGCCAGCGATGAAATCCGTAAGATATATGTATATAAAAACATAAAGTATTTAAGCGTATATCAGCAATATATCTAAGCGAATTGCAACAAATTTAATAAAAATTACAAATAAAAAAATAAAAACAAGACAAGAGCGTCATCTATTTTTTCAACACTTTTAGTTGTTTATTCACCAAAGAGTAGCTACAACATTTAATTCCACGCAAATAAATGCGCGATAAAGTCAAATAACGCAATTTTTGCATATTTCGAAAGTTAAAGTAGAGTGCAAAAAATACAAAATATTGCGTTAGTTAGAAAATCCAATCAGTCCAAGTGCATGTAAATGACCTACTTAGAAAGAAAAGTAAAAAAAGGAGGGTATCGCCAAGCAGCTCAAGAAAAAAGGGGCGCGCCATTGTATGTCAATTATCTTTTTATCATCATCAGGTTATTTTGCTTGTTGTATTGCTGTCTTTGCTTATCAGGTGTAATTGTTAAATTCTTGAGCTTCATCAACAACACACAATATAGACATGAGAACAGACATTACTTCATATTATACGAGTGTAGAATATAGTTGCGTACTGAGGGGGGTGATCAGGGGGTTCTTTGCCCCATCGAAATTTGCAATAGCATGCGTTCATTTTAAAATACATAAAAAAAACAAAAATTTGCCGACATCCAGAAGAACTTACAAGTATACCATATTTAACCTTAAGCATAGATTTGTTGGGAATCACAGCAAAAGGAGAAAAAAATATGTTTGTTAGTTCTTCTCGATGTCGGCAAATTCGTCAGATATGATCTGAAGCTGGCATTGAAACATAACGAAAACTAGCCTTTCAATAATTTTCTTTTTCTTTTATGCGCCTAGTTGGTGTTTTACATAAACACAATGAACAGTAAGCTCTTACCAACAATGTAATCTGATCCATGCTTGCTGATAGCAAATAATGATAATTAAAAAGATTGAGGCTATTCGATCCCGTTGACAAAAGTGAACTACGCAACTTCCTGGATATTCGCCATAAGGTTGAAAATAGCATGTTCTGCACCTTAAAGCAAGGATAACTCGGATCACAAATCTGATAGAGAAAAATGGTTGCCAAAATTGAGTTCAGCAAAAAAAAAAAAATACTATAGGCATCTGATTGAAAATTTTTGGGATTCACAGTGTAATTGTTACCAATCAAATTTCCTTCTTAAGAAGGACCTTATATGGTTCATGATCATAATCATGGTTAAATCATTCATTAACCATGGTTAAGTTTAACCATGATTATGTTCATGAACCATATAAGGTCCACTATGCATTTAAGGGTTAAAAGTGCGAATTTTATACCAAGTCTTTTTTGTGTAAGTTTTACCCCAACTCTGCAGCAAGTTGAAATTTTACGCAATTTTCAAAAAGCAAACATTTGATCATATATATAAAATGTAAATATAACACAATCTGCTCAGTTTATAATTTTTTTTATACAATAGGGGAGATGTGTGTACCTTGGTCCGAGTGTACCTCGGTCCAAGTGCCGGTTGCTACTCAACAGTTGCACGTGTACGATAATGTTCTTCTATGAAATTTTCCACTCACACCGGTGACTCATATAAGTAGACTTCAGACCGTCAAGCTGTATGCGTGTATAAAAAGCAACGGAAAAGGTGTTTTTTGTGTGTAAAAATTTGTTTGTGGAGCAAGCTACGAAACGTTTTGTGAGAAACTTATTTGAAATATTTCAGTTTTACAACATCAGGAAGGAAGTTTAGTTATTGTTTTAAGCTTTTAGTGTGTTTTAGATGTATTTTTATTAACATATGTTATGGGTGTTGACAGTTTTTAAAACATGCTGTCTGTGTGTACCTTGGACCTAGCTCATTGACCAGCGAGCCTTTTTTGACGGGCAACCAGGAAGCCATAATCGCCTCTCAATAAAATAGTATTATTATTATTTACGCAATTGATGTATTTATTTGCAACCATTTTTGTTTAATTAATTGTTGTTTACTAAATGCACTTTTTTGCGTTATAATTTTTGTTTATGATTAATTTTTTTTTTTATTGAAAAAAAATGTTACTTTTGATTACATAATAAATGATTCTTACATAATTTATTGCCAAAATACAATGTATTCTCTTTTATTTTTACAAGTCCAAGGTACACTTGCATGGTGTACCTTGGACCGTTTGAGATTGCAACGGAAAAAGTAATATTTCTACTCAATGGTAAGACATAGAAATATCATTGTCACGTCATTTGATGCTGCAAGTATTGTAGAAATATAACTTAATCAAAAAACTAAAGAAACTTTTTTTGAAAATCCAACACATTGAAAAAACTGAAAAGCGGACCAAGGTACACACATCTCCCCTACATACGATCTCAATTTCCTCAATTTTAATTTTACACTACCCTCCCAAAACCGCTTGGAGTACCTCTAAAATTCAAATGCCGTCCTTGTGGCACAGTGTACTGTGCCTAAAACCAAGAGGTCCTAGTATCGATTTCCAATTCGGACTTTTTGAAGTTCCCAATTTTCTTTTATACTAGTTATTTCATTGCCCCCTCCTTAAGGTTTTAAAAGTTTCATAGAACTACTAATCAAATACCCGCGATATCCGCTGTATAGTTCGATATCATTCCCAATATTCTGTCTCCCTTTTCGAAGCTAACATGTCAAAGGATTATCTCCTAATGTTTTCTTTGAAAAAAAAAGCTGAATAATCGAAGGACTTTCGAAAAATGAAGTAAAAATCTGCAATTTTATATTTTTTCAAACACTGTAAATGACATGACTAAAACAGCATAGCTACAAGGATAAAATATACACTCCGACGTAGTCTCATTCAAATTGACAAAAAAGCGATATACACGCGCAATGTGAAAATTGTCAGCAAATAGGACAATACAACATGAAAATGTGTATTAATGAGGGTTCGAAATTTAGGGCAAAATTCCAAGAAATTCGGTCAAATAAATAAACAAAACCTACTTACGAGAAACTTGGGAAATGTCTAAATTCAATAAAAGTTGCAAGTATGTAATATGATATAATGACAAATTTACAGTCACGTTGATTTCCTTACTTCCTTTCCTTATCCAGTCAGGCGGCAGTCAGTCAGTGCAACTCTTGTCTGTCAGAGTGTATTCCCGTTTATCTGCCGTTGAAATGTAGGCGATTTTCCTGTCAGCAGTGCACATCATATACGATATAACAGAAGGAAGCTCGTAATTTTGTTTAATAATCCAATTTGCTATGAAAAAACCATCATCGAGTTTTTTATTTATTTAACTTATTTATAATGCATCTTATTTGCTTATTGCTGCTAGGATAAAAGGAAAGTATTTCGAAATTGTGTCAATTACATACATATAAGGCACAAAAAATTATGTCTACCGAAAAATAAAAGAGCGAAAGAGTGTACATAAGAGAAATCACAAAAGCAAAAGAGATTAAGTATATTGTTACTACAAGTAGCGGCACGCCTTTGTCTGGCAATGACACAATTAAATATTTTAACTCATCATTATTTACACAATAATTTTGCAAATTCTATTTTTTGAATTTCGCATAAAATTTTTATTGACTGTGAAAAAAAAAATTGTTTAAAGGCTTTTTAAAGCAATGACTTAATAAAAATTTCGTCTACCAAAAAGTAGATTTAGGTGTCATACTTATTAAACCACATTTAAACAGTTGTCCTGTTAGACAGTGTACAAATAGTTGGACATGCTTTAGTCAACTTTGTTTTTATAAACTCTACGTTTTTATAGAGAATTCAAAGTCATTGCAAAGGATCGCTTTGGACCTTTTTTACCAATGACCTTTTGCAGTAGAGTTTTGGTCAACCGCGTCTTCTGAAACATTGCTTAGCCGAAAATGTTTAAGAAGCTACAAAAATGTTTAGAAGCTTTAGTTACAATATATAAGAAATAATGTTTAAAAACAAGAAATTCTCATGTGCAATGTTGGGAAACAGTATATAGAAATAATACTTCGAGCAATCATTTAACAACATCGTTGATCAATGTTTACGAACATAATGCTTTAGCAATTCTTCAAAGCATTATTCGCAAAATTCCGATGACGTCTATCTTGGGGAAATCATAATCGATGAAGTATAAAGTTGCAATCCAAGAAAATGGCATAGCTTCAAAAATGTTATCTTAGGAACCGATCAGAGTGCGCGCTCAAAGTAACGTTTTAGCTTAAAAACAATGCTTCAAGCAAGGCGTGGCGACTTGTTTTTGTTGTTGTTTTGTTTTCAATTTATTTTTTGTTGCAAAACAAAATAAAGTAAATGAAAAAAACAAAGAATACAAGCAAAAAAATATAACAGCAAAACACAAAGCAATGAATTTTACATTGAAGAGACCAGCAACGAGCAAGCATATCTTTGCACAAAGCGCCGCCACACTTTGCTCGAAGCGCCTTTATTTGCTATATAGCTTTTGCATCATTTTATGTATTTCTTACATTTTTTTTTTTTTTTAATTTCACATTCGCGTTCTTTGCTCGAAGCATATCTTTGCTCGAAACGCCCTCTGTGATCTCTATACGCAACTTAATCTTCGCCACGCTTTGCTCAAAGCGCGCACTCTGATCGCGACCTTAGGACCCAGTGAGTCCATACTAAGTTTCATATCTAGGAGCAAATGAAAACCACTGAAATAAAACAAGAAAAAAAGAGAATAGAAGCCCAGATTGAAACTCTCTTCACAAGGAAGTGATAAAAGACTCCTACAAGAACCAAACCGCAACCAAAGGCCTAACAAATCGCTATGCTAAGAAAGCATAATGATACAGTGACTCACGAAATCGATCACGCTTTGGCAATGAATGCAAACAACTAGCAAAAAGTCTGAAATGGGTTTGTATTTTACATTCATCTTTATTTTGGTAGAACTGCACTAAGTAAAGGAAATTAGACAAGGAGCACATTCCACGAAAACTCTTCCTTAGAAAAAAAATAATAGAACAAAAACAAAAATACTCAACGTGATCAATTTTGTGACTTCACATTATGAACCTCGGAAACTAATGTTAATATTTTGTATAGCCTTCTAGTGCATCAATAACTGCTTTTATTCTTCTGAGCATACTATCAAGAATAGTTTCACAAATTTCTGAAGCTATAGCATCCCAAGCATTTTGAGCCTTGGGCCAAAATTCAATAAGAGTACCAGTTTCACCTTCCATCGATTTTCTCAATATGCCCCATAGGTATTGTATTGTATTGAGGCCTGGAGATTGCGGGAGCCATTTGAACTTTGTTACTTCATTATCTAAAAGCCATTTTTGGGTCCCCTTTGCAGTGTTTTTCGGATCATTGTCCTGCTGAAAGACAATATTCGAAGCATTTGCCTTCAAATCTTGTAAATTACCAAGCAAATGACTGCGTAGAATTTCAATGTAAGACTATGCTGTCATTCAACCTTTGATTTTGGGAGCTCTGCCAACACCTCTGGTGGTCAAACGTCCCCACACCATTGTTGAGCCTCCTCCAAACTCAAACTTTATGCACTCAAAGAGCTCGCAAAATGATAAAAATCCTTTGCTCACAGTGGTTGTGCTTGAAGTTCGAAAATTTTTACAAAGGCTGGAGCGCTAACGATTCGGAGAAGGTTATATGGTCTGATGAGACCAAAATGAACCGCATAGGATAGGACGGCAGTGAGTGGGTTTGGAGGAGTAAGGGTTCGAGACTTCAGCCACACCGATATTGGTGTGGGGATGTTTGACCACCAGAGGAGTTGGCAGAGCTACAAAAATCGAAGGTTGAATGACAGTATAGTCTTACATTGAAATTCTACGCAGTTATTTGCTTGGTACTTTACAAGATTTGAAGGCAAATGCTTCGAATATTGTCTTTCAGCAGGACAATGATCCGATAAACACTGCAAAGGGGACCCAAAAATGGCTTTTAGATAATGGAATAACAAAGTTAAAATGGCTCCCGCAATCTCCAGGCCTCAATACAATACAATACCTATGGGGCATATTGAGAAAATCGATGGAAGGTGAAACTGGTACTCTTATTGAATTTTGGCCCAAGGCTCAAAATGCTTGGGATGCTATAGCTTCAGAAATTTGTGAAACTATTCTTGATAGTATGCCCAGAAGAATAAAAGCAGTTATTGATGCACTAGAAGGCTATACAAAATATTAACATTAGTTTCCGAGGTTCATAATGTGAAGTCACAAAATTGATCACGTTGAGTATTTTTGATTTTGTTCTATTATTTTTTTTTAAGGAAGAGTTTTCGTGGAATGTGTTTCTTGTTTAATTTCCTTTATTTAATGCAGTTCTACCAAAATAAAGATGAATGTAAAATACAAACCCATTTCAGACTTTTTGCTAGTTGTTTGCATTCATTGCCAAAGCGTGATCAATTTTGTGAGTCACTGTATTATTACGTGAAACTGAGGCCTCTTGTATCGATAAAAAGGTAGGCTTTCGTTACGACAGATCATGTAATGATTATTTTTTAATAGAAACATTCAACATTAGCATTAAATAGAAACATTGGCTAAAAAAAAAATATTGTTTAGCAACATTGTTTAGAAACATGGCCTAGCAACATAGTTTAGAAACATGGTCTAGCAACATTGTTTAGAAACATGGTCCAGCAACATTTTTCACAGAAATAGTCTAACATGTTGAAAATGTTGACCAAAAAAACATTTCTTAACCAGCATAGCTCTCTTTTAACGATGCATAAGTTAACTTAAAAGAGAATGTGTAAGAATAGTTCCGAGAGCATAAAATGCCAGTTGTTGGTTTATTCAATAAAAAAAAAAAGATTCTACCAAAATTTGTTGCAGCGAGACGCATAGAACTTCAGTGCGCAAAATCACAAAATTCGCATAGGTAAAAAGAAAAAGAACAATGCAGAAAAAATTGCTGCAAGAAATATGGAAAATGTTAAGCGTAAAAAATAAATTTTTAAAAAACTCTACCTAAAAGAAATAAACTCTTATAGTCAGTCAACGAAACACCAGAAATCATAAATTTTCACTAATTTCCAACGCAAGTTCAATTCTCCATGCCAAGAATTTGTCAATTTTAGCAAACTTTAGAATACAGATAAATTCTATTTTATGACCCTTACATTGTATAACTTTTTTTAGCATTTAAAATTTTACATGTTTCTAAAGGTTACAACGCCGCCCACAGTTTTCGTTTTTTTATCTTTAGAAATTTTATTTTCTGGCACTTTTTTTTTTTGCTTAGAAACTTTCCGATTTTTTTATTTTTGAGCACACTCACTCATACGACATTGAAAAATTATGCAAAGAACAAAATGCTTCGTTCGACATTTTCACATCATTTTCATTTTATTTTCTTAATTTATTTGTTAAATATTTTTAGCCAACTCTTCCGTACGCCAATTAATCTGACGTTTTTGCATTCTTAGAATTCTTCTTCAACGAGTGAGTTTTCTCTTTTCTCAAAAAATTCACATTTTTAATTTAAATTAAAATTTTTTTCTTTTTAAACAAAATCGAAATCAAATATTTGCGTTTTTCCATGTCGGACCAAATGTTGTACACTAGGGAAATGTAAAGAAAATTCAACGGAATCAGTAGAAGAACAGCCACGACCACTACAACAACGACGACGACGACAACGACGATTACGATGATGACGATGACAACGAGAGAGCGGCGACAACGAGAAAACGACGACGGCAAAACCAGCGGCAACGAAATGAAAAAAATATGAAAATTCACTGTTTAGCAAAAGAGCAATCAAGTGAATCTCGTTACCAACAACAACAAGAGCGCAAAAAGTGTTAGCACGAGTATTTTATTTTTTGCAGTATTCTCAACACGAAAAAGTGGTGGAATTTTGAACCAAAAAAAAAAAATTATTTTCGGTTTTGTCTTGAATTTTTACTTTTATTGGTTTTTGTACTTAACGTTGATGTGGATGATGATGACGATGGCTACGTCATCACTTGGTGCCAGAAATAAATTTCTTTTGTAATTCCAAGAACTTTTTCGTTTTAGGGAAACCCCGATAGTTATATGATATACTGTAGTGGAAAAGTATGGTGATGGGAAATCAAGTGCTTTTCTTCAATTGTCGTGTTGGTGTGGTTGAAATTTGTACGATTTCGAATGCATGTTCGACGGAAACGTTGCAAATATTTTTTTATGTAAAAATTTAAAACTTAAAGACCCAACGTTTAAGTTTTATTTAAGAAGTTAGTTCATCAACTGGAATGGAGCAATTTTAATAGAAAATATTTAGGAGCACTGTATTACACAAAATTGTTTGTAAACAATGTTTATGTAAAATGCTTAAATACAATATTTATATACAATGTTTGTATACAATGTTTGTATACAATGTTTATATACAATGTTTATATACAATCTTTGTATACAATGTGTACATACAATGTTTATACACAATGTTTATATACAATGTTTATATACAAATTTTACAGTGCTTGCATACAATGTTTATAAGCAATGTTCATAAATAACTTATCTAGGGAATAAATTTTTGGCTTATTTCCAAAAAAATTCATGCGTTATTTCCTATGACATTTTTTTCTATGGCGTTATTTCCTATGGCATTATTTCCAAAATTCTGACAAAAATGTCTGCCTCTTTTTCTAAAAGGTTTTTCCTTTTTGTAAGCTTCATAACTTTTGGAAAAATCGCCAGAAAAGTGTTTGCTTTTATTTCCAAAAACAATGAAAACAAAGCCAGAATTTTGCACGGAGATTTTTGTGGCTTTGCTTCTAAAAAATTTTCTGGCGTTATAATCTATATTTCTGGTGCAGATATCTAAGAGCATTGAATTAGCATTAATCACATCCTGTTGGATGTACTGTTTGGAGTGGAATATGACCAGCAGAGTAAACGGACCACATTTGTCTGAATGAGATGATGGACCGCCCATAGAGGCGATATAACGAAGTAGTGAATAACCTTAAGGTTATGGATCCAACAAAATGAAGCTAAAGCACAGTAAGGACCTTCTTCACAACAGAATTAATTCGAGAAATGTTGACTTCGCTTCGCCTTCTCGTTCCACAGATTTAACATCGCCTGATTTATTTTTGTAAGGCTATTTAAAGGGACGGTCTTACCTCAATAAGCCACAAGCCCTCAACCAAAATATTCGTGAAGAAATAACAAATGAATATTGTAATGCAATAATACATAGAAAAAACTTAAAAAACTAATTAAACTATCTGTTACAAAAATAAAATAAAATATTGTTATTTTCAACCAGTTGGTCCAAAAGTTGGCCTACCGAATTGAGATTTCCAGCTTTTTTCACTGACCTGTGCGAACTTTACCACACACGAAACATGACCAAATGACATCTGTCACAAGTAATGTAAATAACTTTTGCGGTGATATTGATTTAATCTTCGAATTACAACGAAAAAGACACAATTTTCTTTATAAAAAAAAAGAGTGCCGGCACATGGAATGCGAAGACACAACGCAGAGTCCTGGGTATGAGATAGGGATTCCCATTTGACGAATGTGACAAGTTCTGAAAGTAGAATGCTGCTGCTGCTGCTAAAGCTAAATCGTGCATACAACAGTGCACACACAAGAAATTAAGCTGAAAGAGAGTATATACAGCCAACAAATAAAAGAAAAAGAGAGCGCGATGAAGCAAGAGAGAGCAAAGTTACTGAGTGCAAGATTTTGCGCAAATATATATGATATATATGTAGTAAGTTTAGAACAAATTGTTCTGAACAAAAAAAAAAAAAAAAGAAAAATATATAAATTTTCGCGTGCAATAAAAAAACTGCTGCTTTCATGTGAAGGTAAATTGTTTTTTAAAGTTTCTTATGCCAAAAAGAAGAAAAAGATGGAAAAAAAGAATTAATCATTCAGTTGCATGAATAAATAGTTACAGATGTTTGTCAGCGGCGCGAATGAAAGTCAAACACGCAATGTTGCTTAGACAAATTGACGATTTTTTTCGTTTTCTTGGCTGAAAAACCAAAAAGTTATGGCATAGAATATTGAACATGAAACAACAAAATATTTATTATATGATTGGATAACTTTGGGACACAACTAAAAAAAAAACAATTGCAAAACTAAGGACCCAAGTAACATTCCAAATAGAACAAAACAAGGAGCAAATGAAGTATAAATGGCAGAAATAGCAGCACATTCCCTCTTAGATACCTCCACCACCAAAAGCGGTCGGTCGTCGTTGTGGAATTTTGTGCGCTACTGTTGTTTCTATGCACAGTGCATGCAATGAAAGTGTTAAGGCGAGTGAAGGAAGGGGTTGGATGTCGAAAAAAAAAACAACAAAATTGTATATATGAAATCAGCAGCAACAGCAACAACACAACACCCTATCGGAGCAGTCAAGTCAGTCGGTCGAGTGACTCTCACACAGCTGCTGGTGGGGCATTGCATTGGAATTTTTTTTATTTTTTTTTTTTTGTCTTATTGATTGTGATTTTGTTGTTATTGTTGTTGTTGATTAACCTCTTGGGGGACGAATTATTTGGAAGTAGACTATAAAGATATAAGTGGAAGTTGAAATGAAAATTGCATAAAAAGTGGATAGCTACACTGAGAAAACTATATGATGGGACATAATCTATTATGTTTGTACTGTAATAGTGATTTTGTTTGTTTGTATATTTGTACTTTATGAACTCGAAAACTAATCGACTAATTTTAATGAAATTTTCAGAAAAGTGGGCGGTGCCACGCCCTCCAAAAAAATGCATGTATCACATCTCCGATAGCTACCATTCAGCGCAGTTATATGAAATTTGGCATGTGTGTAAAGAACACCGAAATAAGCAATGTTTAATGGAAAATTGGGCGTTGCCACACCCACAAAAAAATTTCTTCAACATACCTCTGAAACTATTCAACGCAGATGTATGAAATTTGGTGAATTTGTAGAAAACACCGAGATAAATAATGCTTACTGGAAAAATGGGCGATGCCACGCCCCCAAAACATACAAAGTCTTCATGTCTTCAAAACGCACATAGATGAGATTTGGGAGGTGATAGATGAGGTCTAGACTAACAAAAAATTGCACCCGAGGGGGTCCAAAATGTACCACTGAGGAGTATAGGTTTAAAAGGGATTTTAGGACTTGTTTTACAGAAAAAAAATTTTTGCGTTCACCAAACTTTTAGCTTATCAGGTGGAGGGGGGGAAATAGTTGCATCGCATATCTTACACAAAATATACTAAATTTCACTGTAATAGCTATACACAGATATTTAAAAAAAAACATTCTCCTGTAAAATTTACTTTTCGTCGGTTAAGTCTTTTTGGCGGTTAGGGCTCGATTCAATAATTTTGCATATATAGCAATTATAAAACTTGAAACATGAATGTACACGATATCTAACAAAGGCCATGCAAAAAATAGAAGACTTAGACCAGGGGCGTTGTAACCCCATACAAGAAAAAACCCTAAATATGCTATTTTTCCGCATCTATCGTTATGAAACTTTATAAGAGGGCGTACATTTCACTTACAAAACGTCCTGCAAATATCGAGGGGATACGATAAGGAGTGTTGTACCCCATACCAAAAAAAAATTAAAAACGACATCATCGCACCTATCGATATATAACTTAGTACCAGTGGCGGATCCAGGGAATGGGCTTTGGGGCTAAAGCCCCTTCCCATAAGCTCTAAATTGTGACTGGATATAAAAGGAAAATGATCAACTAGATCTCAAAATTGTCCTTTCGTCGGAAGTCTTTGTATCAATATTCTTAAAACAAAGTTGGAGACTTAATTAACTTTTTTGTGCTAAAACGAAGAAAATTTTTTGGTGATTTTTTTTTTAATGTACGCGTTTCTTAAGTGGGAATGTTCTTATTATCGATGCCAACCTAATTTCGAAGTTGGCTGCTTATTTTGTGTTTTCAAGTGCTTATTAGCATATCTATTTTAGCCAAAGAGGAGTTTAGTTACCTCAAAGTTGTGTTGCCTAAGTTGCTAACAGTAATAGAGGCAAAATTTAATGGTAAATTTGTAAATTTCTGATGTGGCATAATAGATGGAAAATTCATTTGTGACAGAAATCAAAGTGAAACATCAAGTTTAACACTATCGCCGCAAGAGGTTAATGTCATTCAACAAATTTATAAACATTTTTTATTATTATTTAATAAAAAATTTTATTTTCATTTGATTGTATTTCAAGTTCATGCAATCTACATCTACAGAGCGGAGCAGAGCAAGAAAAACAATTTATGCAAAAAAAAAGAAAAAAAAACAGAAAATGCAACGTTGCGTAAATGCAACAAAATTTAACGTACGACAAATAGCTGTAGAAGATAACTGCAGTGATTTAATTAGATTATTGTAGCATTTTATGTGTGTGCAGCGCCTTACTGCTTCAATATGACACAGTCTGACCCACGGTATATTGTACATATTATGGGTATTCATCAGTAGCAGCAGCAGCCTTTGCTGATGGGGCGATCTCATCTGTGTGAGAGTATTTTGCGCAAACGCTGACTAAGCGCGCTTAATTGATTGTTTGCTTGCTTGAGCGCTGGGAGCGTGATGACGCAGTGTTGAAGCAATCAAATGAAACGAGCGGCGATGATGGCTATTGTCGTCGGCGCGCTGTTAAACAAGCTGTTTATAATTAGTGTGGTAATTAAAATTGTTTAAGTTTTAAAATTTTTTTAATATGAAGAAAATTACTTGGCTTGAAAAGAAAGCGTCTCTTGGATAGAATATTTTAGGATTATTCGTATTATACATTCATTGCAACGTAAGGTGCATTTTACACATAACAGCGCGGAAAGCAAAAAAAACAAAAACAAAAAACTGAGGAATTGTCTCATTTCTGTAAGCCACAAGCAGATTTAGAGACGAGCTATATTTATTGAATATTCTAGAGAATTGAAAATATTAACAGGACAAGTTAAGTATAGGAGTATAGGCATCTCAGTAAGATTTCAGAAAAAAAATGTTTTTTGACCAGGATAGTAAGCACAATACGCGTACGCTCAGCTTAGTGATATTAGTGATTTTTGTGGTTTATATCTTGTTTTCGAGATATTCGGGTTTGAAAATCTAATCTATATTTAAATAAATAAGCAAACGAAATCGATTCAGTCCCTCTTTTTATGCGTAAATCTCAACATATTCGCTTGAATTTTTTTAGTTGGAAATGTGAGGATTTTTTTATGGCTAAGCCGCTGCATCGGTTTTTATGAAATTCGGTATGGAGATAGGGTTAGCACTAAGGAACGATAACATGACCCCTTGAAGTAACAGTTGGATGGTCTTTTCAAAGTCAAATTGAAATGGTCGATTTTCGGCCACAAGGCAAGTATAAAAAACTTAAAGATTGTGTGTTCGCCTTTCATGGAATCGAAAACCACTTGACCGATATCAAGGATTTTTTAACATTTGGACATTTCCATAAAACGGATTTTCATTTTGACAATAAGCTTAACTTATAGCTCTTAACCCTTTCGACCCGGCTGGGACAATATATATATGGAAATTGGGATATATTGTCCCAGCCGGGTCGAAAGGGTTAATTAGCCCTATAATTGGTGCAAAGTTTGATTTTAAGCAACAAAGGCGGTCGCACGGGACCAAAACAGAAGTGGTTTTCGTGGCCGACAATTTAAACGATGATTTCAGGGAAACCTGAGACAATATTTCAATGTGGCTAATTTTAGAATGTTGTGCATTGATGTCTCTTTAAAATTATTTTGATTTTACCCAAAAATGATTTATACTTTTTTAATTTTAATCAGGGTCGCACGAGACATTTTTTATCACCACATAAGTTTTAAATTGAAAATTTTTCAAAAAACCAGGATTTCCCAGTGAACATTGGTTCATGTTATCTTGTAAAGTTGATGTGGCATCACCAATTTTTTCAAAGGATGTCGTATGTCCCTATCCATTTTACATGTGTCTCAAATCTCATAAATTATAAATTTTTTTTTAGAGGCGTGGCATCGCCCATTTTCCCTGTGAACATTATTTGTCCTGGCGCTCTGTATAAACAGAAAAAAAAAATCGGTCAATCCAACCGATTTCCACGATATAAATTGCACCAACCCGCAGTAAAGATTAAATTGACTGTGTAGTCCAGTAATATTACTGTGAAAATAGTACTGTACAGTTACTGTTAAAATGTTGAAGTACTGTGAAAACAGTTAATTTAGCCTAGATTTTTGATAGAAATTGCACCAACCCGGAGTTTTTGTATTTGGACCGTTGAACTCTGTAAATTAACCGTTTGCTCGGTTTAAAAACCATTCAACGCAGTTATAGTAAAAATAACCTTCTAAAAAGGTCTGCTAACAAGATCAACTGTTACAATACAGTTAAAACTGTTTTGCAACGGTTTAATAGTTAGCACACCAGATGGACTGTAACTAGCCGTTTCCAAAAAGCCGAAGAAATTGTAGGAAATAACTTTCACGGCGGCACCATTTAAAATGGCAAAATATCAAAACAACTCTAGAAAACTTATGTTGATTTATTCTTGAACAATATGAGGATTTTATAAACCTTTTAAAAACTCATCTCCAACTTTTATTCAAATGAAAAAAAAAATTTTTTGGAATATAAAATGTACAGTTGAATTCAACTGTAGAAAAGTTAAACTAATTCTGAAATTTTGAATTGTTGTTTTTGTTTCCTATAGAAAATTTGAAAAACTATAGAATACAAAATTTATAGTTAACTTTACCGAAATAACTTAATAGAAAATTTAATTTCCATGTTAATTAAATGTTGCTCATGCGACATGTTATAAGTAATTTTTACCGTTTTAAAGATAAAACCATATACTTTTATATACACACAATTTTTACATAAGGGAAATTCTTTGTGGTATAGGTCAAATATGCATGTAACTAATTTTTAAACTTAAATACCTCGAAAAATAGAGCTATACCGTAAAAATGATTTGAATGCTTGCTGTTGAAGTTCTTTTAAGAAAGCGTACTAATTTAATGCAAACTTTTTCTTAAACAACACGCTGCCTTAACCTTAGGAAAGATTTAATTCAATGAAGCAAAAGTTGTGCTCAAAAATTTCAAAGCATTCATTGACATAATGCACAGAAATTTTCCTTAATATGAAGATAACTTACTGCAATATAGGAGAGTTTTTTGTACTAAAACAAAGGAAATAGTTTACTTGAAATAAGTATCACTTTTTCGGTAGCAAAGCGAACGAAATTAAAATTTTCGAGATCAGTTAAATACTGACATCAGTAGCAAACTATAAATAACAGCCCACGCTTGGGGAAGATGTTAAAAAGCAATCAATAAGTTTAGACAGTGACACTTAATAAGTAGATGAATAGCCAAATAAAAAAGTTAATATCGCTAAAACTAAGTGTATAAGCATATCAAATTAACCATTTAAAAAAGGTTTTTTTTTACTTAAGAAGTACTTTTTATTACAAATAAAAAAAAGAACTTTAATTAATCTTATCAGTGGTTTTTTAAACTTTTTGTTGAAAAGCATTCTATTATCAATAAATTGTATATCTACGAGGTTTTTTTTATTTTATTTTTTTTTTGCTCTTGTGGTTTCTTCCTCTAATGCATATAACCACAGTTTTTTCTTTTTTTGTCAACAATATGTGCCCTGTTTTTTTTTTTAGCGGCAAAGTTGATTATTTTAAGATATCATTCCCAAAAATTGGGCAACATTTTAACAACGCAATTAAAAGAGTTGTTTTACCTCACTTTGTGTTTTACGAAAAAACTGACTGGCTGGTTGCTTTTTTCTTGTTGGTGGCAATGAGTTTTGAATAATTTGAGGATTTTAACCCCATACGCTTATTAAATGACAGCACTGTAACTGTAACTTAGTAATAAGAAATAAACAATTATGTTTTATAGAGTAGAATGATTTAATACATTGAAACAGTTTAAAATTAAGGCTTAAATTCGCTCAACAAAAATGGCGGCCAAGAATTCACAATGATGAAATTAAAAGCCAATAATATAACTCGAAATTTTTAGAATTCTAATGAAATTGATAAGCATAACATACACAATGTTTCAAAGATGTTCTCGGACATATGTATCTTATATATAACTAGTAAGGGTGTTTATTTATGTATAAACTAGTAAGGGTGTTACCTTTGGCCTGACCAAAAAATAAATACCCTACACTGCAATATGTATTTGGTAAATTTTGCGTATATGGTATGTGCCACGCCACTTGTCTGAGTTCACCCAGTTTTTGCTCAGAGCTTGCATTTATAGTTCCTAGTGTCTGAGGGAAATTTGGTTGGATTATCGCAAAAAACGTTTTCAGTATAGCGTTTTGAAGCTTTTGCTTACATTTTGCCCAGTTTTTTCTCAGAACTTGGCGTAGTATTTATGTGCATTTTAGTTGCATTGTCATTAAAAATACTCATAAAGCTGCATTTTGAATATATTTTTTGTATGGGAGGTAGGCGTGTCCATTGACCGATTTTGCTCATTTTCCATCTTTGACGGCGGAGGCAGTGTACCAAATTTTTATTGAATTATCTTGCTGTTTTCCCAAAAAATGTATTTCCATACACAGCCAGCCAGCCAGACACCCACCCACCCAGCCAGCCAGCCAGACAGACAGACAGACAGACAGACGGACATGGCTATATCGACTCAGGAAGTGACGCTGACGCAAGAATATATATACTTTTCTATATCTGCCACGCCTCCTTCTCTGCGTTACAAACGGAAGGACAAAGTGAATATACCCTGGTTGTAGGGTATAAAAATCAAAGTTTGTGTGTTTGTACTTTATAGGCGCGGAAACCACTTGACCGATTTGGATAAAATTTTCACAGTATGTTAGTATATAAAACTGTTTGACACATAGGAAATTTGGCACATACTTATGTTAAGGGCACTAAGCCAAATAAATTCGAAAAATGGGCGGTTCCACGCCCCTAAAAAACTAAATTCGATAGATCTTACAAATTGTTTGACGCATCGGTGTCTTGCTAGTCAGCCGCTATTAGTTACCTCTTACGAAGGGCATGCTTACCTCGGGCATATTCTGACCCCTCACCCGCAGGAAAGAAGTTTGGTCCGAATTTAATGTTAATGGTTCTTATATAAAAAAAGACATAGGTCTGTTCCAGAATCCGTGCGATTTTTTTTTTTTTTCGTTTCGAAATGTTTTTGATGAAAACGTTAAGTCGTACGATAAAAAGTATTTTTATTTTTTTTTATTGGAAATCTCATGTTCCACAAATCATAATCATATTTGTAAGCCAAAAATTAACCGCAGATTTTCGATAAAACCAAATTTTTTGAGTGTTTTCTGGTTTTTTAAGAGTATTCCCTCAAAGGTTATTTTTTCGTATACACAAATCTATTATATTTGTAGAGCATGTACTTCTCTACAAAGTGATCCTCTTTTAATCGTGCGACTCAGGGTGTTCATCAAAAAGCTTTCGAAACGAAATATAATTGAAATCATACGAATTTCAGATCAGGCCTGACAAATTAAATTTGTTAGATATTGTTGTTTTGAAGCCTTTTTAACTACCTTAATATGCAAGAAAAAGAAGAATGTAGTTTGGATCAATAAATTTTTAGCTGAAGATTTACATTTTAGATATAGTATATAACTAAGTGTAGGGTGAAGCCTTGAGAATTCCAACTTTTTTTCTGTAGAATAATGGTATTTCCAGTTATCGAAGTTTGATTGTACTATATCACGTGCTTTGTGGAGATTTTTTTTAATTAACACATTGACGAAGCTGTATTGCAAATTTTAGTTATTATTTAAAAGTGCTATATTTGAATACGTCAGAATGTGAAGAAATAAAAAGCACCTAACCAAATCATTCATAATTTTAATTGATGAAGTAATAAATAATAAGCTTGCACGAGTAGATATATAAATAATAATAGCACAGCGCAACAAATTGAGAGAAAAAACTGTTAACTGAGAACTCGTTTATTTGAAAGTGCAGAAAGCCCAATTTTCAAACATATCTAGGAAGTAGTGTAATTCACTTTTGCTAATGGCATCGGATAGACGCGATTCTCTTCATCAAACCTTACCTTTTAAGTTTTCTAATTGGATCAATACTTTTCAAGACATCATCATTTCATTTGATCCTTTCTATGAAGTGTTGACCTTAACTTCAGTAGATGATATCTCGGAAAGTAATGAACCAATTAAAGGTATGGTTTAATAAAGAAGATTCACTACTGCCTGGATGTGCGACATATACCTGATAAATGCGTTATTTGCACTTTAGAACAATAATAACTCGGATCCTAGTCCTGATAGAGAAAAACGGTTGCCATATTCGGGCTCCCTGAAATAACGAATTCAAAAACCACAAATAAACGAAAATAAAGCTATCGAGATTTAGTGCAAAATTTCGTGTTACATTGTTATTATTTTAAAGTGAATGCAACAAGACAGCCTGTAAGTTTGTCTTTTTAAACTTTTCGAGAATATTTATTCGATCTAACAACCTTTGGACTTCGAATATTTGAGAACAATTGCACGTCATATGCGTTAATCATATTAGAGCGTTTTAGCTAGGGGTGCGAATTATGGGGAAAAATCATACAAAATCTGAATACAAACGAGACGCATAACTATTCCGAAAATAACTAAATGTATTCTGTTGAGATGCATTGAAGTAGAACCTTCAAGGTAAAATGTTCAAGGCTATCATAACTTATCGTGGGAAAGAAGAAATCCGTAAATCGAGTAAATGCTATAATTACAAAATTTAAGGCACTCGCTAATGAACGTGTACGATATCAAAGTTTTGTTGAGGCTCAAGATTAGAAGAGTTGCTTTGTTGCTTAAAGAGCTGATATATGATTTTAATAGGTGTTTTGAATTGTAAGCAATAAGATCATACCAATAATCTAAAAATGGTTAACAACCTGTTACCACCGCTGATTTATAAGGTGATTTAAAGCTGTATCAAGATTTAGCTCTAAGTCTGGGCGTTAATCACATGATTTACCATACAAAAATAAATCTATTGTATTTCTGCCGAGGTTTAACTTAAATCTGTGCATAAACCACAGCAAGGCTACCAATTTTGGCTATTTTCGATCAAGTGGCACCCCTGAACAATTTGTATTAGATGTCATTAATCACAAAGCTAATAAAAGATTAATATTAAAAAGAAAATGAAAAAAAAGTAAAAATTTACAGGCAGGTGGAAACGGGTAGGATTTGATTAGCACAGCTAAATCTCCGATAAAAACAGGCTATTATAAAATTTCTGAGAAGCAGCTATTTGTTTCTTAAACTTTCACCTTGGTTACATGACATGAAAAGCCTGTTTCCAACGGAGATTTTGATTTAAGATGATTTACGGCTGTTTTCAGATTTATTTGACGTTTAATACATGATGAATGAGGTGAGTTACGACTTTATTAAATCTCTGGTGGAAACAGGCTATAATACTCCTTTTCCGCCGGAGATTTATAAGGTGATTTAAGGCTGTTTCGAGATTTAGTCTCTGCGTAAATCAATTGATGTACCATACGAAAATCATCTATTTCTGCCAAGATTTTTATTAAATCACAGCAGGGCTATCGATTTTGACTATTTTTGACCAAGTGGCACCTCTTAATTTTGACACTTGGCAATAAACACAAAGAAAATGGAATATAAATTTTAAGAAGAAAATGAGAAACCACTTTTATTTTATTGCTTATTACATTTACTGTCAAAAATAAAACTTTTGGCCGGTCGAAACGGATAGGATTTAACGATGCGATTTACATAGTAGCTGTGTTTTAGAAGACAGTTTTCAGTGTTTAATTAAGCACTTTCTGAGAAACGGAAAGCAACACATAAAGTGCTTAATTTAACACAGATTAATTTGAGTGTTTAATTATTTAGCTTTAAAAACGAATAGCAGAAAAAAGTAAAACAAAATAAGGAGATAGCACACAAACTCGTTTTAGAAGAACAGCGATAACTCCGTGTTAACACGTTGCCGTCTAAAACACAGCTAGTATTAAAAAGCTTCAACTGTCTTCAACTAAGATAAGTTGCTAACAGCAGCCATGAATTATTAACAGCTGATTTATTATCTTTTGTATAATAAATTAACAACGACATCCTCAAAGCTACATACTGCAAAATTTAAAGAAATGATTCATTTCCAATTATGGCAGCACTCACAAAAATTGGAAATAATCGATAAAGTTGGCAACACGCAAAACTCTTGATTTTACAACACTGCAGCACACGACGAACAAAAAAAATTGACAACTACAAAGGAAGCAAATGAAGAAAGAAATCAAGTACGAAGAAAATCGGAAAAAAGGATGACTATCGGAATTTGCCCAATGCCACCCTACCATGACGACGCAACGGCAACGACATCGACGACACAAAGGACGATAAAATGCAAAAAATCAATTAAACCTGCTATTGACATCTCGCTTGCACCAATGCACTTCCTACAAACGAACAAAAATTGCGACACATTACCAAAGAAAATATATGGAAAAAAAAACCTTGCATATGAAAAAAAAAATACTTTTAAAGTACATAAAAATTGAACAATTAATTTTTTTTTTAATAAATTACAAAGTGTGAACTTTTCTTTTTGGATTCAACACGCGAGCCAAGAAAAATGAGATAGAAAAAAAAAAACGACGACGCAATAAAGACCAAAAAAAAAAAACGAATGTCAGAAAATTGAAAGCAAAGCGTAGCACGCAAATTGAAATTGAAAGCAACGAAAATTTTGTGTACCTGGCGCTGAACGCTGTCAAAAACTGCAGCACAGTTGCGGCAACATTAATAGAAAACAATTTTGCAGTTCTTTAATTAAACAACACAGATTTTACATTTTTTTTCTTTTTCTTCTTTAAGCTACCAGCAAAATTTAAATTTTGATAAATTTCAACAAAATCAGAAAATTTTTCAACTTTCAATAATTTTTACACTTGCGTCAATTCAATTTGAGAGGTTTCAACTGCCGCATATGAAGTTTTCTACTTTTTCTCACTCTCTCTTTGCTCAGACATTCAACTCAAATCCTACCACAAAAATCACATACGCTCATCTCTTTCACGCACACACAATTGTGGTATTGCTGACGCACTAGTCGTACGCTTTGCTTTTATGACAAATTCTATGACATTTTTCCATTTACTTTTGCTGCTGATTTTCGTTGATTTTCAAGGATAGCATTTGGCAATTTAATTTTTTGGTTTTTGATATGTCATTTAATTAAAATGAGTACACTTCCTTTGATATTTGATATAAAACTAAAAATTCAGAATCTTTAAAATGTCCTTAAAAGCTCACCAGCCTCCACCTGCAAAGCGATTTGCAACTTGCAGTTCAAGAGCCCTTAAATGATTCAAGCAAAAATTGTAGGGCGGACGCTTCAATAATTTTCGTACAAATTTTCCTCAATTGAATATTGGAAAAAAAGGAGAACACTTTCACATTTGCTGCGTACTTTTGATTTCGGGTTTTTACTTCTTTTTTATGCAATCAACAATTTCTTTTGCATGTTTTTTCTTCGCATTAAACAAAATTACTTGATTTTCTTAAAAAAATCACACACTTTTCTCTACTTTTTTTTCACTATACGAAAGCAAAAAAATGGAATTTGAAAAGAAATTTGAAAAAAAAATTTGACGACCGAACCGAGTTGCAGCGCAACAACGTTTTTGATCGTTGTTCGTCGTTCGTTCCACCACACCACACACACAGTTTCAATTTTATTCAACTTTTTCCTTTTCAATATTTCAAGTCCACTTGAAATCTTAACCCAAATGAAATTTATCCCAATTTTTTAATTTAATTTTCCTCAACCATTATCAATCTTAAGCCATTAATTCTTTTAATTAATTTTTATGGGGTTTTGCTCGCCTTAAATTACCGTTTTAATATCTTTATATTCCACACCGCAGCACTTTTCAGCACAGCACTTTTTTTTTACTACTTTGGCGTTTGGATTTTTTTCTTCCTGTTCATGCAAATTTTGTCGAGGAGAAAACCTTTTTAATTTATTATACGCCACACGTTTTTATTAAATTGCATTTGGTTATTATTAACAGTCACACGCCGTTTGGTTTTTTACTTATTTTTACTACTGAAAAATTAAAAATCGACAAAGAAGACCATAAGAGCGAAAAAAATTGTAAATGGCTACTGCCACTACTCAATGCTGCCAACTGTTAGATATCAAATTGCGAAATTTTAGGTGCGTTCGCAAACTTGGTCATTTCATGGGATGCGTTCAGTGTGGAAGTAAAGGTTTTATGATTAAAATTTGACTGGATTCAATTTCCACGTATACAGATGGTTTAATATAATTGTTGCTCAAAATAAGTAGCATTTTCGAAATTTAACAATTGATGCTAAGCCAAAGAAGAATGAAGAACAACACTCAACTTATAGATTCGATTACCAATGGCAATACGAATTTTCTGATGGCAACCAAACTTTAACAAAGTTTTATTCAAATCGGCACTACAGAAAAAGTACACAAAAATTTGAAAACACTAAAAAGAAAAAGTATAAACCAGAAAAAAAAGCAAGCAAGTGGGAATCGGCTTAAAGCTTAATAGATAGGTGCTTATGCTTTTTTCTCATGTCTTGGTTCACCATACTAAACTAATTAGGGTATTCCATAAGAGCTGGCTCACACGACAGACTAAATAGTCTGGCGATTGTTGTATTTGTAGGCAAGCGGGGGAAGCGGTGCTTTTCTTGTCTGCCGTGTGAAGCAGCTCTAAAATGTGTTATTATCTCAAAAACTTCGTAACTCGTAAAACTGTTAAAATTCGCATAGATTTTGACAGCTTTTACGAGGTTTTCGATTTTACACGTTTTTGGGAATACCATAAGTAATAAGCTAATGGGGGTTATCGTGAATCAAAATTCCCGGGGAATTTTGTTAAACTGCAATAGAGATTGCATGGCAATCCAGTCGGAGAATGTACAATGCCTACTTATAATCATGCCTTCTTTCTTGCCTTTTTTAAGTTCTTTTAAACATTCTCGGATGCCTTCTAAGGACAGGCCTATTAGAACACCTGACTGTTTCTTTACTATAGATTCTCTAAACATACTATTGTCCTTTCATATTAGAAGCGATCGTGGAAGGCCTTCTTTGCTCCATTCTTTGTGGAAGCAGGCTTCTCATGTCTTGCTGCCCAAATACATATTTTGTTAAAAAAATAAAGAAAGAAGGGAAGACAGCATGCCTGCTTCTGTCCTTTCATATTAGAAGCTATGATAGAAGGCTACATTACTTAATTTTTTTGGAGATTTCTTTCAGATATCATAATTCTCATTATATTTAATGAAAGTACTACTTAAATATCTCTTGCTTGGTACAAAATTTTGGATTTCTATGATAGAGTAGCTATCAATGACATCCAATATAGGACATATCGATATTAACGAATATCGAAATATGCCTGCATTGCTGCCTTCTTTGTAGAAGCATGCGTGTAATGCCGGTTTCTATCCTTTACTATCAGAAGCGATCGTAGGACTGCTTTGCTGCCTTCTTTGTAGAAGCGTAAATGCCAGGCCTTGGCGCCCAATGACAACATGTGTAAAAAAGAAAGGAACAAAGAAGGGAAGGCAGCATGCCTGTTTCCGTCCTTTTATGTTAGAAGCGATCGTAGGCCTGCTTTGCTGCCTTCTTTTAGAAGCGAGAGTGCCAGGCCTAATGACATCATGTGTAAAAAAGAAAGGGAGAAAGAAGGGAAGACAGCAGGCCTACTGGCACTCTAAGGCCTTATATCATGCCTATTAGACTGCTCTTTCTCCTACTGGGTTATTTAATTTTTTTTTAAAGTAATTGAAATAGCTACATTTTTAATTTAACATGTAAGTAATTTCTTTTAAAATTCATAAATTTTATTATTACCCAACATTTGTCAAAAGAAAAAAAAATTTCATGCGATTTTTTAAATTCAGGGCTACAGCTAACAAGTTTTAAAAAAATAAAACTTAAGTTCTTCAGACAAATCGAACAGCTTTTTATGTGGCAAACTTATCCGGTTAATGCTTAACTAGATATATACTAATTAAATCGCCTTAACTAGGCAAGTGAGAATGGGTTATGACCCGATTTGAGCTTCACTAGACATAAACTTACAAAATATATTTATAAATAGGCAAATGAAATTGGTTCAGTCCTGGTTTCTATACCTAAATCTCTTCATATTCGTTTGATTTATTTTTTTTTTTTGCTGGAAAGGTTGTGAGGAGCAGCAGTTCATAAGATTTTTTTAGTTCAATTATAAATGTTTTAAATTAACCTTTAAACTTTAATAATTTTATTTATACCATTTAAGCTTACATTATTTTTAATAGACCAATAATATGTAATAATAAAAATGATATCTTACATTAAAATGTGATAGATGTGAAAGAGTTCTGTATAGTTTTCATATTAAAAACATAAATATTGCTTTAAATTATACTAAAGAGAAAAACGCTTGGAAAGGTTAGGATGTTGGTAATTGCGTACAGCAAAAACCTCACATAGAACGCATAGGTCCATAGCGTTCAACGCTTAGGAAATTATACGCTAAAAAAAAAACTATGAGAAAAAAAATTAGGGTCATCAAAATATGAAAAATAATCCATAAAAAGAAAATAAAACGAAAAAACATTCTCGTTTCCTTGCAATGAAAACATCACCCTTAAATTAATTAATTTAGTTCAAATATGTTGCCAACCATGCTCAAATTAAAGCATATAATAAATATTTTTCACTTTTGGGGAAACATTCCAGCAACTTCGCTTCCTCCCACCATTAAAGATTAACAAATGTTTATAATATAAATAAAATAGTATAATACAATAAATAAGTTATATATTACAATACCTTTTAATATTAAAGTCCAAAACCAAAAAAAGTCCAACTAAAAGTCATGTCAACATAAAAAAATGCATGCATTTTTCCCCACTCCTTCGGTGAATAAATTAATATGGAATTTGATTTTGATAATACTGTATCATATCATAGGTACGCGTACGGAAGTTCTGATATGAATTGCGTATAACAGCCAACATATGAGCGGCGGCTTCCTTATTATTTTTGGTTGCAACAAAACGTTGCTTCAACAAGTTAATTGTCTGTCCACGGAAGCAGGGCAAACCAGTGTCCAACATTAGCGAGACCAAAGAAACAATAGCATCCTGATGTGGACGTACTGCTAAAAATGCTTGCACGCATAGCTCACAGAACCATTTAAAAGGTGGGGCTTCCATTTTACCACCCATTATCATGACCATTTCATCGGTGAGTTTCATGTCCGGTTCAAAGCCGATATTGCCACCCGGTGAGGACTCAAACATAAAGCCGAAATCTAAAAAAAAAAAAAAACAGTTGAAACAATATCGTAACTTTTAAATGTATAAACGACCGTTACCGATATGTATAATGTGTCCATCTTTATCAATCATAATATTGCCATTGTGACGATCCTTGATCTGTAATAAGTAGCCAATCAGTGAGTAGGCTGCCATTGATTTGACAAAATTAGCGCGTGCTGCCTGAAATTCTTTAGAGCTTTCATCACCATATTGGTGTAGGAAATATTCGTAAAGTCCGGTATCAGTTTGACGTCCCAATTGATCACGTGATTTAGCATTGGGTACACATTCAATGACACCACACTGTCAAAATTATCATATTAGTACCTGACAATGTTGAAAAAGTAAAGAATTAAAGTTGCTACTTACACCCGGTGCGGTTGCAACCACTCTGTAGGGAAACAAAAATAAATCTATGCCTACTTGTTGAAAGATGTTTTTGAAAATCGTTATCACTTGCAGTGCAAGCATATCCTGACGCACATCATCGCCTACTTTAAAAATTGCAGCTTGCCATACTTCAAGGCCCAGCGACATTCGGTTATCGTTTTGAGAATTCTATAGGAATTATGAAAAGAATATTGAATTGTTTTTTGGAACAGATAATTATTTACGTTTTTTGTTAACAACAAGCATGGATCAGCTGACATTGTTGGTTTAAGCTTAGTGTTTAGTGTGTTTTAGTAAAAACAATAACAAAATTACAAAAACAAGGCAAAATGCATAAAAGAAAACCAAAAAAAAATTTATTCAAGGCTGGTTTTCGCTGCGTTTTAACGAACACTACAATCATATCATCAGACGAATTTGCCGACTATATTTAACCTTTTGCACAGACTTGTTGAGAATCACAGCAAAAAGTAAATACAGCACATGTAAAAGTTTTAATATTTTTGTTTTTCCCTTGTTATGCATCGCCCTGCTGTTGTAATTCGTTGATTTTATACTTTTCTTGCATAGCGACTTCGTTTGCAAGCTTATTTGGTAAGACGAGACGAAGAAGCAAGCGCTATTCGGAGATTTTTTGGTTACATATTCTTTTTTAGAATTAAAATTTTCATAAAATAAATAAGGTTTAAAAAATAAATATGAGGTGTCACTAAAGTAAGCTAGAATCAAATTTATCATTGAGAATAACATTGTTACGGGTGCTCAAATCCTAGGTGCAAATCGACATCGACATCGACCTGGAGTACGTCTATCCAGGAGGACGCGGCTAATTGTTGAAGATAATACTACACATTCTCAATTAGAAGCACACATATGTACAAGAGAAACAAGAAACACGTCATTTTAGATTAAAGTTACTCCGGCAGCTTCTTACATAGTGTGAAGGTTTTTAGATTTACTAAGCCGAACTCGTAGAGTCATATCGCCATCACCATTTTTGCAATTTTACTTTGTTTTGATTGTTTTTAATGAAATTTATTTTAATGAAAGTTATTTTTTGGCGAAATTTGGAAGAAGGAAAAAGTATCCCTGCTGGAAGGTGATTTTCCATTCTCGAAATATTTACGATCGGAAATGCTTCCTCTCGAGAAGGGAATATGTTCTCGAGAATTTACTTTTCTATAAATTCATGATAAGATCCATTGTTAAGTCTTATCATTCAAAACAAAAAAAAGTACCTTACCGGATTATTTGACACCTCCATTGCGCGCGTTTCTAGCTCTGCAATACCACAACGATGCACACGAAAGCGCGCTAAATATGGCGCCTTGGCGGCACTCTGCATTGGTGTACCACTATTGTAATCAATATCCAAAACCATTGCTTCTGGATTCGAGGGTAAATAACAGCCCGATTGCACTTTAATGCGACTTAACGCTGCTAAGCAAGCATTTTTACGTTCTACGCCCTTAGGGAAAGAACGTATTTCACCCGACACTGCAGTAATTTTACCAAAGAAATCAAATTCACGTTCATAGAAACGTTTTGCAGCACCCGAAAATGATGAAGTTATATTCTGTGTAAGCAATTCCAAACTTTCATATAAATTGGGATCTTTATGTTGTTGATCCTCATCCATATACATATTTGTTTGCATATTCCAAATCAATTGATGTGCTACGATTTGTGAACGTTTCGAGATATTCTTAATGAATTCAGTAACATAACCCATTGTATCATGGCGCAGCGCCTGCACCAATTGTGGAATGTAAGGTAACACCGATTCAGCTGGATAGGAAGAAAGCGTCTTAACCGCATATTGTGCTGTTAAAGGATGTGATGGGTATTGACGTGAAAAGTACGCCAAAGCTTGTATTGGATTAACAGGAGACCATGCTAGTATGTACATTAGATCAGCACTCTCTTGTAGTAAATTCTTTGTTGTACAAAGATATTTGAGAGCTTCGGGTATTTCGCATACAGCAATGGGATCTGCACAAACCAGACGTGTAACCTCTTCTTCAATGGATTCGGCATTTTTAATACGCTGTGGTAAAAATACAGCCAATGTTGGGCTGTATGCCCAGGCGAGACGTGTATAATCACGCCAGACATTGATTTTGTAGGGGCGATTGCGCCATTCTGTGATTTGTTCTTCGCCTGGAAATGCAGCATATAAAAGTCAATATTACATTTGAACGTCATATTCCACTTACCTGGTATAGCCAAGTCTGGTAGACTATTTGGATTGTACCATGTGAGCAAAAATTCCAACTCAACTGCTAAGAGTTCTAAAATCAAACTACGTTTCTTCATGTAATCCTTATCGTATGCTTCCTTCGTGTAAGGAAGTCTTTTCGAGCGATTTGAACGCTTTGAAAGCGTCGATGTCGAATGTGGTATCGTATTGTACCAACCACCAGTACCACCTGCAGACATAGAACGTCCTACTTCGCCGCTGCCACTTATTAATGAAGCTGTTTCTGGATTTTGTCGTACCGATAGCATTTGTGTTGATGCTGTTGACGCGCCAATATCATAGTCCCCCATCTCAGAGGTAACCAAATGTTTCTTTTCACTGCGCATAGTTTGCCAGAATTTCAGCAGTATTAGTATGTCATTCAATAGCTGCTCTTTGTTTTGATTCGGACAAGTAGGTGGACCGCAAAAATAATCTAAAGCATTACTATAGATACGTTCTCGCAAAATGTTGCGTGCCAAAGATTTTGGTATGGTATTACCCTGTAGAAGCGAGAGTCCGCATTGCAACAATTTGAAACGACACCCAACGGTGGATACTTGACGATTTTGTTTACAATTTTTATTGATTGGTAAGCAGCGATGTAGCAGCAAGCAGAACATTTCCACTTTATCGCGATTGCAGTATTTGGCGGTATCAACCATTTCGGATAGAAGCTGTAGCCAAATAAGATGTGGTGCAATAAGTATGGGCTTGGAGATCAATTTACAACCATCATAAGCAGCTAGCGGATGGGTTATTTCAACTTCATCAGCGAAGATACCCATTTTCTTTTCAAATGTTGTTTGCCAAGCGCTGACCATTTCTTGTATAAAGCATAACTCAAGATCTTGTCGTGCAGTGAGCAACCATTGCCAGCATTCAACGGCCGTTTCCATTGCAGACTCGGTAAAGAGTTCAATTTGTGAAGTCGCTGTGGGAAAATTTGACATTTAAGATATTCAACATAACTGCTGAAGTGAAATGTAAGTGACGCAGCTGAAGAAAGTTAAAATTTTACGTTTCGCAACTCAATTAAATTGTGTTTTCGGAAAGACAATCAAACTGATCTTTGGCATTACAGAACATCAGTAGTTTTAGGCATCTATTGCAATGCAATTCAGTTGAGTTGTCTGATTGGCAACTTAATTTGGTAACTGTTATAGAGCAATTGCTTCAACTGGCAACTATAGAGGCAAGCAAAGAATAGACTGCCTGCTTCGGTTGCCATCGGCAATACGAATTATTCGATGGCAACCAAACCGCGAGATAAGTTGCCATAAGCAATAGGGGCCTTAGTTTTTATTTGAATTTAGACTGAATAGACACAATAAAAACTTTTAAAAGAATTGATTTTCCCTGAGTCACTCACATTACACAATAAAAAATACTTACAAACAGCATGTAGTAACTTTCGATTGACACCAGCACAGAGTATCAAATAAGCTGTAGCACGCCACAAAGCACCACGATGTTTGTAATCGCATTGCTCAGCGCATGTATCCCATACTGCCTTTACAAGACGATCGGCAAGTCCCTCTTTATCATCTTCACTCAAAACCGAAAGCAGACCAGAAATCTCACCTGCGTATTTGCTGCGCAAACAGAGTACAGCTACAAAACGTGGTGTATCGCTATTAACACAATTCGGACGTTTACTAATCGAGGGTAAAGCATTGGGATATAGGGTAGTACTATTAACTACAGAATCAAAAGCCAAAGCCAAGCCACTATGATGTGCAAGCGCAGGGGTAGGTATTTGATTTGGATATTCCTGTAGGTGAGAACGTGTGGAGCGTGGTGCCCATTTCATTGCTTCGTTGACAATACCCTGACAACGATCGGAAAAATCCTTTAAACGACCTTCACGTGCCGGCAACGAATCCATTAAATGTAGTGTGTATGGTGTTGAAGCAACACGTAGTGTGGGCGTCTCTTCATTAGGATCCAAGGTCAATGAGAAGGCCAGTAATTGCAGAATGTCCAACATACACCAGAGCACACGACGATTCCATAGAAGATGCGGAAATTTGTCCACAAGTTGTGATAAATATTGATCGGCCACCAATTGGATTTGTTTATGTATGTGATTGAAATAGACTAAGAGCAGTGTGGCTTGTGATTCCAGCACTTTCTCGCGCATGTCATCGTGAGCGAATAGGACGTTACGGAATTTTTCAAAGACTTGATCAGCGATACTGAAAGTGCAGATTCAATATATTAGTTTATATTAAATTAATGTTTTCGTAATGAAAGTGCATTGAGGAGACTGTGCGATTTTTTCCCCTATCTGGCCAAAGTTTCATTGAGACCCGATTTTTGTAGTCCCTTGCAGCACATTTAGTCATCATACTTACATAATTAGTTAAAATTAAATATATTTATTAACAAGAACACAAATTAATCTAATCAAATTGCATCAAATCAAATCAAATCAAATAAAATCGAATCAAATCAAATCAAATCAAATCAAATCAAATCAAATCAAATCAAATCAAATCAAATCAATTCAAATCAAATCAAATCAAATCAAATCAAATCAAATCAAATCAAATCAAATCAAATCAAATCAAATCAAATCAAATCAAATCAAATCAAATCAAATCAAATCAAATCAAATCAAATCAAATCAAATCAAATCAAATCAAATCAAATCAAATCAAATCAAATCAAATCAAATCAAATCAAATCAAATCAAATCAAATCAAATCAAATCAAATCAAATCAAATCAAATCAAATCAAATCAAATCAAATCAAATCAAATCAAATCAAATCAAATCAAATCCAATCAAATCAAATCAAATCAAATCAAATCAAATCAAATCAAATCAAATCAATCAACTGCTGTACTAATGAAACGCGAGTGACGCATGCAATTAAAGTATTGATTTTGTTTCACGAAATCTTTTGAATTATTATTGCAGAGAATTAGTAATTTTAGTGTGGAATACTTAGTTTCACGAAAAGTTTTAGTATCCAGTCAAGCTCATATATGCGTGTGCGTCACTTGCGTTTCATACCCGCAAAATGTGATTAATTGAATTGCTAAAACTCACCACTTAACGCATTGCCATATGCCTGATTTATCTTTCTGTAATGCGGTATCACACAAATACCCCAATATCGGTTCCAAGCTCGGTTCCTCTGAATTTTCAACACGCAACGTTTCAAGCCAATACACACTCAACAGATATGTACACTGCGCAAACGTCAATTTGTTTATCGATGCTGTAACATCAGCTTGTGGATGATCCAATAGCAAAAGTATTTGACTTCGTAACTCATTAAGGCTTACAGAATCACTCTTTATAGCCGTTGTGTAATTAAGCTCACGCATATCAGACTTGTGAGTCGTTTGCGAAATCAACAATGGTGATTTCGCTGCAATTTGCTGCACTCCTTGATACCAATCGGCTGGCCAGAGTCGGGAATTGGTAAATCCCATGACCACACAATAAACCCAAAAATCTTTAAAAAGCTTATGCAAGCGCATTTTTGGATTTTTTATTGGCGGAAGACGACGTACAAGCACTGCAATAACAGGTATTAACATACCCAGATTGCCAGCACTAGAACTGGCCTTCTGCGCACCAGGTGTGTTGTCATAGGACCTCTCGCCCTCTAGACCGATCTGTACAAAGAGTTCCAACAATTTGCCCAATAGTTCCAGCATTTCAGCATCACCCTGTATATTTGCAGCAATGTTGCCAAGTGCATTGACAACTGCGTCGGAAACATGATGAAATTGCTTGCGATGTTCTGGATCTGAGGTATATGCCAAGGAGGCTGATTGTACAGTGACACGTGAAAACATTTTCATGATTTCATCAAAAACATGCGGTTCACATTGTGATATGATCATACAACCAAGTTGATCGACAATGAGCGCATTTTGCTCAGATGGCACCTTGCAAAAGCGTTGTATGAAAAATTGCAAAATATTTTGTGTTGTCTTGGAAGTGTCCTTCAGTGCAACAGCAACGTGACCCAACATAACGATGATGTTTAAGCTGACTAGTGTGGATTCGCTGCAAACAGCATGGAATAGAAATGGTATTTTAAGAGTATAAAACGTTTTATATAAAGGGTATCTTATAACGTCCTTTACGCCAGATTTGAATTTGCCACCATTTGTGCTGTATAGTGTTGCCAACCAGAACTAGTAAGGGTGTTACCTTTGGCCTGGCCAAACTTAAATACCCTACACAGCAGTATTTTGAATGTTTTGCTTATATGGGAGGTGCCACGCCCTCTTGTCCAAATTCACCCAATTTTTTCTCAGAGTTTGATTTTATAGCTCTTAGCATTAAAGCTTTCAGTATAGCGTTTTGAAGTTTTTGCTTATATGGGAGGTGCCACGCCCTCTTGTCCGAATTCTCCTGGTTTTTGTTCAGAGCTTGCGCTTACAATTCGTAGTATTTATGTGTATTTTGGTTGCATTATCGTGAAAAAAACTCAAAAAGTTGCATTTTGAATATATTTTTTGTATGGGCGGTAGGCGTGTCCGTTGACCGATTTCGCTCAATTTCAATCCCCCGAGCTAACTTTGACGCCGAAGGCTGTGCACTAAATTGCATTGAATTATCTTGCTTAGTTTTCCGAAAAAGTGTATTTCCACACACAGCCAGCCAGCCAGACAGACGGACATGGCTATATCGACTCAGGAGGTGACGCAGATCAAGAATATATATACTTTTCTATATCTGCCACGCCTCCTTCTATGCGTTACAAACGGAAGGACAAAGTGAATATACCCTGGGTGTAGGGTATAAAAAGAAAATAGTTCGACAGCTGACAGTTTAGAGTTAGTAAAAATGGACCATTACACGAAAGAATAACGCGTTTTCACTATTGAACATTGTTTGAAAAATAATGAAAGTTTGGCTGCTACAGTTCGCAAATTTTGTAAATAATATGGTCAGAATATAAAAACGCATTGTTCCGTTGGTTAACAACCCTAAACTGTCAGTTATCAAACTGTTTCCGTTTTTTTGGCACAATTAACCGCATAAATGGCGGCAAACATATCTTGGGACATTAAAACATAACTTACGATTCATGCTTTTCAGCTGTAAATAGACGATTTGAAACATTCGCCACCAAAGCTGGCACACAAAATTGATCCAACGTATGTGCCGAACGCAAAGCAATACTTAAGTTCTCTATAGCAGCATCGCGTAGCGCTTCAAAGGCGGCATGTCCTGAACGTGTAATAGCGCTTTTATTGCTATCACCAAATATATCTACGGTCGAACGTGATTCGCTATTTTGCACGACAATTTTAAATGGTGCCACTTCTTTTTCTTTCTTCTGCAATGCCAATGCATGCACTGAGTGTGCATGTAATTTGCCTAAAATGGGACTAGGATCCACAAGAAAATCACGCAAATATGATATAGAAGTGCCAGCAATATTTGGAAACTTTTGCGCCAATTTACCAAGACCTTCTAGGCAGACCATTAACAAAGGCATATGATCCATAACGATTTTTTGACTTAGCACAGAGTTAAGTTTTTGTGAGAGGCGGCCACATAGCTTATCAGCCTCTAAAATAATTGAATTGTGGGAATATAAATAGGGGAAAAAAGTTATTACAATGAAAAGAAAAGTATAAAATTGTATTACAAGGCTTTGAAAAAAAGGTAGTTAGAAAATAATTTTATTTTTTGTCAAATTTAAGAAAAGAATGAAACAAGGCACAGCATTAAAAGAACAAAACTACAAAATTTCTAAACTATAAGAACGAAATTGAAAATAGTAACAGGGCCATATATGCAAATAAATGTAAACGAAATAAATTCAAATCACAAAAGTTTCTACAAAGTTTCATGTTTTTTTTTTTAGAAAAATAAAGAAACAAAACAACATAATACAAAATAACCTTTTGTCAATAAATAATGTAAACCATTTTGCAAAGAAGGTACATTGTATTCATCATCAACTGTAAAATGTAATAAATTTAAAAAAAAAATAAAGGAATAATAAAAAGTAAAAACGTACAAAAACTAAAAGCTACATTTAATAAAAATATAAATACTTTATGTAAAATCTAAAATTTTGCTTTATTACCCAACAAACAATGTGCGAAATTCTTTGAACTAATGGGCCTTATCATCAATAAACATTCTTGACAATTTTCTCTCCCACTCACTTGTATGCAAAAACTTTTTTATGGTTGAGCAAAATTTACTGGAGAGTAAGGTTATCGGTAATAATTTGGCAGGGAATATTTAGATATTTTTTGTATTTATTCTCCAACTTTTAACAGGGACTTCGAAGCACGACTAAATAATGTATAGCTTATTAATATACCTTTCATATGACACCAATCTTTTTGATAATCATCCAATTTCCAACTTATACCGGTTTTTCTAAAGACTATGGCTTCTATTGCGGTTCGAAACGAATTTTGGTTTCGTTTCTTGTCGCAAAACGAAACGGAAATTTTATTTGACAATGCCTAAAGAAATTATTTTTAATTTTTTTTTTTACTAGTGCTGTCAAGTTGCAATTTCCATATGCTGCTTATGTCAACTACTTTTCTCTATTTTAATGTACCCAATTAACATTAGTTAAAAAGAGATAACTACATTACACCAGCAGCAAGAGTAAATTTGTAATTAATAAGAAAAAAGTCTCAATAAAGAATTCAATTCAATTTGAATATGAATGAATTGGGAAAAATTTTTTCTTTCAACTAAAACCAAACCAAAAATCAATAAAGTTAATTTTAGCCAAAACGAAATTTCGTCTAAAAGTATGGTTTGGAACTTTCCAAGTGTATGCTCCACCTTTAATAATCATTTTACAACACATCACATTTCATACCAATTCAATTTGCTAAAAAATTTTTAACAAAACATACCGAAGAAACTGCTATTGAGCAATTTCGTAATCTGCCGAATCTGGTTTCTGATAGAAACCAATCAGGCGATGTTTCCAGAAATCGTTGCCATACGCAATGTGGGCCTATATACAGATTTTTTGATGGTTATATCCTCGAAACTAGATCCAAGCGACATTTTTTGATTCCATATTCTTTCATAGACTTAAAATCATCATAATATAAACTATGTTTCAAAAAGAAATATAAGATGCCACTAAAGTAAACTTGACTCAAATTTATCAATAAGAATAGCAGTGTTAGATTCTCACAAAATGTGAAAGTTTGAAAATTTATTTGCTCGTAATCGTAGATCATTACCAATTTTGTACTTTTATTTTGTTTTGATTGTTTTCAAAGAAATTTAGGAGTTCATATTTTATTTATCTTTTTATAATCTAATACTACGTTTCCACCGGTGATTTAGTTGTGCTGAAATTTGTAAGTCACATCGATAAGTCCGACCCGTTTCCAGCAGCCGAAAGAGATTTATTTTTGAAAGTAAAATTTTGTGTCGTTTTTAATTTAATTAAATTTTGCGAGAAATTAATTTTTTTTTTTCGCAAGGTAAATCATGTGATCTACGCCCAAATTTAATGCTAAATTTCGAAACTGCTTTAAATCATCTCATAATTCTCCGGTGGAAACGTAGTATTAGCTGTCAAATCAATATAAAAAAATATAGAAAATACCAGAGCTGCATAGTAATTCTTGTTTGGCGAATTTGGAAAAAAATTTAAGGAAAAGTATCCCTGCTGGAAATGGATTTTCTATACTAAAAATATACACGATTGCAAATGTTCGCTCTTAAAAAAGAAATATATTCTCTAGAGAGAACTTCCAGACAAATTAACAATAAGACTCCCCTATGAGTATCATTGTTTAGTTCTGGTAGAAAACAAATTTCTTAAGCTTAAATATGCAAAATTTTTAAAAATAGCAATTGTTTGTTGGGTACTAAACCCTCAACCAAAGGAAAAATCTATGTATATCTCAATATCTCCAAATTCACTCACCTGTTTCATCGCGTATAGCCCAAACCAATAAATCAACACATGCCGCATTTGCCATTACATTTACTTTGTACTTATTAACTACTGGTATGCCATTATCTTCTCTTTTCTCCTTCTCCTGATCCTGCTGTTTATTCTGCAGCTCTGTTTGCCCATTTAAAAACAAACGTTTTACAAATTCCTGCACATCCTTGGTAAACGGTGTTGGTAAATCAATTTGATTTTGCAGCAATTCACGCAATAATGTTACCAGCACCAAATTTAACGTTTCCGAAAAACTTTTATAACAATATCCTTTGATTTGATGCAATGCATATATATCACTAGCCTGCTCATCTAAATGTTCGAGCGTTTCTTTGGTTAGCAATTTTTTAGCAACAGCAAAGATGGTTTGCAAATGTTGTATCGGAAATGATGCATTCACTTGCGCTGCTGTTGTTGTCCCCGATTTTGTTGGTGAATCACAAACACGCATATTCGGAAATTGATTAAAACTCGAACCATAGCGTGTGAAAAAATGTGTACGCGGATCTATGGGTACCGAATAGTAGGTAAACAAATGTGGACGATGCCTAATGCAATTGCCATTTGTTTGATTGATCATCGTAAGCTGTCGATGTAAACGCATGTCAGTTGAATCTTGACTTAGACTACCAGACATGGAACGTGGTATAATGGGACGAAATTGGCTAAAATTGGAAATGCGTTCACTGGAGCTAAAGCTGCCACTTCCATTTTCGCGTAGAGTCTTTTTGACCAACGGCATTTCTTCGCGTGGAAATATACGACAAAGTAGCGGCGTATCGCCATTGGAATAGCGTCCCATAGAACGTGCCAAACCAAAGAGTAATGGTACGGTAGCTTTGCATAATATAATCGGAGGTGGTGCATTGCTGCTGTCTTTGCTGGATTTTATAATATTTGCCAATGCGCTGAGTGTCTCAACTTGATTGACAATAATTTCATCACGTAAATCTGGACATTTTGTAGCAATGTCACAGAGTAATGTATTGAGACAGAAACCGAATTTTTCCGCTGAAGGAATGCCTAAAGGATGAAGAAAGAAATAAGTGTTATAAGTAACATTTTGTGTAAATGTATTGTAAAGACAAAAATTTTAAGTTTAAATTTTAAGTGGAAAAATACCCTGTCGGAAGAATATAAACTGGTTACAAAAAAACCGGTTGGAAACGTAGTTAAAAAGCAACCGGTTTGAAACTGGCTTAAATTATTGGAGCAAAAACCACTTTGACTTTAATTTTTAAAATTTAATCTCAAATTTTTTTCTAATTTTTTTTTTATTTTCCTTGCTGAGATTGTCAAATTATCAAGAAATTCAATTCAAATTCATTTTCACAAAATTTTTTTTCTCTAAGCTCCTATTTAATTTTCATTAATGTTCTAACTTAGAATAATACTAGTTCTAAGTTATTTTTTATTATTTTATATTATTAACAGTTTAATATTTGTCTTTGAAATTTGAGTTCCCATATGAAAATTTATATATTATTGAAGTTCTTGTAGTGGAATTGCAACTACTTAACTAGTTTTAAACCAGATTTGGTCAATTGACTATTTACCAATTGAAAAAATATCAATTTTAAACCAGTTGAAAATATATGCAATGTAGGGCAATTAACTATTTGTCGATTGAAAATAAACCGGTTTTAAACCAGTTGAAAATATATGCAGAGTAGGACAATTGCCCTGCCCCTATGACACCACCATGTTAAATAAACCAGTCTCTTGCAAGGAAAAAAGTCAGAATTTCAACCGTCTGTGGTTGAAAAAAAAGTAGTTTTAAACCGCTTTTAAACCAGTTGAATTTCCTATAGGGTAAATACAAAATTCTGCCCAATAGTTGTTTAATTTTTTTGCTTTTTAGAAGATTTTTAGCTGCCCATTAATTTTATTCTTCGGTTAACTATTTACTATGTACATTAAGGTGGGTCGCCAAATAAAAATGATCTGATCATAACTGAAATACCTGTGGCATTTTGAAAAAAAAAAGAACGCAATGCTACGTTTCCACCGGAGATTTATGAGGTGATTTAAGGGTGCGAGATCAAGCTCTAAATTTGGGCGTTAGTCACATGTTATTAAGCACAAAGCAAATGAAAGATGAATATTAGGAAAAGGAAAAACAACTTTAATTTTACCGCTTATGACATTTACTGTCAAAAATAAACCTCTTTCGGACAGTGGAAACAGATAAGATTAAATGATCTGATTTACAAATCTCAGCACAGCTAAATCTCCAGTGGAAACGTAGGGAATATAACTCGAAATTTGAATATTCTCAGGAGGCCAAAGAACTGCTCACCAACTTCTCAATAATGTGGCTGAATTTCGTTGATGCAGCGTTGAATCTCAATGCAATTTTATTAGCCCTAAAGTGTCAGCTGTCAAACTGTTTTTTTTTTTTTTTTTGGGCTGGCAACACTTTACCCAAGAAATGACGACGAAATGGTTTACCCTTATATCTTTGCAACAAAAAAAAAAAAAAAAATAGTGACATGATTACACCAAAAGAAGGCTATTCAAATTGTCTAATCTCAAGTTAGAATGATTTACCAAAAGCCTTGGTATATTCGTAAGCTTTTCACAAAATACTTGGACTCTGGTCAAACATTTTTGTACGAAAATCTTATTTGTATACCAAGGAAGAACATAACATGTGGACTTTTGACAAAACAACCTAAGTCGAGATAAGACAATTCTCCAAGATTTTAGTCCTAAATATAGAATTTAAATACGCTTCTATTGGTATACTCGTTATGTTTCTAAGATTTCTTGTTCCAGAGATATAAGGGTGTCCCATAGTTCACGCAAGATTTGAACTTAGCGCTATTCGTGCGGTGAAGTTTTATGAACCAAAAGAAAAATATAATTTGACAGCTGACACTTTAAGATTAGTAAGAATGTATGGAAAGAGGAGATTCAACGCTGCATCAACGAAATTGAGCCAAATTATTGAAAAGTATTTAATCAGTTTTTAGGCTCTCCTGAAAAGTTCCCAATTTCGAGTTAGATTGTTTTGTCAAAAGTCCACAGATATTTCAGTAATAACCATAATTTTTTTTTTTTTTTTTTTTTGGCGATCCACCTTAATGTACATAACCCCCGAGCTAACCCAACCTAAAACATTTGTATACCAAAATTTATAAAAAAATCCACACACTTCCGTTCAATTGAAAAAAAAAAAAAAAAAAATAAATAAATACATATTACCCGCCACTTACCCTACCCCACCCTATAAACAACCACAAACTTACGATCGATTTTACTCCACTTTGAGTCATCAACCCAAACGGCCTTGGGTAAACATTTGGCAAGTCGCAACAAATACGGCACAATACGCTGTTCATGTTGACAGTCGCTTTCCAAAAAATATAAGCCCAATGCAATTACTGCTTCCTGTGCACGTGAATCCAAACAAAAGACTCCGGCGGCATTTTCCTGTGGACAATAACGAAAGAGCGCCTGCACCTATAATGTGAAAAAGAAAAAAATACGCGCACAAATCAAAGGTGAAAAGTCGATTTTTTTCGGTGTGTATCGGAATTTTTATCACGAAGGAATTTTTTCTTTTACCTTTTCCCATGGTGTAGGAACGATGCGTGCCAGCACACGAGCCAAACTTTGTACAGTTCGCTGATAAGAAAAAGCGTCCGCCATAGCAGCGCAAATAAAATTAATTTCTTTTTTAACAATTAACTTGGAATTTTTTTAATTTTATTCGCAAATTTTACTTTTTTCGTCGGTCGATTCTTTATTATTCCCAGATGACGTTTAATCATAATTGACAAAGGTCAAACAGCTGTTTCACGGTTGTAAGATTTCAACTCTACTACAGGGTGATCAATGACAATAGTTTTAATGCAAGAAAGTGTGTTCCAGAACTATGCATATCATGACATCGTGTATTCGACTCTTTTATCTAAGCTAACAGTGATAAATTTATTGGAAGCCACGACAAAATCTGACTTTGTTGTTACTGTTCAGTACATTAATTGCTGCTAGCTTAGGAAAAAGTGGCGAAAAAAAAACACAGCAACTATTGTTGTAGAACATGTTAGTCCGCATTTATGCGAGGAAATTCTATGAAAGAAATTCTCTTCATTTCACTTTTGTGAATTTCTTTTGAGTTTACACACAAAAGTTAAAATTCTTTTGCATCAGCAAATGTCATTAAAAAAAAAATTACCCCATCACCACAACAACCACAGGTGGAGTGAATTTTATTTTTTATTTTTTGGCTTAGAGCTACTCCAATAGCTTTTTGAATCTCCAAAAAGTTCAAGGCGTTATTTGCCCACTCGTAGAGTTATATTGCCAACACCAATCTTGTCGTTTTACGACGAATTAATTTTTAATATTTTTTTAAATTTTCTATTTAAAAAGACTCTACTTTTTAAAATTACGGTCAACAGCAACATCAGTATGTCAAACGAAAAAACAAATAAAAATAAGAAGCAATGTCAAAAAGTTTCAAATAACGAACTGAACGAAAGAGAATTTCCAAGTACGGTAAACTGTGTACTCGTCTCTTTACGTTTTCCACTCTTGCCAACAAGCTGAAAGAATTTCTGTAAAAAATTTCCTGGTGTAAGTCCACACTTAAAAGTTTACATAGGGGACGTTTATTAATCACTTGAGGGGGGAAACGGGTCGGGAAAAATCTTACAAAATCTCACTAAGAGAGAATGGAGAGGAGTTTTCAAAAACCTCACGTCAATTTTTTATATCAAAAAATATGCGTTATTAACAAAAAAATTCAATAAAAAATTTCTCATGTATTTTGAGTAAATCTAACGTGAGGGGGAGGGATCCAGCAAAATCTTACAAAATCTCACCAAGGAGGGGTGGGATCCAAACTGGAAGAAAAACAGCTCAAGTGATTAATGAACGTCCCCTCATGTTTAATTGCTGGACTCCTTTTCCCAAAAAAAAAGAATTTGAGTTGGCAAATTTTGCTTTCGTGTCAAAGTGTTTGATAGCAAAAAGTCATAGCTATGTTACCAGCGGACACAAAGTCTTCCAAGTGCTTGCTGAAGGTACTCTGAACACCACAATAGGTATATATGTATAGTTAAGAGCTCTGCTGTTAATATCAAAACAGGATTCGGCGTACACCCGCTATGGACTTTATATTTATACATTTCAAAACCCTAGTAATGAGCCTAAATGAGGTTTTTGATTTTGGTTAAAACACCTCGAATGTTAAAAGCAACCCATGTGGAACTTCAATCAATGAGTCAGCCAATCATTTATCTGTCCTTTGATAATGAGGAGATACTTATTTATGTATATGGTCAATACCTAATACACTGCTTGTTGTTTCCAAATAAGAGGCTTCATTCTCTCACTGACTATAGGAATAGAAGGAGTGTCGTTAGTACTTTTGATTGGGTTGACAAGATCATTATACTTCTATAGCTCTGTTTTTCCACAACTTTCTATACTGGCTTGATATGTTCAAAGATTTAATTGGATTAAGAGATCCCAAAATACGTTGAATATGCGTTTAGAAGTATAAAAAACCATACATACCTTTCAAAGTCTGTCTTCCACATAAAGTTTTCGGTCAGGAATGCCACCAATATACATAACTTTTTGCTGTGAGAGGCAAAGAACACGAAGAACACATTTTAGCTGGAAACTTGATTTCTAGAAACTTACACAATTTTGTGGTTAGGACTAGTTCAGTTTTCAGCAAAGCAACACTTCAAAGAATATATATATTTTAAAGTATCACTGAAGTTATCTAAGCTTAACATGAAAACATTAAAAGTTCATCGTAAGCGTATACAACGACATGTACACAATGTTGCTTTACTTTTTTTTATTAAATAATAAGACAATCTGAAACGAAATTAAAGGGCAAATATCTTTACTCTGGGGCTTAACACTTTAAATTTAAAGTTTTTAATGATTGTTTGTAGCGGTCAAACTATTATTCAAGTTCGAAGCTCAAAAACCCATTTACGTTATGACATCACTCTATCAGTCAAAAACAGATATGGCCGCTGACGGATCACTGACGAAAAAGAGCGGGCACACACGGAAACAAGAGCAAAACTGACGAACGTGATCGATAGTGTGCACCGGCTTTAACTAAATATGGAGCTGTTTCCTAGCTAAGATCGAATTATCTCGTATGCATAGCTATTTAAACAGAAAAAAACACTGTTTCTCACTAATAAATAATAAATACTTCTTTATTTGTTTTTTTTTTTTTCAGTAATATACATATATATGCATGTCATGTTGCTGTTGTCATCAATTCTTTCTTAATAAATTGTTTAAATAAATTTTTTTCTTCAAAATTTAAACAAACCCAATTATTTATGCAGAGACTTTTACTTTGCTGCCACCATGTGTTTTTCTTCAAGGGCAATTCCATGCAAGTATAACATAATTTATCTTTTTTGGTTTTACATCATTATTTAATAATAAATTATTTTAAAATTTGTGTTTTTTTTTTGTTTTTTTGTTGTTGTTATTATTATTCTTTGAGGCATTAAAACAACATACATAAACAGGAGTTAATAGAATTAACTTTTTTCATATAGAATTTTCAAATCAACATTAATATTAATTATACATACCAATAAGATAATATAACTTTTGTTGAGGCCTTTTATTTAATAAATTTTATTTTTGTTGTTGTTGTTATTGTTGCTTGCTATATGACACATTTAATGTTAAATAATGTTAAATTAACATTTTTTTTTGTTGCTTTTTATTTATGAAATATTTCATTATAGAAATATATTTGTTTCCTTTAATTCACTAATATTATATTCCCTTATTTGATACATTTAGTTTTTTGTTTTTTAATTGAATTGATAGTTATTCCTGTCCTGTGTTGTTTGTAGCTCTCGCTATCAATTTTTAAACTTTTGGCGTTTACTTTTCACCCGGTATGTTTCATTACGCAGTTGTTCTATGCTGTCAGCGGACAGTTATATATTAACCCATGCTATTCCCTATTGGTATACATTGCCCTTGATTAAATTATTTTTATATAATTTTTGATACTTTCATACAGTTGCTTGTTTTTTTGTTTCTCAATATTTTTATTTTTAATTTCCTACAACATTTCTAATTTTAAATTTCATTTTGTCTTAATTTGCTTGATGTTATTAATGTATTTTTTTCTTTTTTGTTAATATAATATCATTATACTATTTTTCTCTAAGGACAATAGTCCTAACCTTATTTCTTTTGGTAGATGTAGTTAGTCAATGTATGTATGTATATGTTTATTATTGAATTTTCAAGTTGTATATGTTTTTGATATAGTTAACGTATTATTTTTTTCGCGATTATATAGTAAATCCCATGTTTTTATTCTTTTACTTGACTTGTGTAAAAAAATGTTTTAAATATATGACCAAATTTTTTATTAAATAATAGATCTAACAATTTTGTTAAACAAAAAAAGAGATAAAAGCGAGTGCGACTTACACCTAAGATAAATGAAACTTTTTTTGGCTATGAAAAGAAACGTTGGGAAGTTCTGCTTCTTTTATGCTCGAGCATAAAGTTTTACGAGCGCAGCAACAATAATACATTTATACTTCAAAAAGAAAACAGCTCTTATCTGTAGCATACATATGCCCAGTTAAAACAAAACCTATAAGTTCAGAGAGCTCATGTCATCATACACCCTTTATATGTACCTGTATAAAAAAATAAAAACAAATCATTCCTTTTTTCTGTTTTCTTCAATAAATTTGTGTGTATTTGGTTTAATGTAAAATTAAAATTAAAAAAAAAAAAACGTATATATTTACAAAATAGAACTTAAGCCTAGAAATTTTAGTTTTTTTTTTTTTCTTTAAATATATACGCATAATAGAAATTTAATTTCTAATTAAATAAAAGAAAATATATTCAATAAAATTAGAAGAAAAAAAAAAAAAACAGCAAAAAACTTAAGCAACAAGGAATTTTCTCTTTTACACAAAATGTAAAATTTTGATTAAAAAATATGTAATAAGCTCATATGTATGTAATAAGTAAAATAAATGTACATTATTTAATTAGAAAAAAAAATTTAAATTAATCATAATTGTTATAAATAGTAAAAACTAAAATAAGCAACAAAATGTTATACGTGAACTCACTTAGCAAAGAATTTACATAAACTATTACAAAAAAATTTGTATTATCATAAGTTATATTACAAAAAAAGAAAAATATAAATATCAAAGTCAACAACTTTCTTAATACTTGCAAAAAATGACACTGAGCCAAAGCCAAAGAGTGTGGGCAAAATGTGTTTTTGATTTCATTTTATCAAATCATAAATAAAATTAAGCAAGTTAACAGCCATAACTAAATTGGCGCGGCAGCATTATTTAACCAACTCTGTCTGTTTCATGTCCATACAATTCATGTGGAGCAAATCGAAGCAGAGATGGTTAATGGCCGCATAACGCTCCAATTTAAATATGACTGTTAAGTTACCTTTTGCTTTTATTACTATAATGCATGTTTATAGCAATTTTTAGAACCGTGTCAAAAGTAAGCAATTTTTAGTTAGCAAGTTAAGTAATTTTTGTTGCACTCGTAATGCAAGAAATGTGTTTTAAAAAAAAGTCTCAAATTAAGTTAAATTTTTTAATAAATATGAGGTTTATGCAACTTCGTTTCAACTAAACAGTGTGCTGTGTCTGCAAATAAGTAGAGGCTTGAAGTGATGTGCAAGCATTTTTCTTTAATTTTTGAGAGCAAATGGTTTGAATTTAGGATGTTGCAAATCTTTAATAACAATAATTCCATGGTAAGTCTGCAAAACTTGAATAACGTTTAGTTTTTCTGGTCCAAAGAAACAGACAATCGTAGAATAAACTGTAAGTTTTTAGACCTCTTATTATTACAAATCTTAAAAATATGTTTCAGTTTTCATTTGAGTCACAATTGCATATTTAACCCTTATGTTCGGTATTAGGTCTGGCTTTTTGGAATATCATATGGTAACTGAAAGCTACTTCAATTTTACTCCACCACTGCAAAAAAAAATGTGTTGTTTCAAAGCATATTTTGGGGCTGCCAATAACTACTCACACAGTTAATTCAATATCTCAAAATATTTAAATTGTAGCATTATTCGACCGTCAGCGTTATTTAACCATTACTGTCTGTTTCATGTCCATGCAATTCCTATGGAGCATATCGAAACAGAGATGCTCAAATAGCGCTTACGCTTGGATCATGTTCCAATTTAGTTATGGCTGTTACAACTCACACAAACACTTGGATAATAAAAAAGTTATGTAAATTTATAATTTTTTTTTTCTTCTTTCAAGTTGTATAGTCATATTCTTGTGTTGCATTGTATTTATATAACAATTACGTAATTAAAATTTTGATTTTCATTACAGAAAAAATTTGGTCTTCCTGTTTTTTTTTGTTTTATTTACTTTAAATTGAACTTAATTTTAAAATTATTCTTTTGTTTTTTTTTTTTTTTGTTATTTTTAAGTTTTTGTATTGTGTAACTTAAAAGGTTTTATTTAATATATTATTGGTTTGTTTGTTTTGCTTAATTTTTACTTATTTTTGTCATTTCACTAGTTTTTGCGCCTTAAAGTATGCCTAAAAATTGTATTTTCTTTTTTGGTTAATTTCCAGTTTTTTTTGTTTTACTAATCCTACGCTTTTTATAATTAGTCTAAAATAGTTACTTTTCTTGTTGCTTTTTTTTGTAAGAACTTAAAAATATTGAAACTAAAATGTATAAACAAAGATATCTTTTTTTTTTTTAAATAAACTTTAACAAAAATAGCACACAATTTTGATATAAGCAAAACCATCAAAATTTATTTAAGAGTTCAATTTGCTGCTACAGAGTTTCAACGCTTTCAACAAGCGCCTAAAAATATGCAATTTTTTTTTAGTGCAGCTCAGCAAATGAGGTCGTCAACATATGAAAGTTATTATTAAAAGGAAATTAAATTATACATTTAATTTCTATGTATTGTATATTAAATGTTTTGAACTTATGTATTTTTGAAACAAAGGCCTTAATTTCTCAGTATGTTACTTTGTTTTTTGCTAACATGTGTAATACTTACTATTTTTTCTTCTTCAATTTGTTATATTTTCTTCTTTCTTATTACATTTTTATGTACTTAAATTTTAGCACTATACTCCTGTAATTTTAGCATATGTATAGGTTAAGTTTTTTCCCTTAATTTCTTCTTAATTTTCTTTTATATTTCTTCACTACTATACTACTACACAATTTCTTTATTATCTGTGGTTATGTGGTTGTTGTGTATGATGATGGTAATGAATGGTCAACTTAGGAAGTTACCACATAATAATCCTGTTTATTTGGCATCTTTAAAAGACGTTTTGTGCGAAACTCATACGCACGCCGACAGAACATTACCAATTCGGGATTGGTGTTCTCAGGCACAATGCGTAAACTATAGCTATAATTAGGTCGCTTCGGCACCATGGAAACATCTTCGATGTCTTCTTCAGCGGCACGTAATCGGCGACGATATCTGAAAATATGATAGAAACAATTGCTTTAGTATCGCATAAGCATGTAAGTACAACAATGGGTTAAAATTGTTTATTTAGCTTTTACTTGGCAACACTATTATATTGGGTGCTATTATTGATTCCGTTCGACGATGCGGAACATACGTTATTCAACTGCAGAAATTGGGCGGAGAGAATACGGGAGTTACAAAATTGCATTGGTCCACTTACAGCCGAAAACATCATACCAACTATGCTGATAAGCGAAGAAAATTGGTTATTAATAGGACGATATGCAGAGAGCGTACTTCGCTTAAAGAAGAGAAATCTTGATGCTTATCAAGCTGCCAGAAGTCAAGAAATCCTTTGACATTAAAAAACGATGCCGCTATGCATCATCTTGCCTAGCCGCCGGCGCTCTTAATTTCTTCTTTGGTGGGGGTCTCGACACTAGGCCTCGTTCGCCTTGGCAGAGACCAAGAGGGTTCCAGAACAGGACAATTTTCATCCTGGCAGAGATCGCAGTCAGTAGGACTTCGTTCGTCCTCGGCTAAGGCCCAAGTCCTGAAGCGGTTTCTCCGCTCCTGGTTTCTCCCCTTTTCTAAAAAGATAAATAACAATTCTGGCTGAAGCACTATTCAGCCCCTCTCTCTTACATGAGTTATAAAAAGCGGAAGCCCAACATAGGCAAATTAAAAGAGATGGCATTAAATGCCTTATAGGGAACCCCTCTGATGCAATGCCAAAAACGGTTTCCCAGGGGTGAGGTCCCGATGAAGAGGAAGTGTTTTTAGTCGGTAGGACGATTAGGAGAGTCCGACATGATGGGTACCGGTGACCATCGGGCCAAAGAGCGCAAATGCTTTTTCACTCCTCATCCGCAAAAAAAAAAAATTATTGATTCCGTTTGATAAGGAAATTTTCGCGGAAAGAAATATCGTTCGATATGAAAATTACTATTCTTAATTCCGGCGGTATGAGAATATCGCAAAACAATATTGAAAGCCCTGGAAAATGCACATCCCTACGATTTTGACACATGACAAAGAATAAAAAAAGAAAATTAAACTGACAACAGCGCAAGATTGTGAAAATTGTATAATTTTGTGCAAATATAAATAAGTATAAATGGATACATTAGCGACGATTGCTTGGACCTCCGGATTGAAAGAAAATTGTTGCGGCTTAGTCCTGGCAACATATTTCAGCTAAGGGGCACAGAGTGCGTTGAAACTTGTAAATTTGATACATGCGCTTCCTTATTTCAAAGAATTTTTTTAATTTACAGCTTTCAACAAAATTTTCGCCTAAATAACGTCAACGCCAGGGTGCACTATCCGCCAAAAGTAAAATTGCTGCATCTAAAGATTCTTTTCCGAAGGAAGCTACCGAAATGGTGTCGGAAGGATTTAGAGATCAAAGTCATCGCAAGGGATCGCGACGAATGGAGATGTTTCATATTGGCCCTATGCTCCTCCTAGGAGTTAAAGGAGAATACATACATACATTGTTCAGAGTAAAGATGCATTGTTTCCTTCATTGAATTAAATAAAATGAAGTGGTTTGTTCTATGAATTTTGAGTTTTATTTTAATAAGAAATTTTGTAAATAAATCGACTATTGGGTAGTCGTAAAAAGTTTTTAAAATTGTTATTAAATATTTACCTTACTTTCCCTTTCAATAACAACAGCAAAATTAACAAAAAAGCATACATTTTTAACTTTTTGTTGTCGTTTCGACGCAATAATTTCGCGGAAGAAAACTACGTAAAAATATCTATACGGCGGAATACAAGAATACATAAAAATGAACGTCACTTCGATGTCAGGGATGTTAAATCTGTCAAATTATATGCGGAAACAATAAGAACAAATTTATCTGTTTTGCGTAACAGAAATGACAGATTTATCGATTTCTTTGAATCAATAATAGAAGAGTTTGCTTACGCACGCGGAAAATGCTTTCCGAAAACGCGTAACGAATTAAAGAATAGCACCCATTATATGCAAATAACTTTAAGCTAAAGAACTCACATCACCGGAATTCGTGGGAAATGAAACATGGGGCCTCGAGAGAAAGCGCAATCAAAAAACTCAAAATAAACCAAAGTAAAGTAACAGAGAGCTGAGCATGCCATATGTTGTATAAATGGATGTGCTTGTCATATTCTGCTACTTTTATTTTGGGTTTTTTAATTGCAGTATCTTTCGTGACCGCATGTTTTATTTCTCACGAGCTTATAGCTTTTTGCTCGATGTGGCCATGATTAATACCAAGAATAATGCTTTGTTCTCACTATCTTGTCTAACCAATTGGTTATCTAATTTCTTATATAAATCGAAAAACTGTTTACCTGGTTAACTAACCCATTTTGTGCATCAAACAAGTGAGAACATGTGCTATAAGCTTATTATTTTAGACGACTGTTTTCAGTGTTTATTTAAGCACTTTCTGAGAAACGTTGGGGAGAGCAAAAACTGAAGTGCTTAATTTGTCACAGACAAATTTGCGTGTTTAAGTATTAAGCACAGAGTAGACTATTGATGTTGACATACTGCACTGAATATAAGCTGTGTTTTAGCTGTGTTTAATAGGATTTTAACATAACTTTTGCTACTTCCTAAAATTTAGAAAAAACCTGAGGTTACTTGGCTAGGAGTCCAAATATCCTTTCAACAGATTTAGTAGCAATTCCAACCAACAAAAAAAGAAAGAAGCAAAGTAAGGCCCCAGAACAGGTTATCATACAGTCCAATCAACGAAAGTTTCTAATTTACTTCTTACTTAATAATGGTCCTTCGAGCCGGAATCGCTTTCTTACAAGCAGAAAATTTTCATAACACCCTGTTTGAGTACTGATTTCTATGAATTGACAAATATCAGCAAGATCTAAAGTAATGTGAGTAAGGCGTATCACTTCACGTGCATAGCAATTATGAGAAGCAACGAGAAATTTCTATCTGAAATACAACGTGTGCGATATAACACAATTTCATGATGTACCATATCAGAGATATTCGTGTAGTAGAGGGAGATAATGAGAAATTTTGTTGATATCTCGTCGTAGATGTTTCTTCTCAGAAAAAATATTTCATCATAACAGTATGGATGGCTCAAGGGCTAGCAAATGAACGTAAAGCCAGAAACTTCGAGCAAAATCCACTATACGCCAGCATATAGCAAATGTAAGAAAATAAGGTATGTATATATTACTCCATTTTTTATAATATTTTACCTGCAATATTCGCTAAATGTCAGCACATAACATTTATCCTCAATACAAGCGACTGAATTATGATCACGATGCCGGGATGCATAAACTTCATCGGGACTATCATTTTGTTGGCGTCCCTGTTCAGTATGTTCTGGTCGATAATACCATAAAAGAGACATCATCATTTCACCTAAAATTTGAATATTATTTTATTATTTCACCATTGACTAGACTGATTGATTGATTGTATGTATAGCTTACCATCTTCGGGATTTTCCCATAGGTGGGCAACTTTTGCAACATATGGCAATTCATTGTCCTCATTTGCTTTAAGTAGTACACAATCTCTGGTACGTATGATGTCACCCTCTGAATGACGCATGGCGGGATAACAAGTGCGTATAACGAGAGGATCATCGCTCTGTTGAAAAATGTGAAAAGAATTAGTAGCATTTAATCAGTGAAAATTGGCCAGAAGTTTGGTTTTTTCTTTCTTTTTACACTTTGCATAAAACTGTGTGAAATTAGTTACAAATTGTGTAAAAAATAACTGTGTAAAATTTTCATATAAAGACTAAGTAAAATTTACTCAGAAATGCGAAAGTAATCATTGTGTCTAAATAAGATTTGGCACATTGGTGAGAAATTTTTTTTTTCACTCTGTTTGGGTAGGTAGTTTTATTTAGAGTGCAGTTCAAAGAAAGTAGGAAAATAACTTTAATTGCTGAGTGAATTTTTTTACACAGTTTGTGGGAAATTTTACACAGTTTTATTTTATTGCTGAGTGAAATTTTTAACACAGTTTGTGCGAAATTTCGATCTACGACTTTTGCTATTTCCTAATTCCATTTTTCTCCTTCACATTTCAAACTTTACTTACGTTTAAAAATACAGCACCCTGAAACGGTTCACCTTCCCATGTCCAGCCGTTATTCCATTTGGGCACCACGTCACTGGAACGCGTCATTGGCGGCAATGTTTCATCGACCTCATAGGAAACGGAATGTTTCAGTTTTTGACGTTTACGGCAACCGAATTTTGAGCGTGAACGTGTGCGTTTTGTCGGATGATGAGGATGACAAACAATGCGCGGTAATGGCGGTGCTGGTGGCAGGAACATAAATTCGGAATGTTGTTTTTGTTGTGGTGGTTGCTGTTGTTGTTGTTGTAATATTGGGACTTGCGGCGTGCTAACATTGTTTGGAAGCAAATGCTCTTCTGTTGTTGTAGTTGTTGTACTTTTTTCATATTCATTGTTATTGGTCTCCAATAGTGGCAACATTTTCTCATCATCAGCTGTGGTATTTGGCATTTTATTATCGCAAGTCCTTGAATTCTGTGCAGCAGCAATTTTGGCAGAGATAATGCTTTGCAAAGCGATCTCTTCGTCCTCTTCTTCGTCAGCAGCCACCAAATTGTGTTCTTTGTCAGCTGCAATCGCCTGTGTATTGTGTAGTGACGTCACTAGTGATGTTGTTGTTGTTGTTGTGCTCTTGACTGTTTTTATTGTATTTGACTTTGCTTTTGCCTTTGATTTTGTTGTTGATCTTTTCTTGCTCTTCTTGGCGTTTCGTTTCCGATTTGTTTTCTTTGTTGTTGTTGTGGGTTTTGTTGTAGACGCCGCTACTGTATTTCCTATTTCCTTTTTTGTTTTATTTGTTGTTGTCATTTCCTCATCTTCTTCTTTCTCTAAAATCTCCCGTTCTACGACGCTTAACGCCGCCGCTGCTTCAACTGTTGCGCCGCTCTCATCTAACTGTATTGAGGTAGTTTTTTGTGTTCTCGCTGCCACTGTCGGTGTTGCCGTCTCTTTCCTATCTGCTGTTGCGGTTGCATCAACCACAGCAGCCAGCGCTGACATCTTAAGCGGCTTCTTTGTTTCGGACTTGGAACGGGCTTCACTCGTCTTTGTCTTCTTATATTTGCGTCCCACTTGCGTGGGCGTAACACATGCAGCAGCGCTATTGTTGCCATTGCTGCTGCTGCTGCCGTATAATGTGCTGCAACGCGCTTCTGGCTCTGAGAAGTAACCACGTGCCACTGCATCAATTGTTTCCAATAAATGTGTGGGCAGCACATATTTCTTTTTCGGCGCATGTTTTGGTGAAGTCTTTGGCGTATTGCCGCTGCGTTTAGGTGATGCACCGACAACAAGTGGCATCACAGTTTCATCTTCAACATCATCTGCATCCAAGTCCACAATTTCATCAAGGCGCGCTGCAGCCACTGCTGCTGCTTCTGCCGCTGCCAGTGCTGCTTTAAGTTGCCGCTGCTCCAAACGTTTTTGTTTCGCCATCGCATGTCGTTTTTCGCGCGCTTCCTGTTTTCGTCGCTCCAATGCCAACAGTTTCTTTTTGCGCAGTTGCAGTCGCTTCTTTTGCTGATCGGTCAATATCAGCTGCCGCCGGCGTACACCACTGCTTTGACCCTGTTTTGATGATTTTCCTTGCAGTCGGCCATAACGATTACGTTTATCAAATTTACGACTTAAACAGAGGTAGGATTTTGGTTCGGCCTGTTTAATGAGGCTCTTATAGCTGTTGGGCGGTGATTTCTTGCATTGATTCTTATTGAACTCTAGAATTTTGATGCGTTTCTGTGAGCTGCTGCAAGTGCCAGTCGAAACAGGACTATGACAGAGGTCAAGTATATCATCGGCGCTAATGAGTTCCACATCGCAATTGATGGGCTGCTCGAGTGGGGATTGCAGCATTGGGCGTGGCAAGAGACGCAAGCGTGCTATGGAAGAAATGTAGAAAGAAAGAAACAATGAATTTAAGGCTAAAGGAAATATAGAATCAAGCCTCTTTGATTATTAATTCCTAATCTGTCGTCTCTTCTCTCAGGAAATGAGAAAACGGAGATGAGTACTAATGCTCTCAGCGGTTGGATGAAAATAGCAGGTTTTCACGATGAGAATTTTGGTTTCAGTAAGAGAAATAAAAATCTAAAATCTGACTGTTTGCTTTGTCGCTAGGTAAAAAATACGAAAGACCGTTTATAGACGGCCTTTCCGAAATATCTCTCACAAATAAGTGAAACTGAGTGAGCAGAAAAATTGGAATTTGTAACATAATTAGATTTTAATGAAGACCTTCTTTAGACAGTTTTACCGGTCTAATTGTTAGATAAGTTTGGAAGAGGGTTGAGATTCAATCACCAAAATCACTGCGGCCTAGAAAGCTAATTGTGAAAACCTTAATCTGGCTTAATTTGAAGTCAATTCAAAGGCAATTACATTAGTAAATGTCAGTATGTCCCTTGCAGGTAAAGCATGCACTTCAGAAGTGTATGGCTGTACAATTGAGAAGTATCGAAATCTAGTTCTCGCGATATATGGTCTGCCAATTCCTTTTCTTCATTATAAAATCTACAGAAGTCATCCTAGACTATTTCGAAGTTTCTTCAGTTCTCTTCAGTTACTGCTTTGTTCTTTGTTTAGAAACGCTTGGCATAAACACGTGCCAAAATTAACTTAAAGCCTATATAGTAAAGAACCCTGTTTTTCTATCTTGCCGCTGAAAGGGTTAATGATTCCAAGTCGTTGATTGAAGCTTAAAAGTTGAATAGTGGTTTTCCACAAGGAGTTACACTCGAGATGTTGAATTTCATAATAGAGCTTCTCAAATAAAACTGAATAGTTCACAGGTTGAACTCGGCAATTATTGGACAAATAACTCTGTGCAACACAAAAATCTGAATTTAATCTCGACCATTTTTTCCTATCACGTCTGAGATCCGAGTTATCCTTGAATAAAAGTGCGGAAAATGCTATTTTCAGACATATGGCGCACGTCCAGGGAGTAGTGTAGTTTATTTTTGCCAGTGACATTGAATAGCACAGATCTTCTTCTTCAAACCGTAACTTTAACTTTTCTAACTGTATCATTACTTTGCGAGATATCATCTATTGAAGTTAAGATATACAAATTTAATATAGTCCTTTACAGGGATTTGCAATACATTTACTTCAATGATCCAATTGGAAAAATTAAAGTTTCAGTTTGAAGAGGAGAATTAGGGCTATTCAACACCGTTGATAAAACTGAACTAAGGAATGAGCAAATATTTGAATAGGGAAACTTATGTCCACAAATGTGCACACTAGAGAAGAGAAAGAATGTTTTCTCTTGCTATTGCGCCAATATTTGAGAAAAATAACACAATCTTTGAATAGTGTTGAACTGAAAAATTATGTCCACAGATGTTGACATTATTAACTCAACAAAGAAGTTAAGGCATTGCAATATTTAACCCCCTGAAGTCTTGTTTTATAAATTTTAAAATGTCTGCACTTACCTCCATCACCGTTGGCAACATTATTTGCTGCTGTCAGCAATAAAGCCACTTCCATTGCATCTAGATTGCCATTGCTAATGATCTCTGGCGATGATATTGGCTCTGCTTTGATATTCTTCAATTCAAGTGCGCCGCTCGCTGCGATTTGTTGCTGCTGTTGTTGCAATAACTCAAACTGCAGCATTTGTTCATCTTCAATTTTGATTTTTTCTGTTTTGATTTCGGATTTTAGCATGAAAGGCGTTTGTGTTTGCTGCTGCAACAACAAATTGCTGCAATCATATGAGTTGTTGACAGTTTTATGTTGGACAACATGTGTTTGTTGCTGCTGCTGTTGACTAGTTGTGCTATGCTGTGTAAAATTTGGCGATGCAAGCTGTGCAATTGTGCTTGCCGTAATGTGTTGCTGTTGCTGCTGCTGCTGTTGTTGCGCAGCATAGACCATTTCACGTGCCATCGTTTTGCCAATACGCGCCTTACGTCCCATTAGTGGAATGTTGTTGTTGTTGCTTTGCGGCAATGGTGATGTTGCCGCTGTTAAATCATAAGCCTCAATTGTTGTTGGCAATATGTTGCTACTTTGGCTTTGGTTGTTGTTATTATTCTGTGATGCTGCATTTGATGTTGCCACCAGCTTATCAATTGCATCTTCAATATCTTCATCAAGTGGTATTGTCGCCGCCGATGTTAAAGCTGTTGCTGCTGCCGCTGCTGTTGCTGGCGGCGGCGTTGGCTCATCGAGCAGCTTTTCATCGTTGGTGCCAAAACTTTCGGGTGGTGTCAGTGGCTGTACGACATTTTCTTCGTATTGACTTTTATTATCGGAATCTTCGGATTTGAATTCGGCTTTTACCGTTTGCAAGAGATCAATGCCGCACTGTTGCAATTGCAACTGTTGCTGTTGATGCAATAAATGTTGCTGTTGTTCCATTGTATTGCTGGCATCTTGGGTCGTTGCTGTGTTCAAATTTTTAACTGGGCCTCTACTGGTATGCAATGCATTTTTGTTGTTGTTGTTACTACAATTGCTGTTGGTTTTCATTATACTGTTGCTGACATCGGACATTGCTAACGAACTGCTGTTACTATTATTCACTGTTTGTTGTTGTTGCTGTTGATTATTGCTAAGCGTAAGAGTGCTGTTGCTCTTGTTGCTATGCTTGTTGCCATTCATAATCATATTGCTGTTGTTGGTGCTGTTGTGACTCAACGTCAAATTGCTGTTGTGATTGTTGTTGGTACTGCTGTTCATAGTGTTGCTGTTGTTGTTGCTGTTCGTCGTGTGTAATGCCATTGTATTGTTGTTGCTGCTGCTGTGGCTGTTGTTGCTGCTGCTGCTGCCGCTGTTGCTACCAATATGAGGCCCAGTAAGGACGTTTTTTGGACACGATTGTTGCATTGGACATGGACACTGTGGTGGATATTCTGGAAAATTTGCGAGAGGAGAAAAAATGAATTAAAATGTCAGCAACATGGAGAAAATGTGAGGTTAAAAACGAACATAAATATTGTAAAAAATTAGAATTAATTTTTGTTGTATAAAAATAATGTTAATGCCAATGACTATCGGAGTTTGCGATAGATTTGTGAAAAGATTTTCATGATGAAACGAGAGTGACATTTTTAAAAATCATTTGATTTCCCATCAACAATGTTGGCTGCGAGACTATTGCAGTACGGATTCTAAATTTACGCGAAAAAAGACTTGACTCGCGGCCTCACTCACGTTTCGAACTTGCTTGATGAAACGAGAGTGACGTTTACAAATATCATTTGATTTCGCATTCAATGTTAGCTGCAAAATTACATATTTTAGCATGTGTCACTCACGTTTCAACCTCCATTTGTGTTCATGTGTATGCACATAACTGACAATGACTTTTTTCATATGAAGAACCATACTTTTCCTTACCCATATATGGTGCCTGTATGCTACGTGTATAACATTGACTACCGCCCGGACTATAACCGGCGTAATAACCCGGCGGTCCCGGATAATGCTCCAAATGCTGTGCGTGCGCTGCCGGTCCAGCCGGTACTAGCTGTGTGCCCGTTGGTGGTGGTGGCGGCGGCGGTCCAGCCTGCTGTCCGCCTGCACTGCTTTGTGGTGGTGGTGGTGGCGCCTGTTCATACAGCTCTGCCGCCGAGGGATGTGGTGGTGGTGGTCCCGGTTGATAATACGGATAGCGTCGGTATGCACTTGGCGGTGGCGGTGGTGGCGCACTCTGATAGACTTTGGTCGAGAAATAGGGTTGATAGGGAGGCGAATAGCACATCGCCTCACCAGGATATGGTGTGTAATAGTTGGGCGGATATGCGGTCGAATAGTGCATTTGTGCTGCATGCATTGAACGCGGATAGGGTGAACCCTGATGTGCAGCAGCAGCAGCTGCCGCGGCGGCTGCAGCGGCGGCAGCAGCAGCTTGTTGATGCAATTGATGTTGTTGCTGCTGCTGGTGCTGTTGCTGTTGTTGTTGCTGCTGGTGATGTGCCGCAGCAGCTGACTGTTGAGCACCAGTTGTGGCGTTGCCTTGCGTTGGATATCGAAAGGGCGCCAAATCACCGCCTGTTATAAGCACATCACTATCTGTGCTATCAGCCGTTGAAGCAGCTTGTGGTGGCTGCTGTTGTAGATGATCTGGATCAGAGCCAAGTGGTGGTGGAATTTGTTTTTTACTGGGATTAGTGGCGGCTGAAGCTGCTGCTGTTGTGGGCAGCAGAGGAACATTAGGCGGAGGTGGTGCGGCAACTGGTGGTAGAACGTGTGGCGAGATCAAAGGTCCAGCGGGTTGATAGTAGCCTGGAAAGAGAGAAAAAGAAAGGATATAAGTTTAAATTGATTTAAGAAAAATGGAGGAATCATTGCTTTGCATATAAGCCATTTGAATTCCGAATCAAATATTCACGGGTAAACAAACTTGAAAAGTAAATAACAGTTTTTAAATGTCCACAAATATGGCCAACATTTGCCTGAGGAGAAAAAATCATTTATACAAAATGTTGACAAAGTCGAAAAATGTTGATGAGCTGAAAAATCATGAGAAAGTTGCTAAAGTCGAAAAATTATGCTGAAAGACTCAACCAATCACAAGAAAGTCCAAAAATTTTGGTATAATCGCAAAATGTTGATAAAGTCAAAAAATGTTGCTTAAACCATTAATGTTTATAAGCTAGAAAAATGTTGAAAAAGTTAAAAAATTACATGAAAGTCCAAAAACATTGAAATAATCGAAAAATGTTATAAAATGAAATATTAACTTTAAGAGCAAACAACAGCTTTTTAGTGTCCACATGTGTGGACAATGATAGACTGATGTAAAAAAAGCCCCAAGAAATATAAGACAAAAAGATTAAATGAGCACTAAAGAGAGAGAACGTTTCTACTTTCGATTGCAGCAATATTTATCAGAAAATGTTTCAATAGAAAAACTTATGTCCACATATGTGGCCATTAAGTTCAAAGAGCTTAAGAGATAGTTCCTTTATATTTAACGGTTATTTTAACTGGCAGTTTCTGATATGTGATTTTTCCAAATATCTATTAAATGCTGTTTGCTGGCTAATTTGCACAAGCAACATAAAACGTTACGTTTCTGGCAACTTTCTTCCTTGAAAGTTGTCACACGATATGCCTCAACGGAAAAAGTGAAAGTTGAAAAAATTAACATTTTATGTTTTTAAATAAATTAATTTAAAATAAACGATCGCTTAACAAGTTCGTTACATTGTATGTATAATTTTACTGAATTTTAAGCTGTTGACAAAAAAAAAACAAAACCGTAACGAACGAACGAAAGACAGACAACTAGACGGCTAAACGGGCAATATCAGCAGCAATACAGCGACTGTTGCCGCAAACATTTTAATGAAAATCTCAAACACAATCAGCGCGTTTTTGCGTCTGCTCACTGCACACCGCACATGATTTGTCCGTCCTGATTGTTTCATTGCGCTGGCTGTTGTATTCAATGGCAGCAGTAGCAGCAGCAGCAACAACTCTCTGTCTGTCTGTCTGCCTGTCTTCGCTTAACTTCTTTTGCTATCAATGATCATTGCGGATGCTGTTGGCAACCGGACGATTGGACAGTGATCATCGTCGTTTGTGTATGTTGCCTGATTGTTGGCAGACCGACCAATCGATCGATCGCTCGCTCTCATAAACCGCAAAATGCAGCTACCGCTTAATCAGCGTTTAAAGATCGTTATGAATCGTTTTACATTTATTGCACTTATTGTTGTTGGTGAGATGGTGTTGTTGTTGTTGCTGTTGTGGCAAACTCCTTTAAGCGTTTTAGTTTTTTGTTGTTGTTGTTGTATTCACAATTACGAGTTTAAGCCTTTTTTTTGCTGGTGTTGATATTGCACCCAACTTTATGTTGCTGTTTTAACTGTGCTCCGTTATTGTTCAGAAATCTTACGTAAAACTGTTACGTTGTCAATATTTAAGTTGTTGTTGTTGTTGCTAGTCTTGTAATCAATATACTTATGTAGGTATGTGTACAACCAGCTGAATTTCATCCATGCTAACATATGCTATGAGTTTCCTGATTGACTTTTTGTTGCATACAGTAAGCAAGTGATTATGCTTTTTCGTTCGGTTTATCGTGTTTTTGTGGTTTCAAGGTTTACAAGGGTTAACTTGGTTTTTAAAAAAATATCCCACTTAGTCAAAAATTGATCTCACTATTTCGGATTTCGCAGCAATTTGGTGCCAAAACCGAATTTGTTGTAGAATTTTGAGGAGTGCAAAACATGAAGTATGTAAGTATCCATAGCTTGGACATTTCTTAACTGATTTTCATGTTCAGAACGATTTTGGAAAGGTATTGAATCAGGCTTAAGGTTTTCTACTGCTATTGGGCAGGAAGTATACTATTTTTAATACTTTTTTAGAACTATTTTAACTACCCTTTATTACTATTTTTACTACTTTTTTAGTTATCAAACTAAAAAAATTCGCCATGGAATACGTTTTACATCTTTCAAAATATTTTTCTTGAAAAGAAAATAAAATTATCTGTCATATGAATCCATAATCAAGTTTGTACCTTGAATAGTTACGGATTAATGATTTTTTGAATGTTTCAAAATATACACCATTTTAATTCCCTTATAACTTCTAAACCATTAAAGATATCAGATACTTTGTTTTGTATTCATGTGAAATGTAATCCAGTTTTCTTTTCATCAAAAATATTTTGCAATATCTTTTTTTGTAGACTTATTACTAAAAAAGTAGTAAAAATAGTAATAAAAAGCAGTAAAAATAGTAAAATCTAAAAAAATTGTAAACAGTACTAAAATTATAAAAAAGTTACTTAAAATAGTACTAAAAAGTAGTAAAAATAGTACTATAAAAGTATTAAAAATAGTACTAAAAAGTGGTAAAAATAGTTAAGGGTGTGCAAAGAGCTGTTCGAACCAACTCGAGTATTCCGTCAGCGTGTCGAACCTAAAACAAGCAGGATCGATCGATCGAACAACTCGTTTGTTCGAACGTTCGTAACTTGCAACATGTTTGCCAACTGCTTCGTGTTGTCGAACAGCAACTCAATTCATATATTCAGTTGTGCTTTGCTTATTGTGTGTAGTGGTAGTGTGAATTTCAGCATGTCAAACATAGCCAAGAAAAGCATTGTGTGGGAGCATTTCGACGATACCGAGGAACCAAAACTAAAAAAATGTAAAACATGCAGTAGGACATTATTGTACAATGGTACCACGACAACTTCACTTCTGCGACATGCCAAATCGCATGATCCAAGCATAAACGTTGCCAGTAAGTTCATTTATTAATTTATATTCGTGTATTTATTATGATATATTTAACCAATTCATTAGTAATTTTATTGCTACTTAAAGGATTTTCCAATTTTATCTATAAAAATGAACGGAAAACAGCTCGGAAGTATCAAATATACACAAATATTTATACAAAGGTTGTGTATAAATCTATTTTTTTTATAAACAATCATATGATTGCTTTTTTCATTAGTCATTCATTATTATTTTATAATTTTTGATTTAATCATTTTATTGGGTTAAAACTGCAGCTGGATATCTAGATTTTGATGTTTTGAGTTAAGTTAACAGAGACATGACGAATTAACAGCTCTATGTCCTTATCTATTCTGTTTCTTGAATTGTAGTCTCCATCCAATCTTCTAAAAAAAAAGTTCATAACTTTAAAATCCCATACAAATAAATTAAATTAAATCACTTGTTGTGTTTATTAATAAAAAAAAGTTTGTTGAATTAAATGAAACAAAAAACATTTCAGTTTTTACACGCATAAAATTCTACATGTATGCTCACTGGGTACAGAAAAATCAACCAAACCACTTGATCGCTTCAAGCCTTCAGCTACAACACATAGCAATTTCCTTTGAAATCGGTCGTGCTTCGGGTTGCATCGCGCGACAAGTCTTCGGTGCACAACCTTAGGCTGCGATTACAGTAGGCCGTTTTTGCTCTTGTGCATGTTGTTGCATGGGCTTCTGTGTATGCAGCCTTACAGCCAACACATTGCTTGCTTGTATCATACAAGTTGTGTGCAGGTCCGCATTTAAGCTTATTGTTGCCCTTGGTTAGGTACAGTGCTTAAGTCATTTTTTTGTATACGATGTTTCTGTTGTATATTTTATCATCCTCACTGACCTGTTTCCTTTTGTCTATGGAAAAGGGATAGGAAAACGATTTCATACATTTATGGAAACGTTCTTTTAAAAAATCCAACAAATATTTTTAGGGTTGCCACCTGGTTATTTTCTGAAAATTTATTAAAACTACACTTTTTGTGACTAAATTGAAATTCTTGGTTTCAGAAACGATCAGATAAAATTTTTTTGAATTGTATTTTTTGAATTTTTTGAATTTTGAAAACCAGAAAAAATGTAGGTTTGCCATATTAGGGTTGCCAGACGTTTTTTCGCAAAATTGCGTTTCTTTGTTTAGTTTCTTTATTCCAAAGTTATATTTTCGACGCAAAAACCCATAGTAATTTTTTTAGGGTTGCCACCTGGTTTTTTCAATAAAATCAAAATTTTCTTTCAACAAATTGCTAAGATCATCATTTTCTCTCTATAAATTGACATCCTGGGTCCAAAAATTTTGGGCTGCGTTTTTTTGCTATATTTACAATCTGTACTATCTGTAGTTATCTGAACGTACCTGACACCAAGAATTTCAATTTAGTGGCAAAAGTATGATTTTAACAAAATTTACAAAAAAAAAAAAAAAAAACATGCGGCAACCCTTAAGTTTTTGTGTAATTTTTAAAACGTTTATCTGAGCGTTCCCTAAACTAAAACTTGAATTTAGCTAAAAAAGTATAGTTCTAACTAAATTTCAGAAAATAATCAGTTGGCAACCTTAAAATATATGTTAGGTTTTTTAAAAGAACGTTTCTCAAAGTATTTTTCGTTGCATTCCTTAACAAAAAAAAATACTTCTTGTAGCGGCCCCTCTTGGTTAATCTATTAATCCAGCCGTGGTTGTATGCAACAAATTGGAATTGAGCGCTCGAACGATACATACTGTTCGAACGCTCGACTTGCTCGGTGTACTAATCGAACAGAAATTTCTGTTGAAATTGTTCGAACTGCGAGTTGGTTCGAGCGAGCTGCGCTCGTTGCACAGCCTTAAAAATAGTACTTAAAAGTAGTAAAAATATTACTATAAAAGTATTAAAATAGAACTAAAAAGTGATAAAAAATAGTACTACAAAGTGGCAAAAATTGTACCAAAAACAGTACTAAAATTAAAAAAAAGTTACTATAAATAGTACTAAAAAGTAGTAAAAATTGTACTTTAAGTAGAAAAAATAGTACTAAAAAGTGGTAAAAATAGAAGCAAAAAAGAAGCACTAAAAACTAGTGAAAATAGTACTAAAAATAGTACTGTAAAGGTAGTACAAATTGTACTAAAAAGGTAGTAAAAATAGTACTAAAAAGTGGTAAAAAAGTAGCTAAAAAGTAGTACTAAAAAGTAGTGAAAATAGTACTAAAAAGTAGTAAAAAATAGTACTATAAAGGTAGCAAAAAATTGTACTCAAATGGTAGTAAAAGTAGTGCTTTTTTTCAAATACAAAAAAAAAAGTACCTTGTACTTATTGACGGAATCAACAACTCTCCAATTTCTTTATTAGATTTGTCATAAATTGCGTGTTACCTTCATCATATATTTAATTATGTAGTAACACTTCAAAATAACCTACGTAAGCAACAACAACACCATGCAATCACACACATACACTTAGCAAAAAATATACACTAGAGTGGTCCAAAATCCGAAAGTGTTAAAAAGTCAAGGTGCGCGCGACTTTTCTGAATCCTTGGATCCTGCTGATTACAAAAAGTGTTTTGGAACCAAAAAAAAATTGCGTTTAGATATTCCGCAACGAGCTTGAAGGTACTTTTTTAGGAATTTTTGAGTTTTTGAGTACTTTTTTTAATTTAAACGCTATATCTTTTTAACCAGATATGGTATTTGCAAAAATTAAATTGCATTTTTGTACGAATATTTTGAATCAAATTCTGCATCAATAATAATAAATCTAGTCTTTCCCAATTTTTTTTATCGGCACTTTAAACTTCAAAATTTGTTAACTTTTTGAAGTGTTTGCACATTCAAGAACTGATTTTTTTCTTATTTTGCTCTAGCAAATTTTTTTTTAAACTTTTATATTTTTAAACACTAATTTATCTTTAAAATAATTTCAACAACTAAGCTTTTAGTAACACTTTTACTCACTAAAAACAATTAAGTATAATTAAATTGGGCTTAAAAAAAAAATTAATTTTCATGTTTTCAAGGCATTGAAATAAGATATCTTAGTGGGATGACGTAAGGTACCTCTTTTTTTTATAAATTCATTAGTTCCTAATCTTCTGAGTAAAACAACATTCTTCGCAATATAGAAACCTTGCCACTTCATGTTATTTTTGGAAAAATAGGTTAAGAGATAGTTTTCATAGATCTTCTAAGGAAACCAAAAAAATAAATAAATCAAAAAGAAACTAAAATAGCCATTTCGGATGTATTTGTTGATGCTGATTCCGAATTCAGTCTCAAAATTGCTGTATCTTGTACGGTTAAGGAGATATTTTCACATAAAAGTACAAGAGACACCGTTTTTGCTCTTTTTAAAGTGATATTACAAGTCAAGGTTACTTCCAACCGCAAAAAGTGGTATAGTGGTTTAAAGTGCCAATCTGATTCTTTAAAATTCAATTTAAATAATATCGATATCTTTTTTATCCTCTGAGTTATCCTGACCTAAAAAGTTGAAAAAGTGCAAAAACACGTTTTTTTTGTTATTTCTGCTTACGATATTTCGGAGGAACAAAGAAATATCAATATAATTTAAATTGGGTTTTGAAGAAAAAGACTGTCACTTTTAACTTCCATACCAGGCTGAAAGTTACCATGTTGTGATATAATAGCTTCAAAAATAGCAAAAACGGTGTTTTTTGCATCTTTAGGTTAGAATATCTCTAAAACCGTTTGAGATAGAGCAATTCTGAGACCGGATTTAGAATTTTCATGAACACATACATCGCAAATGACTATTGTTGTTTCTGTTTCACCAAGAAAATTTTAAGCTGAAAGTTTTTTTTTTGGCCAAATTTGATTATATTTTACGGTTTTTAGTAAGTAAAGTGAAGCTTATAGCTTAGTTCTTGGAATCATTTTATAGATAAATTAATGCATAAAAAAATAATAATATAAAAAAAAATTTGCTAGAGCAAAATAAGAAAAAAATCAGTTCTTGAATGTGCAAACATCTCAATAAATTAACAAATTTTTAAGTTTAAAGTGCCGATAAAAAAAATTGGGAAAGACTAGATTTATTATTATTAATGCAGAAGTGGGCTCAAAATATTCTTACAAAAATGCAATTTAATTTTTGCAAATACCTTATCTGGTTAAAAAGATATAGCGTTTAAATTAAAAAAAGTCCACAAAAACTCAAAAATTCCTAAAAAAGTACTTTCAAGCTCGTTGCGGAATATCTAAACGCAATTTTTTTTTGGTTCCAAAGCACTTTTTGTAATCAGCAGGATCCAAGGATTCAGAAAAGTCGCGCGCACCTTGACTTTTTAACACTCTTGGTTTTTCCATACAAAATTTGGACCACTCTAATATACACACCTTAAGTGTATTAATTATAATGTTGTCAAACGCAATGATTGTATTATTAAATATGATGAGTAGTAGTAGCTTCATGCGTTAGAGACAAATTCAAATGAATATAAATGTATGTAAATGTAAACCTACATACATATGTCGAGTGTTTGTCTGCGTGTGTATTAAATTTATGTCCTGTCAATGTAAATGTTTTTCAATACACAATAGTAATCATCACGATTATCGTGATTAAATATCATAATAACAAATGAAAATGAATAAAATACCTCATATGATGTTGATGAGTCAATTAACGTGACAGGAGTGAATGATTTGAAGTGCTCAAGTTAAGTGTCAGCACTTGTGTGGCAGTTGCAATTACATTAGATATTTGTAATTGCCACGCCTAATTGTTTAAAATCTGTAGCATTGAAATTGCTGTAGAGAGAGGTTACTTGATAGGGAAATTAACATTTAATTTGAAAAATACATAGGATATTGTCCTAAGTACTTTGTATATTGTCCTACTTATAACTCCTAGGGGAAGTATAAGATCAAAATGAATTGCCTTTGCCGAATCCGAACGTTGAAATATCCTTTATGTTCTGACTTTCCATTTGGATAATACTTCCTAGATAAGTAAAGTTTTCAACATTTTCTGTATCGTTATTGCCAGCTTTAACCCTGGATGGTTTTTGTTCGTCGTCTCGACTACCATTGCTCTTTGTTTTGCTCACAACCTTTTCCTTTTTCAGTTGACAATTCTAAGCTTTATATGCATAACCATCCAGAGTTTTATGTAATGTCATGTCTAGAAGGTGTTAGCTACATGTTTTGAGCCTTTAATGCAATAATTTTTTAGGACCCCCTGCTATTCCAAGACAAAGTCTTAGAGATTATTTTGTTTATCTCAATGTCTGAATAGTCAAGATTCTCCAATTATTCATTCAAATTCACCCGATTCCTCATACGGCCCTATTAAAGGCTTTTAAAAAGAAGTTATCAAGAACGATAAAAAAGAGAATTCGTCATAATAAACAACCCTACCAAACGTTTGACTTAAAAACAAATGCAGATGAACATAACTTATTGTGCAAGGCAGTGTATTTAAAGCCCTCATACTGCTCGCAAATTAAGTTGATAGCCCTCGTGAAGACACTTCCATGCAGCAGTATAATAATAGGGTTTGTTTTTGGTGACTCATTTTTGAAATATCTGCTTATTAGAAGAAAGCCCCACTCAGCCAACACAGCTCTAAACTCCGTCCAAAGCTGTATTTTTGGCTCATGTTTGAGTCAATTTGCTCTCACAAGTATATAATGCGCTTTAAGCAATTCAATGCAAAATATAATGTTTTACTTACTTATGTTTACTTAAATGAATTAGATGCATTTCGTGAATGCCATACTCGACCAATACCACTCAAAACTTCGAGAGCCATTTGGGCTCATTTTTGAGACCAAGTCTTCCACCGAAATAAAGTGCGTTTTTGTGCAATTTAATGCAAAATAAAATGTTAAATAAAAATGCGTGAAAAATCAGGTTTTCTGAAGAATATCTCGCTTGACCGACACACCTGCAAACTATAACCTGCTAGCCATTTTAGGCTCATATTTGAGACATTTGATTTTATCGAAATAATTTTCCTTTTGTGACATTTGATGCAAAATAGAATATAAATGAATTATGTAGGTGCATTGCACGAAAAGGTCAACTTTTCCGAAAACAGCGTAGCTCGGCTCTCTCACTATTAAATTTTGGCTCATATTTGAGACATGTTCTTCACCGGCATAAATTCCGATTTGTGGCATTTAATGCAAAATAGAATGTTGAATGAAAATATAATGATTGCACCCTGTTAGAAAAAACGTCTACAGAAACATGCTTGATTAAGACAGATACAAAAAGATAGAACTCCATGGCATCGATAGAACTTTATGTCAATTAAGACTAAAAACACGTAACCTAATATCAATTAGTTAAGTAATTAATTATGTCCAATTATAATCACTTTGAGCATCAGCCATTTATAAAAAAATCACTTAATGTCAACATTAATAAGCTACAATCACACCAGACATGCTGTAAAACACGAGAGATTTCGCATATGCAAATCAAATTTTAAATGTGCCAAAGAAATCGTTTATTAAATACGGTTAATTATGCATATTAATGTTTCAACACCACCACTTGCTACACAGACAGTACTTGCCACATCACGGCGCAATACACTTACTACCCGATGCCATGCCACTCTAATTCTCAAACTCACACTTGGTACACTCTACACACTAACTACATACACACGAATTCGCAGCTTAATTTTCAGCATCATCAACGCTTCCATCGCTCCCGTTCAACTCATGCCCAAGCAAAGTCATCATGATACAACACTCATCATCTGCTGCTCATCCTTAACAACTATTGAGCTCATCAACGCAAAGCGTCAACTTCATTATCATCAGCATCTTCATCATCGTCATCATGATCTACATCCCCATCAACGTCACACTCTCTACTCGAATAATTATTGAGTGTGTAATCCTCAATGGCGCTGTCAACTGACGATTGAACGACGACAAGTGACGCGTTACGTCTTTCCATATGCAGGAAGAGCAGCAGCATTTCATAAATCGACGCGAGGCGTAGCGGCAGGAGCGCAATGAAATCATTTTGCTTCACCCCAAAAACAGGCGCGAAATTGCAAAACACATACCAGCGGACATGGACATACATACAAATGAAACCGACAGACAAATTGACAGACAGACGTTCAGAACGTGCGTCAGTGTGTTCCGAAAGTGAGTTGCTTAGCCAGTCAGCCAGTCATTGAGTCAATCAGCCAGCCGCTCAGTTAGTCAGTCAGTCATTTAGTCAGTCAGGCGTGTCGTATCGTGGTAATTATGTGCGCAATTTGCAAACCGTCCATTTTCATAAATTACAAGGAGTTTGGTTCGGTTCGGTTCAGTTTTGTAAAAGGTATCGTCGGGGTGGTGTTTGCCACATAGCATTTTCATTTATTAAGTTCAACATGAAGTTGGCAACAATCTCACTCTAGCGCTCTATAGCTTGCGCACATTTTTTTGGATGGACTTGTGGTTTGTTAAGGAGCTTCTTTAAGTATAATAAAGAGCATTATTGCCGCCTTTTTTTCTTTTCATCATTTTATGAATATCCGTCCTCGCACTTCATTGATATGCAGCTTGTGAAGTGTTTGCATTTTGATGGATGTGATATGGGTTTTTTTTTTGTGGATTGTAATGCAAATTTTGTACGAGAAGCTGTTTGCTGAGATTATTGAAAAGTTATTGACAAATATGTAGGGTGTGTTGTGCGCGTTGATGGCAGTTGGTGTAGGGGTCTATGCCAACCATAGAATTTCATTATAAGTATAATATATCATTATTGCGTTGGGAAAAAATGTATGCAGAAAGCTTCGAAAAGTGTTGATAATGTTGAAAAATGCTGGATAAGTCGAAAAAATTTGATAAATTTGGAAAATTTTGATCAAATTTAAAAATGTTGATAAAGTCGCAAAATGTTGCTAAAAATCGAAAAATTTTGATAAAGTCGAAAAATGTTGAAAAAGTCGAAGAATGTTGATTAAAATAGAAAACTGGTCGAACAATGTTGACAAAATTATAAAATTATGAAAAATGTTGATAAAATCGAAAAATGTTGAGAAAGTCGAAAAATTTTGACAAAATCGAAAAATGTTTATTGAAGTCGAAAAATGTCGACAAAGTCGAAAAATGTTGATGAAAACCGAATACTTTTGCTAAAGTCGAAAAATGTTGCCAAAATAATAAAATGATGAAAAATGTTCATAGAATCGAAAAATGTCGAGAAAGTCGAAAAGTGTTAATAAGGTTGGAAAATGTTTATAAAGTCGAAAAATGTTGATGAAAATCGTAAAATGTTGGTGAAAATCGAAAACTGTTGCTAAAGTCGAAAAATGTTTACAAAATAATAAAATGTTGATAAAGTCGAAAAATGTTGACAAAATAATAATATGTCGATAAAATCGAAAAATGTTGAGAAAGTCGAGAAGCGTTGATAAGGTTGGAAAATGTTGATTAAGTCGAAAAATGTTGAAAAAGTCGAAAAATGTTGGTGAAAATCGAAAACTGTTGCTAAAATCGAAAAATGTTGACAAAATAATAAAAGTCGAAAAATGTTGAGAAAGTCGAAAAATGTTGAAAAGGTTGGAAAATGCTTATGGAGTCGAAATATTTTGATAAAAATTGATAAACGTTGATAAAGTCCACAAATATGGATAAAGTCTCAAAATGCTAATGAAGTAAAAAAATTTTGATAAGATCAATAAAAGTTGATCGAAAAATATTGATAAAGGTTTGAGAATGTAGACAAAGTCGAAATATGCTAATAAGAAGTTCAAAAAGGTTGATAATGTTTATAAACAATGTTGATAAACAATGTTGATAAACAATGTTTATAAATAATGCTTATAAGCAATGATGGCCAACAATGTTTATAAGCAATGTTTATAAATAATGTTTACAAGCAGTATTTGTGAACAAAGCTTATAGTGTTGGGAGAGTAGAAAAATGTTGATGAAGCCGGAAAATTTTGATCAAGCGGAGAATTTTGATGAAAATTGAAAAATTTTGACAAAGTCGATAAATGCTGATGAAGCCGAAAAATGTTGAGAATCGATAAATGTTGCTATAGTCGAAAAATGTTGACAAAATAATACAATTATGACAAATGTTGCTGAATCCAAAACATGTAGAAAAAGTCGTAAAAAGTTGACAAAATCGAAAAATTTTAATGAAGTCAAAAAGTGTTGATACAGAATAATGAAAAATGTTGATAAAACCGAAAAGTTCGATAAAAGTTGACAAAGTCGAAAAATGTCTGTTTCATTAAAAGGTTTTTATCAAAAAACCCTCTCAACTAACAGCAACAATAGTTGAATTTTCTGTTTACCTTAGTTATTATAATCACTGCACTATTAATCTGCATTTACATAAATTTTTGTTTGTTCAGTTTTTTATCACTAAACATTCACTCGTTATTCATAATGCATTCACAACAGTGTGCAACTGTGCATTTATCAGTAAAACCATACGAAGAGTATCACCAACACATTGCAATGTGATAGAACATAATGGGGGGTCACACCTGTGCCACCAGCCAAGTAAGTAATCAAAACCAACCAACCGACAAACTAAGCGTGCGACTTTTTAATATTCAAATCAATGCCAAAGCATAGCCATAGCCAGCCAGTCAACAATGTTTGCATTGATTGACGTGTTTGCCGCAGCGTCATCATCATCGTCATCATCATCGTCAATAACAAAAAAACAACAACATGACGTCAACAGCGCAACGCAACATCATCGATAGCAGTGGGTCAGTGGCTGTTGACGCCACCATGGCATAAAACAAAAACAAAAAAGGGATGACCACAAAATTCGTTCAAACGGGCAGCAGTGATAACTTATGTTTTGATTAGAGTATTACAAAAAGCAAAGAGTATGAAATTGGGTTTTTAAATCTTATAAATTGGAAAATGGGATGACAAAATTTTCAAAATTTTTTTGTAACACTCTATTCCAACCTATCAGCATCATCACTGACGATACACATATACGTGTGAGTACGCATAATGTAAGCTATGGATTCTCTATTGAGTTATCACTGACATGCTGCTGAATGCTAGATGCGATGCGATATGTAGAGACGTCTGTGCGTCACACACATTTCGAGTTTAAAATCTTTACGATCAATTCATCATTTTGTCATCATGACAAACCGATTGACAATTTTTCAGTTAACAAATGTTGTAGTTGTTGGTTTAGTGTTTTAACATACTGTGAGTAGAGCATTTTAATTGGAAATGACTGTTTGGTGTAGTTTTCAAAATTTTAAATTTTAATGAGATATCACACAATTCATCACTTTAACAAATTTGAAATTCAGATTAGTCGTCAGAAGTGGTGTTGGTAGTTATAAAAAGGATATGTGCGAAAGGGGTATGAAATGTTTTGTTTTTTAAACAATCAAGTACAATTTTATTCAAGCGAAAATAATAAAAAAATCATAATTGACATTCTGCTTAAATTATTAAAAACCAAAAAAAAAAAACATTTTTTCAACAAAAGACTTTCAGCGACATTGGCGACATTTTGTTGACAAATAGAAAGAATTGAATTATTTGTATTTAAATAAAGCTGAAAGATCAATGACATATGAATGCTTTCAAATTTTTTTTTTTTTTTGAATAGATTAATGAGCGCGACCAAAAATGAAAAAAAGATGCCAATCTTCTTTTAGCAAACAAAAAAAAAAAAAAAAAAAAAATATAATCCAATACGAATGTAAATAAAATTTGTTGATAGATTGTTTGTGAGCCGTGAACTGACAATCAGCATAAGTGAATGAATTTTTAAACAAAAAGCCATGGAAAAATACTAAAAAGTGTCAAGATTAAAACTACAGAGAGTTGAAAAGAGAAGGACAAAAATTAGGTTTTATTTTCCTTCCTTGATAGCGTATTATAATTTGTACACCCTACACTATATTTGAAGTTTTCGTCAAAAATTTAAAGCGAATATATGCTTTTAAATTGAAAATTTTGGATTTATACATAGTTTATAAATTTTGATAATGTTTATAAACAATGTTTGTAAACAATGTTGATAAATAATGTTTACAAGCAATGTTTATTAATAATGTTTCTAAGCAATGTTTATAAATAATGTATATAAACCATGTTAATAAATAATGTTGATAAATAATGTTGATAAATAATGCTGATAAATAATGTTGATAAATAATGTTTATAAGCAATTTTTATAAACATTGCTTGCAAACAATACTTATAAACAATGTTGAAAAATAATGTTTACAAGCAATGTTTATAAATAATGTTTCTAAGCAATGTTTATAAATAATGTTTTTAATGTTTATAAACAATGTTGATAAATAATGTTTATATGCAATGTTTATAAATAATGTTTATAAACAATGTTAATAAATAATGTTGATAAATAATGTTTATAAGTAATTTTTATAAACAATGTTTATAAGTATTGTTTGCAAGCAATGTTCATAAACAATGTTGATAAATAATGTTTGTAAGCAATGTTTATAAAAATGTTTATAACCAATATTTATAAACAACGCTCATAATGTGTATAAACAATGTTGATAAAAAGCGTTTATAAATACTGTTTTTAAACAATGTTTATAAATTATGTTTATAAACAATATTGGTAAGTAACGTTTATAAATAATGTTTTTAAACAATGTTTATAAATAATGTTCCTAAACAATGTTGATATGCTCCACCTACTTTTATCGACAACGGATAAAAGTTCAATACACCGCAATTGTGGAGCGCTACAAAAACTAGTAAGCAAATGCATAAAAGCAACACAACAAAGAGCAAATAATTCGTTATTCTATTCAATATACAGAGAAAAAAATAAATACTTAATAAAAAGTGGCGCATATGCCACGTTTAACACTTTAAACTTGACACATAATGTTTGCGTGACAAATGACTTTGTTCAGACGGACAGACAGACATAAAGACCGCGAAATACACAAACAAATAAACTGGTCAGATAGAACGAAGCCAACGACAAAAAATAAATGACAAAAATAAAACAAACAAAAAAAAAAGGAGGCGCATAATTCATTGTTAAATTGAGCGCGAATAATAGGAAGTTGTTGGAAATAAATAAAATATGTTGATGAATTGCTGATAAATCTTGGCAACAATACAGCAACGGCAGCAAGAACTCAAATGTGGCAGCAGCAGGAGTTTTGAAACGGCACACAACACAACATTTTGAGACGACACCAAAGGATTTAATACAACGGCGACGCGACGTGCCAAGTGCTAAGTGTGACAAAACGTGACTACAGCCATTAAGTGCCATGTAGCAGACAACATGTTGCTAATAACGCGGAGCAGCAGCGGTTGAAGCAGCATAAGCGCTAATTCAGTATGAAATTGAAATTTAATACAAATTTTATTTATTTCCGGCACGACATTTCAATAAAAAATGCGTTAGAAATATGCAGAGTACTTCGTAAAATATAAAAAAAAATTAATTTTCAATTAAATATAAAACATTTATAATTTTTTTTTATTAAAAAATATATATGTATATTATATGCAAAATTGTGTAGATTCTTCAAAACATTATTATTAAAAACACACACACAATTGTTGTTTACATTGCCTATTTCTAGGCTGTCATTTAAATCAGCTTAACTTTATATTCACTTGGGGGCTTCACACAGCGTTACGAAATGCGTAGAAAAACAATGTAGGAAATTTTACACAAAAGATGAAAAAAATAAATAAAAATTGCCCCCAAAAGTTGACATAAAAAAATTTGTGTGCTGCCAAAAGCATTGTGTTGCGCCAAAACTTAACAGCCTCTTAATTATTTTAAATTTATCCCTAAGGATATCATTAAAAAAAGTTGTATATGTCATAGAATAGCAAAAGCTAAATTTTCTGATGTCTCCTGTCTTAATCTAGCGATTTGTTTCACTTTCCTTAAGATTTGAGCGCCTGAAAATAAGCTAAGGTTTTTTTTTTTTGATAAAAATTTGAACTTATTGTATTCTATTTGTTTAGACGCGATGTATCGAAAACTAAGAAATACTGTTTTATCTAAGAGCCTAAAAATATGCTATAGTTTTTTTGATAAAAATTTAAACACATTGTATTATATTTGATAAGACGAGATGTATCGAGAGCACAAAGAAATATTGAAATATTTTAGAAATCTTTATGGCTCAAAAATATTCGATTTCCTTCAATGTGTTTAAACAAATATGTTGGATAATTTAGTGCGATTTCGTTAAATATTTAAATAAACGTACAATATAGTACATATATTTTGAGGGAAAGTATCAGAATTTTGTCGATTGTTCTTGAAAATGCACGATACACATGAGATGATACAAAACTCACTGAGTATCAGTGTGTATAGTCAATTGAAGTTGTACCAACGGCCATTCGAGCATAGTTGCAGTACAAGTACCAGAAGTTTGACGACTGTGCTCGAATGTTTCTGCTAAAGATGATATAAAAGGCACTGAGGTTCAGTTTGTAAAGGCAATGAAAGTTGAAGTTTATGTGTGGCAAGATCATATGAAATTATTAGTATCAATTGTTTATACACCACTTAAAAGTATGCAATCAAATTTTAAGTGTTAGCAAATAAACAAAAAAAAAAAAAAAAAAAACGGACATAAAATCAAAGTTTGAGTAAAACGAACAGAAATTTTTCGATACTTTTCCATAGTTCCTACTATAGATGATACAGAGGGCCACTGTGCATAGGCAATCGAAGTTGAAACTTATGTGTAAAAGTGCATATTAACTAGTTCAGATTCTTTTTTTACAGCACATAAAAGTATGCTATGAAATTTTAAAAGTAAATAAATTTATGGAAAATTGTTCAAATAATTTATAGCCTTAATAAGAAAAAACAATATCTGCTAAAATATGAATAAATTTTATTCAATGGAACTACAAAATTAAAATCCAAATACTACAACATAATTTTACCTCGTCCCAGCAGTTGTGCCGCATACAACATATCACGAAAATGATGCGCCTGATGCTGCAACAGCGTAAATGATTCTAATGCTAAATTTGCTGCCATTGCAGCAGCGCCATGATAGCTAGCATTTGCTGCACCAACAGCAACAGCAGCGCTATTACGTACTGCCGCTGTGCTACCACCTGTTGTGTTGCCATAAGCTGTTGTCGTCAATTCAGGCGCTAGCAATGGGCTGCTTGCAGCAGCATCAGCATTTAATGTTGTTGCTAAAGCAGTGGCAGCAGCAATATTATTTTTATTATTGCTATTGCTCGTCGTCGTCGACGTCGTTGCTGCTGTGCTATTATTATTATTATTGCTGCTAGTACTTATATTGGTGGGTGAGAGCGCAGAGCCTGACAGTGATGATAATGTGTCACACGTACTGCTACCAGTGCTGCCAACACTGGAGCATCGTTGCTGTTGCTGCTGTTGTAACTGTTGTTGCAATTGATGTTGGCATAAAGTGTTGCTTAAATTTTTTACTGTTGCTGTTGATTTCATATTTTTGTTGTTGGCGGTTTGCCGTCGATTTTCATAAATATCACAAACGTCACAAAATTTCATTTTCACTGTTGGTAGCTATCTTGCAGTTTGATTTGTTAAGGTTGTTTTTTTCTTTGATTATTTTATACACTTATTATTTTATTATTAATTTGGTTTTTTTCTTAGAAAAAAAAAATTCATTTATTTATTGCTTTAGAGTTTCTCTTTTAAGCAGGAAGTAATTTTTTAAGGCAACCGGTTCAATATTTTTTAGATTTTAGTTTCATTTATCAATTTCTGCTGATAAGTTGAGCACATTCAAACGACTTTCTGTATTCGATAAACATTTTTTATTTAAATTTATTTTTTTTTTTGTATAAGCTTGTGTATATTTTTGCACTTGATTGACTTTATTTTGAATTGAAATATTTAAGATAAATAAAAACCAGAATTATACAAAAACTTCGACAAAAGCCTAAAAGTATGCAACATATTTCTTAATAGTTTGCATACTTTTCGGTGTATGTTTTTTGGTTATTTGTCTTTTAGTTTGCACATTTTCAAGCTTATAAAGATGGCCTAAGTTTTCCTTTTTTTTAATGAAAACATGTTAATGAAATTTTGAGATTTTAGAAATTTCAGTATGTATCTAAAAGTATGCAATATTTTTTTCTAATTTTTTGTCATGGAACTACATGCAAATTCTTATGCCCCAAAAGCTTAAAATAATAATATGAAACTTTTTAATGCATGATTTTAGGCATTTTTTAAATACATATTTCATAGACATTGACTAGAAGAAAATTTCCCAATTCAGGGGCCAAAAAATTCTAAGACATCAAAAACAAGATTAATAGTGAGCTAAGCATCAGAAAAGCTAATTAGATTTTTTTGGACTCTGAATTGGGAAATTTTCTTTTAGTCAATGTCCATGCCTAAAATCATGCAATAAAAAGATTCACATTATTGCGCCTATAATCTATATTTAAGCTGTCGTCTGTCTGGGGCATTACTACCTATATAAAAAAAAATATAATAAGCATTTGGTATTTCGGGAATATGTATATTAGCCCTTAAACCAGTAAGACCGTCCACTGAAGGTCTTCATTAAGACTCAATAATTTTGTAAATTCAAATTTTTTTCCGCTCAAATCGCCGGCAAATGTTTCTAACGTGTTGAAAGTACGCATCAAACAGTTGCAGTTCAAAAGTTGTCATTTGATTTGTGTGATATATTTACTCAACTTCCGCAAGACCGTCCATAGACAGTCTTGCGTTCTTTGAACATGTCGGCTACGAAAAATAAAAAAAAAGCACACGGATATCTCTTACTTTTAACCTGTTACCAATGTAATAAAGAAATTGCTATTTCTATCCTGTCGCTGAAAGGGTTAGGGTGGCCCTTGAATGGCATTTTGTCGAATTTCAAAAATGGATTGTCGTCAATTGGCTGCAAATGGGAAAACAAAATTTTTCTCTGATATTTTCAGGTTGTGCCCTGATCGACCTCTAGCGTGCCCTGTTTGGTTCTTTTAGTAAATACTGTCCCATTAGCTTAGCTACTTGAAGCATCACCTAGTAAAGTGAGAGTCATGCGTTCGATTCCATGTGAGCACGAGATATTTTTTCCCCAAAGCTCTAACGGCCAGATATTAGGACTTTCTCAACAACTTTCGATTGCTACCACATTTCTTAGATTTTTTCAATATGTTTTCAAGTTGTTTTACATTTTTTCTTCAATTCGGAAAACCTTTAGACAACTCAATGTGAGCTGAAAAAGTTTTCATAACTTTTTTTTGTGTTTTGCCTTAAGCGCGAATCCAACAAAATACAACGAAACATACACACAAATTCAAGCGCTTCCTGCCATAAATAATTTACATTTACCTTTTAGAAAATCCTATAAAAATCAACAACAACAACAACAACAATGACAAGTACAATAAATATAACCAAAAGTCATATACAACAATACACATCATATTGTATGTACTCGGGTGGATAACCCTAAAAGGCAAAACATCATCATTCAACGTGTCAACATTTTTTATTAAATAAAAGTGAAAATAGAATGAGAAATAGAAATAAAATAGAAGAATAAAACAAAAACGAAAGGGGATGGGGGTGGGGGTGGGGGCTGCATTGGTGGTAAAACAAGCACCACCAGGGGAACAAATGAAAATGCGCGCACTGTGGCAAAATGATTTTCACTTTTGATTTGATATTTGATTTTCCAAATTGAAAAATGTTTCAACGCCAATGGCGTGTCAAACGTTTAAAATGACGTAAATGAATGTGACGACGACGACGACGACAAGAACGACAGTGCTGTTGCTGGTGTTGGTGATGCTGACGGTAATGTTGATGATGATGATGGTGGTGGCGCCTTTGGCGTTGTCGCAAATGTTGTTGCGCGAAAAATGACGCCGAAAATGGTTAAGATGATTGTAACATTGACGCAACAAAAAAAAGTGTTTATTTTGTGTGTGTGTATATGGAGAAGAAAGTAAAATGAAAGGCAATGAAATGATAATAGGAAAGAGCAAAAAGAATTTGCGTTTATTGAGAGGAAAATTTAAGGTAGGACTTAAAAATTTTGGAATTTATCGAGTTTTCTAACAATTGCTGGCTTAATTCTTATGTATGTGATATGAAGTATGTTAAATGAAGCATGAATTATGAAGAATGAAGTGTGAAGTATGAAATGTGAAGTGTGAAGTACTTAGTATGTGTCTTGATTCTTATGTATGAGATATGAAGTATGTAAAATGAAGCATGAAGTGTGGAGTATGAAGTACTTAGTATGTGTCTTGATTCTTATGTATGAGATATGAAGTATGTAAAACGAAGCATGGAGTGTGAAGTGTGAAGTACTTAGTATGTGTTTTGATTCTTATTAATTAGATATGATGTATGTAAAATGAAGCATGAAGTGTGAAGTACTTAGTATGTGTCTTGATTCTTATGTATTAGATATGAAGCATGAAGTGTGAAGTATGAAGTGTGAAGTGCTTAGTATGTGCTTTGATTCTTATTAATGAGATATGAAGTATGTAAAATTAAGCATGAAGTGTGAAGTATGAAGTGTAAAGTAATTAGTATGTGTCTTGATTCTTATGTATGAGATATGAAGTATGAAGTGTGAAGTATGAAGTGTGAAGTATGAAGTGTGAAGTATGAAGTGTGAAGTACTTAGTGTGTGTCTTGAAGTATACATCCAAAAGCTTGTAGCTTGAAGTATGAAGCATTCATTATGAAACTTGAATTGTGAAGCATGAACCATGGAGTATGAAGTGTGAAGTGTACATATGTCTTGAAGTACACAGTAGAAAGCTTGTAGCTTGAAGTATGAAATATGAAGTGTGAAGTACGTAGTGTGTGTCTTAAAGTATACTGTAAAAAGATTGTAGCTTGAAGAATTAAAGTGTAGCATGAAGTATTTATAATGTAACTTGAAGTATGAGTAATGAAGTTTAAAGTGTGAAGTTAATGTTTGTTTTGAAGTATGCAGTAAAAGCAAAAAATAATTATGAGTTGTGAAGCATGCTACATAAAAGAAGGAGAAATATGTAGAATGAAGTCAGCTGATTAGGATGGTGCAGTATAAAGTATGAAGCATCCCTAATAAAGCTTTAAGTGTAAAATACGCAGTATCATATAGGAAGTATGAAGCATAATGTAAGAAGTATTTAAAATTAAGTGTGAAGTATGCAAAAGTGTATTATGAAGTATTAAAGCATTCACAACAAAGAGTATGATTTGAAGTATCGAGACTGAAATATGGAGTATACAATTGTGCACTAAGAGTATGCAATATGAAATATCAAGTGTAATGAAAGAAGCATGAATGTAATATGAAGCGTTAAGTGAGTAAATAGTACGAAGTATGAGACTGTACTATGAAGATAATATTAAATAAGTGCTTAGGTTTCAAAAGTCTTTAAGTATCAAGTGGGAAGTGCGAAGTGCGGAGTGAAGTGTAAAGTTCGTTATATGAACTATGAAGTATGAAACCCGCCAAGTGAAATTTTTTGTAAGTTTTTCTCTTTTTTCGGTCAAAAAGAAATATATACGTTAGGTATGAAGTACATATGAACAAAGTAAGAAGTATGAGGAATTCAGTTTCACTACAGTTAGTTGAAGCATAAGCATGAAGTATGGCTTATAACTTTTGAAGTATGTGACACAAAGCTTCGAAACTAAAAAAATACGGTGCGAAATATGATTTGGAAACTGAAGCGTAGGTTGAAGTAAGGCTGTTGAAAATATTTAATTTTACTAGAATTTTTTCATAAAATAACTTATTGAATAAAAAGTTCCACCCTCGGACAGTCATAATGCAAAAAAAATGTACAACAAAAAGAAAAAAACTACAAAAGAACGGAAGTGCGTCATCAGCGCCATCCAGTGGTGGTAGTAGCCAAAGAAAACAAAAGCAAAACAAAAACAAAAAACAACAAAGTAAAATGCGCGCAAGTTGGCTGTAAAATTTTTTTTTTTTTTTATGTTGTATGTAGGTGTTTGTGTACACGCGTGTACTGAGCGTGTGGGTGTTGGTCGGGTGGTCGGGTTTTTTTTTAATATTAATTTTCCACGCTGCTTTTGTGGCTGTTGTTGTAGTTGTTGTTTACTGCATTAAATAAATTTAACCTTCATTTACATTGTGTGTGAGTGTTTGTGTTTCTTGTTGATTTTTCAGTTTTAATTTAAAAAGCGAGTAGTTGCTGCAGCAGCAATATAACAACAAAAGGACATTAAGTTCAAGGACATGTCGTGGCATTTTCAGTTATTTATACATATTGTTGTTGTTAATGCTTTCGTTGTTGTTGTCATTTGTCAGTGACTTAAATTTATTGCTAACCGTATATGGTAGCAGAGCAACAACAACAACGAAAAAAGTCAAAGAAAACAAATTTAATTTTATTTTCCGCTATGGATTTACATGGCGTATGAGTGATGTGTAATTAATTTAAAATACTCGTACAGAATTTTCATAAAATATTCATCAATTTGATATAGAGAACTTTTTTTGTTAATGTTAAGTAAAGGTTTTAAGCTTTTGGTGGATTAAACTGGCAAAATTATATCATGATACATATTTGTTTTTGGTTAGTGGAAGTATTTTTTCTACTAACTCTTATTCTTTTCTCCATGCGATTTTTATGTCATGCAATTTTTATCGTATGAAATTTTTCCCAATTCCTTTTGTTTTATAATATTTTAGTAGTCATTCGTCTTTTTGAACTGTGATTTTCATATCATGCGACTTTTATCGTATAACATTTTTATCACACAAAACTTTTCTCAATTTCTTAATTTTAGAATATTTGGGTAGTAATTTGGCTTTCTGTGCTTAGATTTTTATGTCATGCAATTTTTATCGCGTGAAATTTTTTTCATTTCGTTTATTATGTTTTTAGTAGTAATTTGGCTTTTTAGATTTAGATTTTTATATCATGGAATTTTTGTCCCAAGAAATTTTCCAAATTTGTTTAGTTTAATAATGCTTGGCTAGTTATTTGGCTGTTTTGTCTGAGATTTTTATAACAGCAACTTTTGTTGCATGTAATTTTTTATCGCATGACATTTTTATTGCATAGAATTTTTCCCAATTTGTTTGCTTTAATAATATAGGTATGGGTAGTAATTTGGCTTTCAGTGTATAAATTTTTATATCATGCGACTTTTGTCGCATGGAACTTTTTGCGGCAATAAGTTTTTAAAAGCATGAAATTTTCTCCAATTTAATTAGTTTTACAATATTTTGCAAGTAATTTGATTTTTTTGGATTACGATCTTTCTCTTTTTACATGCAATTTTTATGTCATGTAATTTTTATCGCATGAAATTTTATTCAATTTGTTTAGTTTTGTGATAGTTTCGGTAGTAATTTGGTATTTTTTATGATGCAATTTTTGTTTAAATGAAATTTTTATTGCATGAAATTTTTCCTATTTTATTTAGTTTTGAACTAAGATTTTTATATCATGCGACTTTTACCGCATACAGTATTTTTATCGCATAATATTTTTATTGTATACAAATTTTCACAAGTTGCTTAATTTTGTAATATTTTGGTAGTAATTTGGCTTTCTGTGAATAGATTTTTATCGCAGGCGTTTTATCGCATGTAATTTTTATTACCGCATGAAGTTTTTAGAGGCATGAAATTTTCGCCAATCGAATTTTACAATAGTTTGCTAGTAAATTGGCTTTTTGAATTGCGATTTTACAACATACCATTTTTATGTCATGAAACTCTTATCACATGCAGTTTTTATAAAATTTGTGCTGAATTTCTAAGTTCTATTATATTTTGAAAGTATGTAATTTTGCTAAGTCCGAACGTATCAAAAAGTAAAGAGTTTATCAACAAATCCCTTGAAATTATTTTTCATGCTTTTTTTATAGCATGTGATTCTTATTCTAAGTATTTAAGTGTTAAAAATGTGTCTTCCCTAATTTCCAGCATAGCAATTATCATCAAAAAACTAAACCGACCAACCAAGCCTAACACTATGAACACCACTGTACTTAAGTGTTGTGAACAACTTCATGTCATCATCACTTGGAATCGTCACTTAAGAAAACATTCCCCAGACAGTACAGTAACTACCTACTACATATTTTAATACATTGCAGCACCTTATTACAAGACATTCCCGACAAAGTTATGAACACTCACTTTTTAATAGGGATGGCATCATAAATTGCTAGTCAGCTAGTGTTGCCTTGTGCTTTGACAAGCCAGTGATGAGTGCCAAGCGCCTATTAATTTTGATTCTATGATTAAATACTGAAAGTCAATGTCTATCATGACAAGAGGTTCGTTCGTTCGTTTTTCTTAAATGTTCATCGAGCTGGTTAACAAACTAGCGCGCTTGTAATTATGTGCAATTAAAACATTGACGACGGCGTAATACGGCGGTAGTAGTGATGGTGGTCACCACTATTCCAATATGATTGAGAAGGAGTAGGGTTGTTGCAAGCTGCTACTGCAAAATGCACTTAAACGACTGTTAAGCGTAGCAGGCAGGTGTTTATAAGCTGCCAAGTCACACACACACACACAAGTCACATACATGCATTTAAGTGGCTTAGTTAGTGGTATGCTTAAGGTGTGACCAGAGTGCATGTTGCTGTTTGTGATAAGTGGATACTTCTGATTTTTATTATAAGAGAAAAAATTTTAAGAATTTTTTAAGTGTGTTACTTAATGACATTTTATATATTGAAAATTGATTTGATTGATTTTGATTGCATTGATAGATTTATATGTAAATCGATCTTTGCAAATATATGACTAAAAGTTCAATTAAAAAATCAATTTTCGAAAAAATTTTAAGATACAAACAAACGAATAGAGTTTTTGTCAAACTAGCTTCTATAAAAAGATATACCAACTTGTGACAAAAAGTAGTAATTCCTTCATCACACATTCTTTAAAAGATATATTGCTCTAGTTCGCAATGTATGACCTTCTGCATTAAATTTCGAATTCTAAAGAAACAAGTTTTTTTAAGCAAGTTATATATCATGCATAACTTCAGTGATAAGAATATCACTTATAGAAAATATAAGAAAGGTTAAAAATACAATTTAAGACGACTGGAACGTCTTGTATAGAACTCAAAATAAATAAGGTACATATCACAAGTGGTAATAGTTTTATATCACAACCAGACATTGATATATCACTTTCACTAGCACTGATATGTAACTTATTTAAAAGATATCTTCGAGCACTCTAATTATTTTTGAGCATAACAACACAAATATCATCAATGATATATCACTAAGAATGTGTAGTATTAGAATGGTTAAAAATTAAATTTTCAACGAACAGAGCATCTTACATAAGACTTATGACTATAATTTTCGAGAAAAATTTGTAGTACGTCAAATAAGGTACATATCACAAATGACAACAGTGATATATCATAACCAGAGAATGATGTGTCACTATCACTATCTGTGAAATATATTTTTTTAAAGCATATCTTCGAGCGCGTAAATTTTTTTTTCAGAATAACATCACAAATAGCATCAATGATATATCACTAAGAATATGTAGTATTAGAATGGTTAAAAATGCAATTTTTAACGAACAGAGCCGCTAACACAAGACTTATGACTGTGGTTTTTGAAAAAAAGTTGTAGTACTCAAAAATATCTTTCAAATAAGGTACATATCACAAGAGACAACAGTGATATATCACAATCAGATAGTGATATATCACTATCACCAGGAGTGATATGTACTTCATTTAAAAGATAACTTCGAGCACTTTAACTCTGCTTAAAAAACCAATGCTGTAAAACGCATACAACAGGCGACACAAGCCAAAAATGAATTTTCAACCTTGCTGAAGAAATTTATTGGGCGCTATTGTCTCTGTCGTGCAAATATGTAAAAGCCAGAGTTAAAAGAAAATGTTTTGGTCATTAAAAAATTCAGATAAAAACGATGAGGCGTGCATAACTGATGTTATTAGTGATATATCACTAGCCGTCAGTGATATATCACTGTTAACAACTGTGATATTTACATCATTTGAAAGGTCTTTTTGAGCGCAATATATTTTTTTAGGAAACTAGGGCACTCATATGCTTAGAAAACAGCATTAAGGCTATTTATCATTTGCGATACTTGTGATAATGTCAGTTAACTTCGTAGTTTCAACTGATTTAGGTTGCTTTCCAAATCTGGTTCCACCCTTAATTATTTATGCTGCCACCACAAAGCGTGTGTCACATGTTGCACGCCGCCGACGCCGCTGCAATGCGCAAACAAGCTCTTTAGTCGGTTACGCTTAGTTATGAGGCGGTAAATGTGTGTTTTTTTTATCGCGTAAATTAGTTTTTTTTTTTTTTTTTTTGTATAAAAAATGCCTTTTATCTCTTCCTTTTCTGTTTGAATTGTTTTTTTTTTTTTTTTTTTTAATCGCAATGCTCTTTCAATTGTATCTCATGTATTTGCCATTTGTTACTGTTGGATTAAATATGTGTTGTGCTGCGGTTAATTAAGTGGCGCGCATGCGCACAACTTGATTTTAGCCACTGCATTAGTTAGCTAGGCTATTGTTGTTGTTGCTGTGATTAAGTTTTATTTTCAATTTTTCCTTTTTTCACGTTTTCATTCTGTTTGATTTTTGCGTTTTTCTTTATCACACATTTGCTTTGATTTCTATTGCCCTCATATCTTTGCGTTACACTTTGCTGTTTGATAAATTATTTCATATTTATCTTATAAATACGCGAATTTTTGCGCTTGCAAAATAAAATGCAAAAATAAATACAAGTCTAAGACGCCGCAGGCATTGATGCGGTGCCGCTTTTAAGCGCTTTATCTTAAACTGTTTGATTAGTTTGGAAATGTCCGCGCGATTTAATGTTTTTTGTGTTGGAGTTGTTGAGGCGAGCGGCGAGCGGCGCGCTTGATATGCAGCAAAACTTCGCTGGTATTTGAGATAACTATGACATTAGTTTACAGTAAGTTTGTTTTGTAGGTTTATATGGGCGATTCTCCAAAAAATCTACCATTCAGTGCCGCGGGGCTCAAAACCATGTTTAAATTTGGTATTTTAACTATTTAATACTGATACTTAAATGGAGCTTCTATACGAATAGCTTGGAAAAACAAAAATAAAAAACAAAGTAATAAAATATAAATTTAAGTCATTCTCCATCCTGTCCTTAACCGCGTTTTAGTGCACTTAATTTGCCTGTTTCGCATATTACGCTATTTTTAAAAAAAAAAAATGCTTATACGACATTGTTTGTATATATATTTCTGCTACTGTTTGTGTTAACTCTTCGATAAATTTTTTTTTATATAGAATTGACATACATAGAAGTTGGTCCCTCATTTCAGACTTTCTCCGCTCAGTTTTTCTTATTCTAACTGAGTAAATAGGGAACTGAAGATGAAGAAACAGAGAAGATTTAGTGTATTTTCAGCTCGGTCAGTTTTGATCTTTCGACAGTGAGTGTCGGTTGTTTTTCTTTTTTCAATAAGTTTAAAAAATTTTTAAAGAACGCAAGTGTGTGTCATTCTCCGCGTAAGTTTTTTTTTTGTATTATATATACATATATATATTATATATTATTTTATCTTTATTAAATTAAATCAATAAACAATTATAGGGGCTATTCACCAGTTTCAGCTTTTTTAAAAATAATTGCTATTTTCATTGCGATATTACTGGTTTTGCAACATTTTGTCATTCTCCGTTTTGTAATTCTCCCCCTATTTTTATACCCTACACCCAGGCTGTATTCACTTTGTCCTTTCGTTTGTAACGCAGAGTAGGAGGCGTGGTTGGGTGGCTGGCTGGCTGTGCGTGGAAATACATACATACAATAATTCAATGAAATTTAGTACACTGCTTCCGTCGCCAAAGTTTGCTCGTCGGATTGTAAATGAGCTGAATCGGTCAACGGACATACTGAAAGCGTTTTTTGAGATAATTGGATTTAATCTTACTCAGACACTAAGGACTATAAATGCAAGCTCTGAGCAAAAACTGGGTGAACTCGGACAAGAGTGCGTGGCACCTCCCATATAAGCAAAATATTAAAAATACTGCAGTGTAGGGTATTTAATGTTTGGCCAGGCCAAATGTTACACCGTTACTAGTTTTCTTTGGTTTTTTCCACAAAATATTCCTTCCACCAATATAATTTTTCTTACATCTGGGCAAAATATTTATAAACATTACTTAACAACAATGTTTAAAAACATTTATGGAAATTATTTTTATAAATTTTTAGTTTGAAATAATGTTCATAGAAATTTCTTAGCAACAATGTTGATAAGCATTACTTAATAACAATCTTTATAAACATTCATAAAAATGATTTTTATAAATAAAATGATTTTTATAAATAAAATCATTTTTATAAATTTTTAGCTTGAAATAATCTTTATAGAAATTTCTTACCAACAATGTTTACAAACATTGCTTAGCAACATTGCTTATAAACATTTCTTAGCAACAATGTTTATAAACATTTCTCAACAAATTTTCTGAAAAAACTTTTCTGAGCAACAATGTGCAGGGTATTTAATGTGTGGCCAGGCCAAAGTTTACGCCCTTACTGGTTATTATTTCTTTCAATATAAAAGATAGTTTTCAATTAGTTACATATTTCTCTAAAGCTATTGACACCAAAAAAATAGAGAGTACAACAAAAATGCCACCATAGTAGCGCTGCAAAGTATCAAAGATGCTCCAAAACTTAGTAGTATGTGCATTTCGTAGAATAAAATAACAAAATTCTTAAGCACGCAGTAGCTGTTGCTGCTACTACTTACTGCCCGCAAGTAAAACACGTCTTCACAAAGCAATTTTCAATAAAAAAAATTAAAAAAAAAATAAAAAATCACCAAAGAAAATAGATAGTAATAAAATGTGAAGAAGAGGCAAAATAGTCCAAAAAAAGAAGACGCAAAGCAAAGCATTTTGCACTTAAGCAGCATCCAGCTACAGCTCTTTGGAAAATGCCTTGCGGTAGATGCGTTGCTGTAGATAGATCCTACCTACTGTGTGTGTGAAATACCGATTGACTTTTTATTGAAAAGTTAAGTTTTATTTTTTGTTGTTGTTGTTGTTGCTTTTTATGTGTGAATGAATGAGTGCATTTTTCAATTTCGTTATAATGTGGCGAAAAGTCAAGACTAAATTGCTGCAATAAAGTTTTTATTTCTTTTCTTTTTAATTATAACACCCCCACCTTAAGGCAAAGAATGCAACGCTGTTGAAATTGAAAATTCTCTATCGCGATTGTATACTTACACTCTACCATACATATGTCTATTTTCTAAAATTTTTTAGAAAGTTAAATTTTAGCATTATTTTTATGCAATTAAAGAAAACTAGAATCGCCCAATGGTCAAAATTCGACCACAAATGTATGAAATAATTTTGGTACTTTTTGGACACTTAGTACTTTTTTTGCTATTTGGCACAAAATAGAAAAGCTCATTTGTCATCCCTGGTAAAATAACAAATGTGAAAAGTACGCAAAACAAAAAAAAAAAAAAAAAAAAAAAACGAACAGTGCTATGCTTTTTGTGTTTTTCTTTGTGCTGTATCCTCTTTTCAGCTCTGTGTGACCGCGAGTGTCGTTGTTGTTAATACTGAAAGATTTTCATCTAATTTTGACCAGCTTAAGGTCATTATATTAAAATAATTTTAACTTTGTGCACATCTACACACAAATACCTTTCTAATGGTGTATAATTTAAAGTCGTACTCCATTTCTAACATAGTAAGAAAAGGAGGACAAATTTTTGTCTAGCGTATTAATTAAAGAAAATAAGCTATCATAAGTCACTTCAAACAGAAAAATTCCAGCAAAGCAACAAAATTTCAACAAGTCATCGTTAGGGCTAAAAAGTCAGAGCAGAGCTTACTGAAAGCACTACACAACATATTTTAACAACCTTATAAGGCAACTGACTCTATGTTTCAGTCCAAAAGTCATCACACCCTCCCCCACATGCACACACAAACTGACTGACCTTTTGCTAACCTTTATACAGAGAAGATCTTCTACTACACAGCATATGAATCAAAGGCGAAATCCCGACAATGTACGCACGAACCAAAAAAAAAAAGGATGAAAGCACCTACACACAAAAACACTTCAACATCCCAACAGTAACAGCAATGCGATATACTGCTCTGCTGCTGCTGTTATCCTGTTATTTCCCTATAAAGTCCTTCAGCAGTAACTGACACCTAAATCAGTGCGTTGTTGTTAGTAAAAGATGCCAATAACTTGAAGAGCTGAGTGCTGAACAGTTGGCAAAGTCAACAGTTTGTAGCATCCTTGAATATTTTTACTTTTTCTTTTTTTTCAAAGTGCACGCGCTATGCAAAAAAAAAAGCAAAAAAAAAAAAATATAAATCCTTACGAAATTCCTTTGCTCTCAATATATTTTTTTGACATTTTTTTGTTGTTGTTTTTATCTTGCCATATTTAAATGTCAGTTTATGTAGCTTTTAAGTTGTTGAACAGAATGTGAAATTCAAAGAAAATCGTAAGAGTGACATCGTAGTTTTATTTTCCTTCTTTTTTTTTTGTAAAATTGAAGCTACTGCTGCTGTCATACGCAACCAAAGCAAATGTCAAAGTGACAGATGATTGTAGCGTGAGTGTGACAGTTAGAAGGTAAAGAGACAGTGATATGTTGCAGAAGGAAAAATATTAGCGCTCTTTTGTCGTAGTTTTATCTCTATCATCACATTCAGTTTGAATTTAATTGGGGGGGAATTTTAAAGCTCATGTGCTTTAAGTTAAATCTAATATGATTTGGAAGATACAATGTTTTAAAAAAATCTTCGTAAAAAATGTTTTTGGTGAATAAATGAAAAATGTTGAAAGTACCAAAAATTTCTGGCATAAAAGAAAAATGTGGACAAAAATATCGATTATGTCGAAAATGTTTGATACAATCGGTAAATGTTGATAAAGTCGTAAAATGTTGCTAAAGTCGAAAATGGTTATAGTGCCGAAAAATGTTGCTGAAGACGAAATATATAAATAGTAGTAAAATGCTCATAATGTCGAAAAATGTTGATGGAACTCAAAACATCTTAAAGAATTCGAAAAAATGTTGATAAAGTCGGAAAATGTTGCTTAAGACGGAAAATGTTGATGGAAGTCGAAAAATCTTAAAGAAGTCGAAAAATGTTGATAAAATCGAAAAATGTTGTTTAAGACGGAAAAGTCGAAAAATCTTAATGACGTCGAAAAATGTTGATAAAATCGAAAAATGTTGATAAAATCGAAAAATATTGACGGAAGTCGAAAAATCTTAATGAAGTCGAAAAATGTTGATAAAGTCGAAAAATGCTGTTTAAGACGGAAAAGTCGAAAAATCTTAATGAAGTCGAAAAATGTTGATAAATTCGGAGTATGTTGACGGAAGACGAAAAATCTTAATGAAGTTGAAAAATGTTGCTAAGGTCGAAAAATGTTGATGGAAGTCAAAAAATCTTAAAAAAATTCGAAAAAATGTTGATAAAGTCGGAAAATGTTGCTTAAGACGGAAAATGGTGATGGAAGCCGAAAAATCTTAAAGAAGTCGAAAAATGTTGATAAAATCGAAAAATGTTGATAAAATAGAAATATGTTGCTTAAGACGGAAAAAGGCGATAGAAGTTGAAAATCTCAATGATGTCGAAAAATAGTGATAAAACCGAAAAATGTTGCTTAAGACGGAAAAAGGCGATGAAAGTCGAAAAATTTTAATGAAGTCGAAAATGTTGCTAAGGTCGAAAAATGTTGATGGATGTCGAAAAATCTTAAAAATGTTGATAAAGTAGAAAAATGTTGCTTAAGACGAGAAATGGTGATGGAAGATGTTGACAGAAGTCGAAAAATCTTAATGAAGTAGAAAAATGTTACTAAAGTCGAAAAATCTTGCTTAAGACGGAAAATGGTGATGAAAGTCCGAAAATCTTAAAGAAGTCGAAAAATGTTGATAAAATAAAAAAATGTTGCTTAAGGCGGAAAATGGTGATGGAAATCGAAAAATCTCTATGAAGTCGAAATATGTTCATAAAATCAAAAAATGTTGACGGAAGTCGAAATATATAAATAGTCGTAAAATGCTAATAATGTCGAAAAAATTTGATTAAGTCGATATATGGTGATAAAGTCGAATATATTGCTCAGATCCAAAAATGTTGATAAAGTCGAAAAATGTTGAATGAATAGAAAAATGTTGCTAAAGACAGAAAATGTTGATGAAAGCCAAAAAATCTTAAAGAAGCCAAAAATTGTTGATATAGTCAAAAACGTTCATAAAGTTGAAAAATGTGGATGAAATTGAAAAATGTTCATAAAATCGAAAAATTTTAATGAAGATTAAAGTTGACAAAGTCGAAAAACGTTGTTGGAAAGAAAACATCGGCTTAGACAAAAAAAAATTATTTAATCGGAATGATTAATATATAAATCATGCTCCAGTTTACTATAAATTTCATTTCATGACAGCCGATAAAGATAATCACACACTTAAAAAAAAACAAAAGAAATTTTAACTGCCGCCAGGGGACTGATTTCAAAAAACTAGCGTCTTTCTCACGGATTGATAATCACTTTGTGATTAGAAATTAAAGATTATTAATTAATATTTAATTAATATAGAAGAATTTCCAATTCGTTACATGACGAATTTTATGTTATTATCATGATATTCTCACAAATATAATTCATGTTTGTGTGTATCTAATTAGCTGTTAGCAACATTATGTGTTGGCTTATGTTATTTAATTACAGTGAAAAATTTTAACAATTCATTAACTCGCCACGAAAAGTGTTAAACCCTTTTAAAGTCAATTTACGCCAAAAAGTTCGTTTCACTTGAAGCCACCAGCCAGCCACATAATTCTGCTGCTTCGCGTATCCGTAAACATTTCATTCATTACATTTCACACATCAAATGTTTTGCATGAAAAAAAAAAAATTCCAAGTCGTCGTTGATTGTTACGGAATTTTTTTCCTTCTTATGTTACATTTTGTGTTTTATTTTTCTTTTTTTTTGAACTTCTTTTTTTGTTTAAGACGCTTTTATTTAATTCCCTTTTTTTCTTAATTTTTTTTGTTGTTTTTGTTTAATACGCTCGAGTAATTTTAATGGACCAGCGAGTTCAATTCTCAAGTGAATGATTCAAATTGCTGTGTGGCCTAGGGTGGACTATGCTGCCACTGTGTAAGCTTTTCAGTCTGTAAAAACGATCTTAATATTCAATCTGCTAATAAATTTTCAGATTCTATCAACATTTTTGATTTTATCAACATTTTTGATTTTATCAACATTTTTCGACATTATCAACATTTATCGAAATTATAAAAATTTTTTAATTTTTATCAAAAATTATTCATTTTTATCAACAATTTTCGACCTTATCAATATATTTCCACCTTTTCAACATTTTTCGAAATAATAAACATTTTTTCATTTTTATCAACAATTTTCGACCTTATCAACATTTTTCCACCTTATCAACATTTATCGAAATTATAAACATTTATTCATTTTTATCAACAATTTTCGACCTTGTCAACATTTTTCCACTTTATCAACAATTTTCCACTGTGTAAAAATTTCAGACCTTATGAAGATTTTTCCACCTTATCAACATTTATCGAAGAAACTATAAATATTTTTTGATTTTATCAACAATTTTCCACCTAATCTACATTTATCGAAATTATAAACATTTATTCATTTTTATCTACAATTATTCATTTTTGTCAACAATTTTCGACCTTATCAACATATCTCCACCTTTTCAACATTTTTCGAAATTATAAACATTTTTTCATTTTTATCAACAATTTTCGAAATTATAAACATTTATTCATTTTTATCAACAATTTTCGACTTTGTCAACAATTTTCCACTTTATCAACAATTTTCCACTGTGTAAAAATTTCAGACCTTATCAAGATTTTTCCACCTTATCAACATTTTTCCAAATTATAAACATGTTTTGATTTTATCAACAATCTTCCACCTTATCAAAATTTTTTCACCTTATCAACATCTTTCGAAATTATAAACAGTTTTTGATTTTATCAACAATTTTCCATCTTATCAACAATTTTCGACCTTATCAACATATTTCCACCTTTTCAACATTTTTCGACTTTATCAACATTTTTCCACTTCATCAACAATTTTCGACCTTATCAATATTTTTCCATCTTATCAACATTTTTCGAAATTATAAATATTTTTTAATTTTTATCAACAATTTTCGACCTTATCAAAATTTTTCCACTTTATCAACATTTTTCAGTTTAATCAACATTTTCCAGCTTTAGCAACATTTTCAGACTATGTCAAAATTATTGGACTATCTCAAGATTTTTGGACTTTTTCAACATTTTGCGGTTGTATCAACATTTTTCAGTTTCAAACGTATTTTCGACTTAGTCAATGTATACCGAGATAATTTAGGAAATTTTAATATATAATAATTTGATCCACCCTAATGCGTACAGGTCAAAGTAGCAATGGCAATATTTTCCCACCAATTCAAATTTGAATTTGGCGGCAACAACCAACCAACCAATGTTTATTGCCACGTTGTCGTTATTGCTGTTGTTGTGTTGTTATTGTTACTGTACGCGTTGCGCGGCCCATTAAACATTTACACCTTTTTTCGCTTTTGTTGTTGTTGTTGTTGTTGTGGACCTACCAGAAAAAACAATGGGAACAAATCACAAAAACAAAAACAAAAAAAAAAAAAATACATAAAAATCCAACGAATAAATGATTGAGTGGCCTGAGTAAATGAAAGAATGAATGAATGAAAAACAAAGCAGGGAGTTGATAAAGCTCATATAAAAACAACAACCGAAATAACACAAATGTTGGGAAATAACAACAACAGCAATAGCAACAACAATAACAACATTATGTGAACCAACATGTTATGTTGCCCACCAAAAAGGTGAAAAATTATGGTCAATCGGTTAACGATGCGCGTTGTGTTGTATTTTGTGTATTGAATGAATGAATAAATGAATGGTTTGGATCGGTTTCGTTTGATTTGTTGTTGTTGTTTTTTTCTACTTAATTTGTCAGTGATGTTGTTGTACCTATGTTTGTATCTTTTAATTATGCTGCTGACAATCTGTTTAAATAAAAAAATGACAACACACTCCGAATAACATAGGCCCTCTGTAATGGTTTTCCTTGTTCGGCTTTTGTAGCAGATCATGGGGGTTAGGCGTATACTATTTACGAATTTGAACTTGGTTCTTTTCTCAGAAAGGAAGTATCCAATTGAAAATCAAAAGTCAAACTATATTTTTTGAGATCATGAGATGAGTTTGAATGTTCGCTTATAACTCGAGAATGCTTAAGTGAAATTTAGTTAAATTTTCATTATTACTTCTAATATTCTCCTAGAAACGCTGTTGCGTTAAAATGGCTGATTATAGAATAAATTTTTTTAGACCATTACTCGAAGTTTGTTTGAATATTCTCCTATAGCTCGAGAACGCTTGAGCGGATTTTAGTGCAATTTTCACTATTACTTATATGTATATTATCCCAGAAAGGGTGTGGTAGATTTCTGAAGAAATTTTTTGAGATCATAAGTCAAAATATGTTGTATATTTTTCCAGAAAGACTATGCCGCAAAAAATTCAGTTTTACACACAAACTTCTTGAGATCATTTGTGGAAATATGTTTGTATATCCACTTATATTTCGAGACTGCCTATGTGGATTTTAGTGAAACTTTTACACATATTTATGATAATCTTCTAGGGAGGCTATAGCGCAAAAAAATCAGTTTTACATACAAACTTCTTGAGATCATTAGTGGAATTATGTTTTAAAATTGGCTTATAACTCGAGAACGACTAAACAGATGTTAGTGAAATTTTCAATCTTACTAATGATATTCTTTTAGAAAGGCTGTAACGCAATAATGTCTGATTTCTAAAAAAACTCTTAAAGACATTAGTCGAAATTAGCTTGTTCGCTTATAATTCGAGAATGCTTTAGTAGATTTTAGTGAAATTAACATTTCTACGCAAGATACATCCCCAGATAGTATTTTGTATAAAAATTTTTGATTTCCAAAAAATTTTTTCAGAGATCATTAGTCAAACAATCGCTTATAACACGAAAATACTTTAGAGGATTTTAGTGAAGTCTTTTTTTTTACTTATGATTTTCTCCCACTAAGACTGTAGCGCAAAAATGACTGGGTTTTGAAGAATTTTCTTAAGATCATTAATCGAAACATTAAATTATCAAACCAACTAACAAGTTCAATTTTCATTATGTGTTAAAATTAGCCAACACAGTCAAGAACTTGAAAAAAATATTTCAACACCATTTCATTAACAATTGTGCATTTATCCTCCTCCAAGCAAGTTACAAATTCATAATTAGCGAAAAAATTTTACATACCCCCCCACTGCACTTTGTAAAATATCCTACGTAGAAGTTTTTGCCAATGCAACACATCAGTTCTACTGGTGTTGTGTGATCCAACAAAATTAGCACTTCATATTTTAATAGCTTTCGACACTTTAACGTTGGAATAAGTAGCCACCATAGCAGCTATGAACCATGAAAAATACAAACCGCAAAATTCCATTGGAATGCAATAAAAACAAAAAAAAAATTAGAAAAATACACAGAGAGAAAAAAATTTGTTATGAAAAATTGTTAATTATTAGAATCGCCAATTGACCACAAATGTATCTAACGGTTTTAGTACTTTTTTAACTATTTGGTACAATATAGAAAAGCTTATCATCCCTGGTACAATGACAAATGCGAAACGAAAAGAAAACAAAAAACATGAAGTCAGTGTCAGTCAGCTTTTTGTCTTTCTCTTTGTGACCGCGTATTATGTCGTTGTTAATATTGAAAAATTTTTATTTTATTATTAATATAATTTTAACTTTGTGCACATTTACACACAAATATCTTTCTAATGGTGTATAATTCAAAATCGTGTTCCAATTCTAACATAGTAAAAAAGGTAGGACAAATTTATGTCTTGCGAATTAATATATAGATAACACTTCAAGGGTCCATAAAAGCAGAAATTAATCAATGACCAAAATTGCTAACAAATTTTAAACAAAATGGCACAAAATTCTGCAGAATACATGGGACACAAATCTTCGAAAGTCTTAAAGTAATTTTTTTGAGAAAATATAGTAAAAATTTTAAGCGTGGCTCTGCGATTTTTTGCAAAAATTCTGATTACACTAGATGACTTTTCTGATGCTTTGATTAGTTTCATCAACGGTCATTTTCCAGGTAACTTTTGATTTACTATGTTCTCTACTGACTTATGGTGGAAAACCAATGGCTTAACGGCTTCATTGATTGTTTTCCGTAGAGCGTGTTCTATCAACTGCCATTCTGAGTCTGACATTTAGTATGTATCTTCAACATAGTGTTGTGCAAAATAAGTTTTGGACATGGTCATTTTTCAAGACCAAGACGCTGATATAATTTCAAGATCAAGAACAAGGCTTAGTGTCCAAGACCATAACTCAATATCGAAACCAAAACTCAATGTACAAAAGCAAAGCTATGGTCTACGGTCAATTCTGAGTGTTTTTTTATTTAGAAACCCACTAGTACAATAAAAATCTTTTTCTCGTGTAAACGCTACAGCCATTCAACTCCCACTTCTAGCAAGCGGCATAAGACTCTCAACGAAACCAAAATTACGTACATATACATCAATAAACAAAACGCATATTGACGGCGTCTGTCTATGGAAATGACTTTATGGCCACAAAATACGTATCGTATGGTACGAGTATCTCTCGACTGTGTGTGTGTGTGAGTGAATTTCTGTAGTACAAACATATGGAAAACAAATCAATTGGAATTCATTTGAAAATGAGAAAAAAACAAAAACACAATTCACCAGCAACACTAAGAGCCAACACAAAAACCTACCAGCAGCTGCTGCCGGCACCAACAGCCGTGAAAATTCAAGCCATACTAGAAACCAGAAAAAAGAAAGAAAAACACCCACTAAAATGCTGATGCCGTCGTCAATGCTGGCGGTAGCAACGACGACGACGACGACAAAACAGCCGGCAGTGCGTCACATAAAAAAGTGATTTTAATTTGTGGTATTTGGCATTTTGTTTTGTTGTAAATGAACTTCCCAAAACATCCCCTTTTTAGGGTTGGTCAGTGGAATGCTTACTTTGTTAATACTCTACCCTAGGTATTATTCCAGAGTGTTATTTTTTGTTCGATACTTGAAGTACTTTCTTTAATGAGGGCGTTGATATTTAAAATTATCGATAATAAAATTATAAAACTTGGCTATAATTGACTTTTTAAATGATTATGCAAAAAAAAGTTTTTTCAGAAAGACTTAGACAACAAACTTTTTGTTGAAATTTTTTTTTCATAAAAAAGTGTTAAAGCAACAAAGTCAACGTTCGCGCGCAAAATAATATAAAACCTTTGAAGTGGCCTCGTTTGTTTTGTAGCTCAATCACATTATAAACAATAGAACCCATAAACTATTAATATTTTCAAAAGACTTGAGCAACAAACTTTGTTAAGCTACGATAATGTAAGTTTATATATAAATAAAAGTAAGTAAAATGTATGTACATAAATTAGACTGCTTCATTTCTATTTTTCTGTATTCTTTTTGCTTTTAAACAGGCTTGATAGTTAACATAATTATCATCTTTTTTGTTTTTAATGTTACTGTTAGTTGTATGGTAAAAGAGTACTTTTGTGTATATCTCGTGAAAAAGAAAATTATGATGAATGGGGCTAAAAATTTTTTTTAAAAAAAGCATGAAATTTTTCTTAAAAAAGAACATAATAATTTTTATCGCGAAGATTCTAATTCCTTAGTTTTTTAGCGGTCGAGAAAAACGAGTGGTGAGACTTGTTGCATAAAGTTTACAATTCAGCTAACTCAGAGGAACATAGTACAAGATTTCATATCCCTAACATTACCGAACTTGAAAAGTTAATCAATTTCTCAGAGATAAAAAAAAAAAAATTCGAAATAATAGGAGCATCTTATTATCTCAAAAGTTGAACGTAGTAAAAAAATTCTGAGATAAAATTTGGATTCAGCTCATCAAATGTCTACCTTCAGAAAAGTATAGTCTGGTTTAGTGGGCTCAAAGTTTTTTGAAGCCCTGTTTATCGTTATCTTACGGCACACAGTCGAGCAAAAGTATACAGTTGGGGGACTTAGGAACTTTTTCGTCCGTTCTTTTTTAAAATATGTCAATCGATAGAACTCAGTATTACCATCAATTTATGTTTGGTAACACTTTTGGCAGATAGACTATTATTTTTTTTTTTCAGAAAAACTTAAGCAACGAACTTTTTTTTTTTTCGAAAAAACTTAAGCAACGAACTTTTTTTTTTTCGAAAAAACTTAAGCAACGAACTTTTTTTTTTTTTTTTTTTTTTTTTTTTCAAATTTTAGATTTTATAAGGCTGACTTAAAAAACAATTCAGAAAATTAAGCTAAGTTTAATAAATTTTTTGTCATGTATCAAAATAACTTTATTGATTGTTATTGACCAACTCTCGCTATTTTTCGGGCAAAACCATAATACCGTTTTTAATGAATTCCTGGGGTCTCTGCTCGAAAAACTCGATCTTTTTGCAATCGTCTAGGGGTTTCAATTTTACGCAATCAAGATAATTCTGCAACGAATAAAGCAAATTGTAATCAAAAGGTACAGATCTGGGCTGTATGGTGGATGCATTCTAACTTCCCAGCCAAGCTCCCTGAGTATTTGGCGGATCACCAAAGAAGTAAGTGGTCTAGCGTTGCTGTGATGAAAGACGACTAATACGGAACGTTTATCTTTTAGCGCTTCATTCAATCTTATTAATTGTTAACAGTACAGTTCCAAATTAATCGTTTGGCCACGCGGATGCAGCTCGTAGTCAGTTTCGGCTTTGCGATGGCTTGTTCCACCTAGTTCTGACCATGATCTTTTTCGCCCATTATATCATACGTTATCCATTATTTGTCACCGGTAACCAATCAGTGCAAAAATGGTTATAACCATAGAGATCATTCTGATTCAGAAGAGATTCACATACTGAAATGAGTTCAGTAAGATTTTTTTCACTCAAATGATGTCGCGACTGCATATGTGTCGATCTTTTTCCACCTTTTCAAGAGTTTCGTCCACTTTTTCGGTGTATGGTCGACCAGATTTAAGTGCGTCTTTTACATAAAAACTTCCAGAACGGAATCGATCATACCATTTTCCCAATGTCCTTTCCGATAGAATACCTTCTCCATAATGTGCACAAATTTGTCTGTGAGTCTTCGCGGCCGTATAGTCAATGGGTAAAAATTGTTTATGATTCTGAGAGATGTCAACTACCTTTAGCAACAACGAGTTGGCAGATCAGACCAGTACTTGCAAAGTTATCGTACTTTAAACTTTGCTATTTCACTTTTCTAAACTTTCATTTTAGACAACCTTATATAAAGAAGAAGGTTCTATAATGAATGCAACTAACTTTCTAAGCCAAAAACCAGACAACTTAGGCTTTTTTAAAGGTATTAAATATGCTAAATGCGAATTCAACCTCAGGATTATTCATCATTTAGTGTTTGACCCAAAGTTTACAACCCAATGCAACATAGTTCAAGATTCCATATCTCGTATATCAACGAACTCGAAGATTTAAACAAATTTAACGAACCAAGATGAGAAAAATATAGATTGAAGTTCGTGACACAAAGCTACCTCGAAACTAGCAAAAAATAGTATTTTATGCATCTTAAGGTTAGGATATTTCTAAGCCTAGACATAGTAAAACAGTTCTGAGGTTGAACTTAATTCAGTGCTTCAAATACCTTCAGTTTCATTCCCTCGTTTCGGGCTTGAAATATTGTTGGCCTTTAGATGTACTCAGGCATGTTCTGAAATCCGATTAACTTCGGAATCGGAATGAAAGCAATTTTCAAAAGCTCCGCATTTCAATAATTATTACCAAATCCGATATATGTTTCAGTAAATCGAATAGGAATCATTAGTAAATTTTATTTGTTGAAATACAAATCCGATTCCATTTTATTTGTAACAATGCAGAGCTCTTGAAGATTGCTTTCATTCCGATTCCGAAGTGAATCGGATTTCAGAACACGCCTGAATATATCTATTTTATTTTTATTTTATTTATTTATTTTTTTTTTTTGATATGAAAATGTAAAAAAAGTTGACAGAAAAAATCAAAAAATGTGGAAAACAACCAAATCATATTCCAGAAACAAATTGAACATTTTAGAAAAGTTGAAGATTTTTGAAAAAAAAAAGAAAAACTTTTGGAAAAGTCAGCCAAATGTTATAGAAACCGTACAACTACTGCATAACAAAAAAGTATCGTTTCTATTTTACTGGCCGATGCCACAATTCTATTCAAGTCGTAGTCATAGTTTGCCTGTAAACATCATAAAATCACAATTGTTTATGCGCGAAAATGCGCAGCAAAATGTGGCAAGCAAAAATCGCAATTTTTCAATTTGTTACCAGCATTTTTTTTCTAAATTTTTATTTTAATTTTTTTTCCTCTGTGTGTGATATCTTTCGTCTATAACTTTGCGTTACGCTTTATTTGCTGATTTTTAACGCTTCATTTGTACTTGTTGCCTGGCTGCTGCTGCTGTTGCTGTTAACTTGTCGTTAAAAATGTGCTTAGTGTTGATTTGCAAAAAAACACAAAAAAAATGCGAAAAAATATCAAACACTTTTTGCCATTTTAATGCGACTCATCCACCCACATAACTTGCTCTTTATACATTTGCTGCATGCATTAGCGCAGCAGCAACCTACACATGTTGTTTGGCATTCCTTGGCAACATGTTGCTGCGGCGCGTACACTTAAATATGTCGCGTGTCATATGTGTGAATTGTTTGCGCGTCTTTTGCAGTGCGTTGCGTTCCGTTGCGACTTTTATGTAGCACGTCATTTTTCATCACCTTGGGCTTATGTTTCTTTTTCGTTGTTTTGTTGTCATTTATTTATTCGTTTTATTCATTTTTAGCTTAACAGCTTTATCCCGTTTTTATGGCGCTATTTTATGGTGAATGTGTTTTATACCATTTTGCTTACTCACTCTTCTCTAATGGATAAATTTCTAAGTCGGGGTTTTTATTTTGTTACATATTTGGTTCATGGTTTTTAATTGTTGTTTCGATGGCGTTGGCATATTAGCGCTTTGTGGTCTTAGTGGTGTTGTTGATGTTTGTAATGATATTGAATTATTTATCCTTTAATAAGGTAAGGTTGTGTTATGTTAGATGTCCTGCAAAAAAAGATTTAGACCAAGAGTTGTTTGTTTGTGTTACTCCAAAATAAAAGATTGCTACGCTACTGCCAAGCCACTTAAGGTCGCGATTAGAGAGCGCGCTTTGAGAAAAGTTGCGCTCAAAGCAATGCTTCAGCTTTAGAACAGTGCAGAACGATTTGTATGAGAAAAGCGCAACGCGATCATAGTGAAAGCCTTGCGATGCTACAACTGATGGCACTTTGCAAGTGTTTTTTTTTTTTTTAATGTTCTCAACACTTAGGACTTAGTCCTTTAAGGTTGTTAACCCAGTGAAGGAGAGAAGGAAAAAGGTGAGGAGGATTGTTAGAGATTTGGTTGGAGAGGAAAAAGTGAGAGGTGACGATGCGCGTTAATTTTAAATTTTTGTAAATTTTAAGTTGAAGGGAATACTGATGATGGCAAATCATTCCAAATTCGTGTTGCGCGGTTAAGGAAGGATCTTCTAAATTTTACTGTGCGCCCGAAAGCAGACTTTAGGGTGTAAAGGTTAGCGGACGATGCCGCACGCGTGTTACGGTTGAATCGAGTTACTGGAGGGATGCAACTGTATATTTCGTCGGAGCATTTATGGTGAAAGTAGCGATAAAGGAGGGCAAGACAACCAAAATTACGTCAATGTTCAAGAGAAGTTAATTGGTTGCTAATTGATTGATCACCAATCAATCTTATAGCTTGACGCTTTACGCGATCAAGTAGGCTTAAGCATGATGCAGGAGCACCAGCCCATACATGAGAATTATACTCAAGCCTTGGGCGAATGTAGGCTTTGTAAATCGTTGATAAGTCAGAAGCAGAGAAAAACAATTTACACCTCTTAAGAAATCCAAGACATCTTGCATCAAACTTTTTGATTCTTTAATATCTAGTACTTTCATTTTAAGTTTGGGTAGGTTTAGGTCCCGCTTAAAGGAAATAAGACAACACTACGTTTTTGATGCATTAAATTCAAGTCGATTAGCGGTACCCCAGTTGATTATTTTTTCGATGTCAGAGTTTAGTTAAATTGACATTTGCTGACGTTAAGACTCAACAGCCTGGAGTCCTAAACGAGGTGTTGGTAAAGAATATGCAAAGTCTAAAGTGCTGTCATCTGCAAATGAGTGAATAGGACTGCAGGTAACCGAGAGAAGGTCGTTTATAAATATTAGAAAAAGAGTTGGTGAAAGGACTGATCCTTGAGGTACTCCAGCATTTGTTGAAAATGGATTACAGGTATAACCATCAAGCACAACCTGTATTGATTGATTACTTATGAAACATTGTATCCATTTTAAGAAAGTATCACCAACACCAAAAGCTTTTGATTTGTTTAAAAGAGCAGAGTGCCAAACCCTATCAAAAGCTTTGGATATATCTAACGCAACAATTTTACATACACCATTCTGATGAATGCAATTATTCCATTGTTCACTAAGGTATGTCAAAAGGTCACCTGTTGAACGTTGCTTTCTAAAACCATATTGATAGTCACTAAGCAAACTATTTTTTTCTAAATAACCCAGGAGATGGTGATTCACTAAGCTTTCCATGACCTTTGAAAGTACTGAGGTTAAAGCTATAGGTCGGTAGTGTGAAGGACAGAACACATTTTTAAGACTAAAGGTGAGATCCCATCAGGCCCTGAGGATTTGTTACTTTTAAGATTTTTTAGTACCTTTTTTTGCATTCTTTTATGCGTTTTCATTCGAATTAGAAGAGGAAGTAAAAGAATAGATAAAATAGAGATTAATCGTAGAAAACTTACGCAAAAGCGAAAGATACAAGAAATACAATCAAATAAATAAAAAAACAAAACAAAAAGCAATGAATTTTGCATTGCAGAGACCAGAAATGCGCAATCGCATCTTTGTTCAAAGCGCCGCTTCATGCTTTGCCCCAAACGCCTACTGTGGTCGCTATATGCAACTTGATCATCGCCACGCTTTTCTTTGAGCGCACGCACTGTGATCGTGATATAAGATTCTTTGTTAAGTAACAGGAGGTTACGAGTCCTTAAGATAAATCAACTGGATTGTTGATTAGCTCTATGTTCTCATTTAAAGTTACTAAATGCTGCTGGCATACAAAAAAAGCCAAGATCATAAGCCAAACGCAAGCGACCCTATGGATCAATAGAGATCAAAATTTTTCTAATTAACAGTAATCGTGAGTAGAGAGGACTATACTTTCGGACAAAAATAATATCATAATGTAAATGTGCCATAATTTTTCAAATCGTGCCAAAAGGCATTGTGCTTTGATGTTTATATTGCATACAGATAGAGCATGAATCGGCAATAGATCAGTCAATTAGAGTCATATATTTTGCGAGCAAAAATTCAAAATGCTTTAAAACAAGAAAAAATGTTGTCATTTGAGCGATCTCATTTTTATACCCTACACCCAGGGTATATTCACTTTGTCCTTCCGTTTACAACGCAAAAAAGAGGCATGGCAGATATGAAAAAGTATATATATTCTCGATCAGCGTCACCTTCTGAGTCGATATAGCCATGTCCGTCTGTGTAGCTGTCCGTTTGGCTGACTGTCTGTTGAAATCATTTTAGTATTTTTTGCAAGTAAGATAGTTCGATGATATTTTGAAAACTGCTTTTGACGCAAAATATTGCTCGTGAGATTGAAAATAAGCGAAGTCGGTCAAAGGATACGCCTACCGCCTATACAAAAAATATATTCAAAATGCAACTTTAGGAGTATTTTTCACGACAATGCAACCAACATACACATAAATACAACGAAACGTGAGCGCAAGCTCTGAGCAAAAAAAAAACTGGGCAAATTTGGACAAGAAGGCGTGGCATCTCCCATATAAGCAAAAGCTTCAAAACGCTGTACTGAAAGCGTTTTTGTGGTAATCGAACTAAATTTTACTCAGACACTAAAAACTATAAGTGCAAGCTTTGAAATAAAACTGGGTCAAATCTGACAAGAGGGCGTGGCACCTCCCATATAAGCAAAAGCTTCAAAGCACTATACTGAAAACGTTTTTTGAGATAGTCCATAATCCAGATACTAAAGACTATAAATGCATGCTCTAAACTAAAACTAGACGAACTCAGAAAAGAGGCCGTAGCACCTCCCATACACGCAAAATTTTAAGAATACTGCAGTGTAGGTTATGTAATGTTCGGAAAGGCCCAAAGGTTACACCTTTACTAGTTTCAACTAAATGTCATAAAACTAACATCTCTGAATAAACTTTCTGAGAAATTTTTCATATCCAGCAAAATGGTAGCAAGTTTAACTTATGACATTACTTTTGCTGCACCTTGTATAAAAATGTCAGCTTTATGAAGCGCTGTCGTACTTAGCTTGCTGCTCTCAATATGTCATTTTATTGATCAATTTTGCTTTTTTTTTTGTATGACTCATGATTCAATATGTCAAATGCCGCAATATGTCACTAAAATCAAATTTAAGTTATGCAACAACAACAACGTAATAAAATTTATAATTTAAATTTTAATGAAATGCGCAGTTTCGAAAAATCTTTGTGTTGCAATTGCCGATGTTTTCCCCATATATGGAACAAACGTACAAAATGCTGTTTGTTGAAGCAGAATTTGTAGCGGTGGGGAGGGGGGCGTGGAGGGGAAAAAGAAAAAGGAAATGGGTTGTAAGAAATAAAATACAAAAGAAAAAGTACGAAACAAAATTTATTTAAACAGGAAAGAAAGGATCAACACAACTGAAAAAGACGTCAGCCAAACAATTTATGCAATAGTTGCGTCGTTGTTTTGTTTGAATGTTATATGCTGTTGCTGCTGTTGTTGTTGTTGTTGCTGCTGTTGTTGTTGTAGAATATTTCATTGCTATTACTGTTGTTGCCATTTTATTGTTGAGCTGTTGTGTATACCAAGAAAAAGTTGTTGCTTAACTAACGTTCAAAGCCTTGTCATTTTGAGCTGATGTACTGTAGAGCAAATTTATCAAATGTATGCACAAAATATTTTCACATTTTTTCGATTTATGAAGTTTTTTGAAAAACGAAAATTTTCAAAGTTTTTGAAAAACTTATCAAAATTTTTCGATAAGTTTTGATAAGTTCTTTGAAAACTTATCAACATTGATTGAAAAGTTAGCTTTATGTATAATTGTTTTATTTGACTTTTCATGGCTGTTTTTGTGTTATGTTAGCTTATCAAATTTTTAAAAAATATGATAAATTTCAATTAAGTTCATTTATTTTCTGTTAAGAAAAGTACATATTCTTACACGAATTTTGTGTTTTGATAAGCTTAAAGAAAACAAAATTTATAGAAAAATTAGCACTTTGTTTCATTATTTTACGTGACTTTTCATGTTTAGGCTTTGTTTATTGTTAACTTATTAAATTTTTATTTATAATGATAAATTTGCAATTAGTTCATATAAGTGCGAAGTTCAATGTACTTTGAATATATTTTTTTCTTCAGAATAGTGATGAGCACACCAATACCAAGACCATACCAGCCTTGGTCTTGCACATTGAATCTTGGTTTTAATATTGAGTATTTGGTATCGGCCTTGCTCTTGAAAACATTTCTAAGGAGTTCAAGTAAGTAAAATTTTAGAGCCTTATTTTTCCAAAGCAGTTAGCTTTTTAAGATGCCATATTTCAAATATTGAGAGATGATTTTATGTTCGGAAATAGCGCGACATCCCAATTAACTATAAATGACCAAACCCGAATTAGTTTGTTTGGTCTTGGTTTTTGTCTTGAAATTATATCATATAAAATATGTTTTGGATTAAGGAATTCGATAACTTTTCAAAAACTTATCAAAATTTTTCGATAAGTTTAGATATTTTCTTAAGGAATTTGTCAAAACTTATCAAAAATTATCACTTTGCTTAATTGTGTTACTTTTTTGTGTTACTTTTCATATGTAGTATTTGTATATTGTTAACTTATCAAATTTTTAATACTTACAATATATTTTAAAAATTTCATATATTATTTTTTGATAAGTGCTGAAAATAATATACTTTGAGCATACTTTCTGCTTAAGAAGCAGTCGTCAACATAAATTACTAAGCTACTCATAAGCATTTACCAAAAAACTAGCATTATTTCGGATAAGTGCTAAGTTTACTTATCATTTACTTATTTACTGGCAAAAGTCTTAGATATCTCTCTCTGAATTTCTTTGTTATTCTCTAAAAAAATTAAAAAAAGTTTCAGCTCCAAAATCGTTAATTTGCCCCACTGTACCTACGTGCATAGCTAAAGCCTCAACGTGTTAGCAACTAAAAAGCGGCAATAAAAGCGAAATAGTTTTTTTTTTTTTGGATGAAATAAAATCGTAGTGATGCAGCAGTATCTTAATGTATGTGTGTGTATATACCCAAGGGGAAAAATATTAAGCGCTTCTTGAAAAAGCACTTCTAAACCAATTGTTCCCATACAAATTTAGAAGCGTTCATACAATGATTATTTGTAAGGCTGTATTAAGCATTCGATTATCGAATTTTTCTTGGAGAAACATGTTTGTTTTAATATTTGAGTAGTATTTTAAAAAAGAGCGGAAGAGAGAGACAACAACATATAAAGAAACAACAAAATTGTTTAATATACATATTTTACACACTTTAAGCAAGTTTGCCATGGACTCGGGTTCGATTCCTATCTAAGGGAAGTTTCTTTTTTTTTGTGCTGAATTGAAATTGAATACAAAATGATTTTTTGTAAGGCTACCTGCAGCCTTAAATATCAAACTCTGTTTCGAGAGACATTTTTCTTTCAAGATTTTCAGAATATCTATACTAATTTCATACCTCTATAAAATATAGGTCAGTGTTCTAACAGGTTTGAAATTGTAATAATATGTTTCTATCACACATATCGACCCCGGTTCGAATCCTAGTGCGATAAGTTTATTTTTTTTTAATTTAGAGAAAGCTTAGCGCCACATAACACTTACTTGTGTTAACGCTTCAAAAGGCGTTCTACCAGAGGGCTACTGTAAGCTTGCAAACGCTAACATTGTCATAGCAATGTTAAAAGGAAAGAATAGTTCTTACGGAGCGCAAGCGCTTTTTTTGTGAAAAGAAGCACATCAGCAGGCTTTTTGAAGCGCTTCTTCTCCCCTTGGATAACAGAAGCAACAACAACTACAAAAAAACAAACTACAATAAAATCAAACAATACGATTATTTATGCAGTTTAAGCAAAAGCACTAACAGCAACAACAAAAATGCAACCAATGCAGCCAAAAAACGACAACAGCAACAAAACGAATTACAACAGCAGCGGCAGCAGCAACAAAAGCGCAAAAAACTTTCTCCTTTCACTCAACAACAACAACAAAAAGAAAGATGACGTTGTCGAAAATTACAAGAAACAAGAAAAAACTACAGCAACTAAAAAAAAAATGTTGCTACTGCTGTTGCTACACATTAAGTTGCGGGTTGGTTGGTTGCTGCAGTTGGCTTTTTTCGTATTTATTGCAACTTTTTACTTTTATTGTTTTTGTTTTTTTTATTGTTGTTTTTGTTTGATTGTCTTTGTTGCTGTTGCATTTTCTTTATAGGCCCGCAACAGCAATTTCGTTGTTGCTCTTGTTGCATTGGCATTTGTATATAAAAAATTAAATTGAATTTGTTGGCGATTTTTTTTTTGTCGATTTTTCAACGCTCGAACTTGTCGAATTTTAAATTTGCTATTAAATTGTCTCGCAAAAAACAAAAGAAAAAGACAGTTATATAGTGTGCAAGCGGGAAATCATAGAGAAGAGATTGTGAAAAAGTAAAATAGAACTTTGTACGCAGAGCAGAACAAATGTTGCTGACGTCTCCAGCAACAGCAACGCTAACAACATTGTCTTGTCAATTTTGGCCTATTAAACTTTTCGATTTTCTGTTTTTTCTTTCAATTGTCAATTCTCATTTTAATGCAGTTAGAAAATTTAACATTGATTCGTTTTGTTTTTCTTTGAATCCGTGCTCCTTTGTTGTTTTAATTTTATTATGGCCATTATTTCTGTATTTTATTTTGATTGTCCTCGAAAAAGATTTTTCACGAAAATTCTAATTTAATTTAATTGCTGCCTCTTTCTATAAGTGTTTTCAGCCCGAAATGGGATTCAATTGTAGCTACAATTGCAAAGGAATATAACAGCTGTTCATCTTAATATTTGCTAGGCAATTGTGTGTAACGTCCGACATGAAGTTATTAAATAAGTACGCGATAGAACTGTAAAATGTGAAGTAGATATTAAGCAATTGTCGTTTTTAATTGACTTAAATCCGTTCTTTAAAATATATAAAAAAATAGAAAAAATTTAAAGTTAAACAACTTTGACAGCTTGCTGTTTATAGAAACGTCCGAAAGGTTTTTTTTAGAAGAAGCTGAAAAAATGCCTGATGTATTCAGTTAACAATGCATTAATCAGTATAGGATTTAATCATTTTCAAACCGTTTATTTCATAATTATGAACACTAGTATCGCCGGTGGCCAAATTTTGGCCATTTACATAAAGGTGTATACACTTTTTGCGCATGTCCTTTTGTCTATAAAAATGCAAGAATATTGAATATTGACAGAATTCAACACTCGTAGTATCTTTTTTGGATGCAAAAATAAAATATCAACAAATGTGTTTGATGTGTTTTTTCAATTCACACTCGACAAAAGTATTGAAAAACATTTAAAATGTAGGTAAAAGTCCAAAAGTATCGAAAGCATCTATAATATCGGTAAAAGTCCAAAAATATCGAAAAATATCAAAAATGTCGGTGAAAGTCGGAAAGTATCGTAAAACTTCTAAAATATCAGTAAAAGTCCAAAAGTATCTAAAATCATCTAAAATGTCGGTCCAAAAGCATTGAAAAACATCAAATATGTATATTGAAAACATATAAAATATTGGTAAAAGTCCAAAAATATCGAAAAAAATCGAACATATCGGCAAAAGTCGGATCACATCTAAAATATCAGTAAAAGTCTAAAAATATCGAAAAACTTAAAAAATGTCGGTGAAAGTCGGGAAGTATCGAAGAACTTCTAAAATATTAGTAAAAGTCCAAAAGTATCAAAAAACATCTAAAATATCAGTCCAGAAGCATTGAAAAACATCAAATATGTATATAGAAAACATCATAAATATCTGTAAAAGTCCAAAAATATCGAAAAAAATCTAACACGTCGGTAAAAGTCGAAAAACATCCAAAATATCGGTAAAGTTTCAAAAATATAGAAAAATATCTAACATATCGGCAAAAGTCGGATCACATCTAAAATATCATTAAAAGTCCAAAAATATCGAAAAACATCAAAAATGTCCGTGAAAGTCGGAAAGTATCGAAAATAATTCTAAAGTATCAGTTTAAGTCCAAAAGTATCAAAAAACAACTAAAATATCGGTCCAAAACCATTGAAAAACTTCAAATATGCATATAGAAAACATCTAAAATATCGGTAAAAGTCCAAAAAATCGAAAAAAATCTAACACATCGGTAAAAGTCGAAAAACATCTAAAATATCGGTAAAAGTCCAAAAATATCGAAAAACATCAAAAATGTCGGTAAAAGTATCGAAAAACTTTTAATGTATCGATGAAAGTCGGAAAGTATCGAAAAACTTCTAAAATATCAGTAAAAGTCCAAAAGTATCTAAAAACATCTAAAATATCGGTCCAAAAGCATTGAAAAATATCAAATATGTATATTGAAAACATCTAAAATATCGTTAAGAGTCCAAAAATATCGAAAAAAAATCCAGCATATCGGTTAAAGTCGAAAAACATCCAAAATATCGGTGAAAGTATCGAAAAACTTCTAAAATATCGGTTAATGTCAAAAAGTATCGAAAAACAACTAAGTTATGGGTCAAAGTGAAAAAATATCGAAAATCATCATATACAAAAAAAAAATATCGAAAATCGGTCAAACAGTTAGCTCGTAAAAGGGGGGGGGGAACCGCTTACATATTTCTGTATACTAGAATCGCCCATGGTCAAAACTCGACCACAAATGTATCAAATAATTTTGGTACTTTTTGGACAGTTTTAGTACTTTTTTTGCTATTTGGTACAAAATAGAAAAGCTCATTTGGCGTCATTGGTACAATGACAAATGTAAAATGAAAAGAAAACAAAAAACAAGAAATTTAAAATTTTTTTTTTTTAAATTTAATAGTTTTTTTTAATTGTTTCGCTTTTTTCTTAAATATAAACTGTTTAAAAGAACATAAAAAAAAATGCATTTCTGTTTAGTAATTTTTACCATCGTGTTTGATAATTTTTACTATGCTAATCTATTTATACCTATATATAAAAATGTGATTCTGTGTGTCTGAAGCATTATCACTCAGAAACTACTCGGCCGATTGATCTAAAAATTTGGAAATGAGTGTATCTCAGGTATGGAAATGATTTTATGCTATAAACGAAGGTTTCCGAAGATCACCCGAAGGCTTCATAGGCAAAACGAAGAATATCTAGGTATACGAGAGGGAAAAAATCTATGGCGGACTATCAACAAACTTCAACTGATAGTTGTTCGGAAAACCCAAAGGTTCCCCGAAGGTTTTATAGTCAAAACGAAGAATATCTATGTAAACGAGAGAGAACAAATCTATGGCGGACTATCAATAAAGCCTTAAAGGTTCCCGAAGGTCATCCGAAGGCTTCATAGTCAAAACGAAGAATATCTAGATGTACTAGAGGGGAAAACATCTATGGCGAATTTCAGTTTTTATTCGAAACCTCCAGCGGGAACTCACTTAAAAGCTAATATTTGTTTACTGCTACTGTAAGAACTCTTTTTACGAAGTTCCCAAATTGGTCATAAAAATACATGTTCTAAGTAATCACAACATTTAGAAACAAACTGTCGAGGAAACTGGAAATGAAAACAACCATTGGCAATAGAGTGCTACCACAATACTCAGTTTCAACATGTCGTTCAGAAAACGCGCCATAAACACGCTAATGAAATTAATGACATATTTAAAAACCCATAAAATGACAAATTAAAATTAACCATAATTTTCCACACGTTTGTTCGTTCGACTGCCACTGCCACATGCTGTCGTCAGACCAATTCCTTAAGTTTAAGTAAGGAAATTGTGGGCATATGCGATACGCGTTGCTGCTGTCGCTCTACTTCAGATACGGAAAGGGGCTTTCATAAATAATTTGCACGCATTTTCACAATGATTGCGCGAGTTGGTGTTGCTGCTGATGATGCTGTTAATGTTGCTGATGGAGTTAGTGACGGCAAAGACGTCGACGACGTCAGATGAATGAGGCAAGGAAATAAAACATTTTTTTTTTCTACTCTTTTGCTGCCAACACCTTACAAGAACATGTGGCAGCAGGCAGTAGTAACTTCTCCATGCTCCATGTAAGTAAGTGTGAAGTATCTAAGTGCGACGAGTAGCTAAGGACCAAACAACTCAAGCGAACTTCAGACACACTCCAACAACAAGAAGCTGGTGAAAATGCTGCTGTTGCTACTGAACTTTATGTGCGAAACGTGTTAAAAAAGAAGTGAAAATAAAAAAACTAAAAAAGAAAAAGAAAAATAACTAAAAATGAAAATGCGCGTGGAAAAACTTTTTCTCAAGTGACGAAATTTCACTCCAAAAAAAAAAAGCACGTTGTATCCAAGTTTTATAGCGGTTGGTTACAATTCGTTCATTGAACAAATGGTTAAGGACATACATATGAATGTATGTAAGTATAAGTATGTATGCGTGGGGGTAGTACCCCTTCTATACACTTTGTTTCATGTAACACTGCTAGAGGTTGGAAAATTGTAGAGATATGTTGTGACAACTGCTGTTTGCAAAGTTTAGAAAGCTGCTTTAAGTGCGCTCTGTGGCAAATTGAGTTGAAAGTTTGCTTCTTTTTTTTGTACATTTTTTTGGCATTCAATTTTAGTCACGAACATCTCGTTTTATTTTCATTTTATTAGAAAAAAAGGTAAAATGAACTTACAATTCACAGAAGTGAGTGAAAAAATTCCAAAGGAACTAAAATTATAAAAATACAGACAGACAAAATAACATAAAAAATCGCAATATCTAGTCATAATAGTTTCATCCTTAGCTATGCAAAATCATGAGTGAGCTTTGACGCATTGTAGCGAAAAATTTTAACGCTTGATAAATATTGCACACTTTGCATAAACATGTTAAGAATCAAAGTGACATAAACAAAACTTAATAAAATAAGAGTTCATATATGCACTTCTGAAGTGAATTTTCTTTGGCCGCGGTAGGTTTAAAATTGCAAGGACGCTAGTCTTTTTTGCGACACTTTTCGGTACATCCCATTATAACTCGCAAGCCATAGAAGCTATTTTGACAAAATTTCGTAGGCTTCATAGTCAAAACGAAGAATATCGAGGTATAGTATGCTAGAGGGACTATCAACTAGCGTTAACTGATAGTTTTCTGATACACCAGAAGTTTCCCAAAGATCACCCGAAGGCTCCATTATCAAAACGAAGAATAGCTAGGTGTATTCAAGAAGGAACACATGGCGGACTAACAACAAGCTTTAATTGATTAATTTACTGGGACACACGAAGCTTTCTGAAGAAGAAACTAGAGGGAAAACAGCGAAGGTAAAGTATCAGCAAGCTTTATTTGATTCATTTCTAGTTACACTTGAAGGTTTCGAAAGGTTATTCGACGGCTTCATAAACAAAACGAAGAATTTATAGATATACTAGAGGAAAAACATTTAAGCCGGACTATCAACAATCTTTAACTGATTCATTTCCTGGAGCACCCGAAGGCTTCATTGTCAAACCAAGAATATCTATTCAACTGATGCCATGCTTATGCCATGTTTCTGGTTTCAGTTGAGTACTTAATTTAAACCTTATGATAATTCGAGGTGCCGTGACATAATCCCCACGGACATAATCCCCATTCACGATATGGGGATTATGTCCGCAAGTAATTCGGACATAATCCCCATTGAAAGTGTTTCGGACATAATCCCCAGGAAAAAACGGACATAGTCCCCATAACGGCCGCGAATCAGTCTTTAATATATCCAACACCTAGTTTGCTAGCCACAGTAATTTTTCATAAGAGTAGGGGTAAGTGGGCGGCCTGCGGCCGCAGCTCAGGATTTAAAACTCCCAAAAATCCAACACCGGCTTCGCGGCGGCCTTCGGCCGCGGATCAGTCCATAACATCCAACACTATATAAATTTTTTAAATGGATTATTGCAAAAATTTTGTTCAATCTTAATTAAATTTTTCGGACATAACCCCCATTGGGATTATGTCCGAAAAATTTGCGGACATAACCCCCATGGCCAAAATGGGGATTATGTCCGTTGGGATTATGTCCGGTAACCATAATTCGATAAGGTTCATCTTAATGAGTTTGTACCTTGGAGTTTTTTGTGTAGGTACACTGAGAAAAGAATATGTTTCCCTCACAGAAATATATTTGATTGAACATTCTAAAAATATTTGTTAATAATTAACAAATTTCGGTAAATATTAATATGCCTTTAATTGAACTTTGAAATATTGTTGACTGGGCCAAAAATGATGTCTGTTTGATGGCATATGAATGTGTGGGTCAAATATTTGCTATAACTTAAAAAAAAAAAACTTTGTCTGGGACTCGAATGCATTCTCCAGGATACTAAAAAAATCGTTCAAGAAATACGTGTGATTTTTTGTTGAAATTTTTTTTACACTTTTTTTTTGAAAATTTTTTCAAAATTATTAAAAAGAATTTTTTTTAACTTTTCAAAAAATTCCCAAAAATTTCACACGAATTTCTTGGACGATTCTAATCATTTTATAACTTGTAAATTTTTTTCGTAAGATGCCTTCCTCATGAGAAAACAAATAGTTTTGCCTGAATTCAGAATTAATTCACTTTTTTTGGATATGACCTCTTTTGCCTTGACTAGGGCCTTGAGACGGTCCAAAAACGAATCGCAAACTACCCGAATGTGACTTGCCGGTATTTTGGCCCACTCGCGGACAATGGCTGTCTTCTGCACCTCAAGACTGGTGTATTTTTTAGTTCGGACCTTGCTTTCCAAAATGGCCTAGAGAGATTAATCCATTGGATTCGCGTCTGATGAGTTCGAGAGCCATTGTGTGGTCGTAATGAAGTACGGAACGGTGGTTTTTAGCCATTCTTGGTTTACTCGAGCTTTGTGAGACGGTGCCGAGTCCTGTTGAAACGTCCATAGTCTGCCACCAACATTTTTGTCTGCCCACGGCTTCAAAGCAGCCTCCAGAATACTTGTCTGATAATATTTCACATTTACCCTGACACCAGGCTCGATGAAAACGATTGGAGAGCGCCCATCTGCGTTTACAGCGGCCCAAACCATTACCTACGGCGGGTGCTGCCTCCTGGTGGCCAATCGATGACTCAAATTTTTGCATAAACGGTCGGTCAAGTAAACTCTATCGTTTTGTGAGTTTACGAATTGATCAACTGGAAAAATTTTCTCGTCAGAAAACACAATGTTCGGAAATTGACCGCTTTCGGCCAAGCGAAGCAACTCCTTCGCTCTCTGAAGTCTAACTTGTTGCTGCTTCGGTCGGTGTAAGATCATGCGCCTTTTGGATCTTGTAAGGCTTGATCTTCAGCTCATTTTTCAGTATGCGTCGGATGCTATGGTCGGACATTTTCAGTTATTTTGCCATTTGATTGGCACTTCGTCGGCGATTTCGCTCAATTCGCTTTTTCACTTTTTGAATCATCTCACGTGACGTTGCAGTCTTTTGATGAACACCTCCATGACGTTTTGCGATGCTTCCAGTATTATTGTAACAAGTTATTGTGCGATAAACAAAAACTTTATTCACATTAAGGTGTTTGAGCTTACGAACAATCGCTGGTTGTGATTTTCCAGCTAAATATCAAGCAATCACACTATTACGTTTGTAATCCATCCTCCCCGATCACTTTTTTGCGTTCACTTTTGGCAAAATGCTTTTGTTCGCTTGTAAACAACACTTCGAACTGTCGTTTAGCAAATTTTTAGACAGCTGATATCAGCGGGTCAGCTGCGCGAATGGTCTAAAGATTGGTTATAGTTCGAGCGCCGGACCCTGTATACTTAGGTGAACAAATTTTCCGCTTCCTTGCGATCACTGAACAAAGTTCAAAAATTTCTGACAAAACTCGCAGGATTGTACTTTGACAAATGTTTATCAAATCAAGAGGTGGTCAGTTGACCGATTTAATTTTTTTTGTAACTTATTATCAACAATTCTACATTTTCAGATAAGCTGTTCCTGAAAACATCGTTCAACTTTTTTCATTTCTAACAAAATGACAGGCAATTCACATTATGACATAACTTTTGCCGCCTAGTCTTTGCAATGCGCATTCAAAAATTCTGACGAATGAATAACAAATTCAAAGCAGTGTTGCCAACTAAGTATAATAAAATTTATTAAGAAACCAAACAATAAATAACTTAAGTAGGTAGTACATATTTAAAACGTGCTTTTTAAGATTTAAAAATTTTACTTCTTCTTCTTCTAGAATTTTTTTTTTTTTATAGTTTGCACTTAAATTATAAAAATGTCTAGACAGCTGATAAAAGACAATGCAAAGCAACTCGTAACAACTACAATATATAGAAAAAAGTATAAGCATAAGGCAGCAACAATAAATAAACAACAACAAAAACCAAATCGGATGGGATGCAACAACAACAACAAATCACACAAAAGCATTGGCAACAAAATGCACAGCGAAGTAGTAGCCAGCCAGGCCTCTGCATTTGCAAACTCTGAATGAATTCCCATGAAGTACAGAAAAATATTTCTGCATAACAAAGAAGAAAATGTTGTAGGAAAAAAAAAAAAAATATATGTATAAAAAAATATACGTATGACAAAAGAAAAAAATGCAATATTTTTATAAGAAAACCAGTACGAGAACAAAAAAAAAAAAAAAAAAAATGTTACAAAGTGAGAAAAACGCGTTTTACGGCTGCTGCTGCTGCTGTTCGCGCTGCCACTTGGCAACACTTAAGCGAGCAATGCATTGCATATTGTAGCGCATCTCAACAACAGCAACAACAACAAGATAGTGAACAACTCCACAGTTGAGTTGAGTTGGTCGTCGTCGTCGTCGTTGTTGGTCAGGGAACTGCAACTGAACTACTTTCAGCCGTTGAGCCTGCCTGAGGCAAGGTGACTGCAACATATACCGGTTCATCCTTTTTGATGCTTCTTAGGCTGTTTTTTGCACACTCAGCTTATGCAAAATCTGTTGGCCTATTTTTAAGATTTGACGAATTTTTAAATTTGTGCTCAGCAATTATGTGACTTGATTATATGTATTTAACAAGATTTAGTTATAATTTACGAATTTCAAACATATATTTGGTAAATGTGAACAAACCGCATATTTGAGTAAAGTTTTCGTACCGAATCACATTTGGTTTGAATTTAAACACATTTTTCTTTTATCTAAAACATTTATTTGATTGAACAAATTTCGAGCATAAGTACCATGTTATAATTGAGCTGTTTATTATAAAAGTGGGGCAAGTCCAAAACAAAAAGTAAAAGCAAAAGTAATATCATAATAGGAATTGTCTTACATTTTGTTTGAAATGAATAAAATTGATCTCTGTTTTCACGTAAAGTTTACTTGATGATGTGGAATTGATAGAATTAAGTTGACAAAATGATATCGGTCAAATAACCGATCATTATGGCACATTACTTTCGCCTCGTTTTTGACTTGAGCCACTTTTATAATAAGCGGCTCAATTGTTCGAGGGAATGAGAACATTTGGAATATACAATGTGTAATCGATAAGGTTACAAAGTTTCTGTGAGGTGATAGAGAAGGCCTAAACTAACAAAAATTTGCACCTCGAAAGGGTCTTAAATATACCCATGATGATAAAACTGATTTTCTGACTTGTTTTACGTAAAACGAAAAATTTTGGTTCACCCCAACGTTTTGAGAAAAAGTTTTTTGTACAAAACTCTGAGTTAATTATATGAGCTTACTAAAGCTTTATCTGGTTTATAGGGCTTAAAGGAGTTACACAAAGTTCTGGACCTTTAAAGTTGATATTTTAAATTTTGTTCCCCAACTTTTGACATTGGCGGTCATTTTAGTATGAAAAAAGTCCGATTAACATACTATTTTATAATTTTTTCTGGAGTCCACGTTAAATTTCCTTTGATTTGGTAGTACATTTGTAATACCAACTTTTTAATGTGAGGTCGAAAAAAAAAAATACTTTTCGGTGTAACTCACGAGTTACTCGCATGCGTTGCGCTGCATATGATGTACGCGCTACAGGCGTTGCCTTTTACCCACAGGAGCCCTCAAACGGATTGTTGTTGAAAAGTAATTTTTGTCTGACCTCACATTAACAAGTTGCTATGACAAATGTACTACCAAATTGAAGGAAATTTAACGTGGATTTCAGGAAAAATTATAAAAAAGTATGTTAATGGGACAATTTTCATACCAAAATGGCAGCGAAAGTCTAAAAACAGGAAAAATATTGAAAATATCAACTTTGAAGCACCAGAACTTTACGAAATTCTTTTAAACTCTATAAAGAATATACACTGTTAGAAGGCTCATACAATCAACTAAAAGTTTCCTATAAAAAAAGTCTTTTCAAAAAATTGTTTTCTGTAAAACAAGTTATAAAATCATTTTCAACCCTATAACTTATCAGTGGTACATTTTTGACCCTTTCCCTTCAGGTGCAATTTTTCGCTAGTCTAGGCTTTCTCTTTCACCTATTAGAAGCTTCGTTACCTTAACGATTACACCCTGCATAACATTTTCTTATAATCTTTAAAGTAAAAGGCATTTATAGTAGAACAGGGGAATGACAAATTCACAATAAATGTACAGAAAAAGTAACTTTATATTACTGTTACTTATAAATTTTAAGAAATATATCAAAATTTCATCAAAATCTTCAAGTTTAAGTACATACGCGGTAAGCCAGAGGACTGACGAATTCTGTTAAAAACTGCAAACACTTGATATATTGCACATAAATTATGTTTTTAGTATTTTATTTGCATTATCCATTATTTCTTGCCAAATACTTACAATACAAACAAAATACACTTCGGCATTGCTACCTTGAAAAATGTTTTTGAACCTTAAGTTTAAAGTGGATTTCATTTTATTTGTTTTTTTTTTTCACTGACTTAGCAGCAAAGTGTCATACAATACGATAGTCAGTCAATACATAATTGTTTTACATTTTGTGGGTTTTCTATTATGATTTTTCTGTTTATTTTATCAAACACAAATTGTATGCGCGCACGCACGTATTAACGCACGCATGCGCAGCTTCAACACAACGACGTGCATTGAATTTGTAAAACGGTAGAAAATTTAAATTTACAAAAAAAAAAGTTGTTTTTTTATGTTTATATTTTCTTTTATCTCGCTGTTACTTATTGCTTTATTTAAATTTAAATTTTCTCATTCATGTTATTTATTTTCATTTGGTTGGTTGCTTGCGCATATGCGCCTGCGCAACCAACCTTCATTTGCATTTTAAATGCGTGCGCGTCGTGACGTTGTTGCACGTTAACAGCTGCATTTTATTACATGGCAACACTGCGCGCTTGCGTTCATCTTGTTAGTCAAATGTCAAATTGACACTTTTGGTGCGTTAATTAACGTCTGTATTTTATACTTTTTTTTTTTAAATTTCAATTAGCCGCCAGCGGCGTTTTTTTTTACCTTCTTACTTGTGACAGAAATAACAAATGAGAGGATTGTGAGTAAGTTGTAAGATTACGTGGCTTATGCTGCATTGGATTTATTGTTTATTGATCTTAACTTAATCCTCAAATGCGAATAAAATGAGTTGACAATATATATTATATACATATTTATATATATCGAAATTACGGGCGTAGATAAAGATTTTTCGGGAAGGGACGGGAGGAGGAGCGTGTAACAAGTTCTGTTGTTCTTGTGCTAATATCAAAATCACGAAATATTAGGTACTCATGAGTATTTTTACGAGTTCTTAATTGCAAACTTCGGGAGGGGAGGGGGAAGAAGTCCCTTACCACTCCCATAAATACGTCTGTTGTAACTATATTTGAATTAGTCGAACGATTTTTTTTTTCTTTTGTTTTTTGTACACTTTCCAATTGCCGACATAAGGTGGAAATTTCTCGATGACTCTCGCGACGACTTGAGAAAATGACAAAGTATTCACCTTAAGTATTTTTAGTCAATAACTTCATGAAATGAAAATGTCAACTTTTTTATTTCTTTCATCGTTTTCACGTAGGATTTCGAGACATTACATTATTTGACCCAACGAAATCTAGCAATAACATAAAATTAATTTGTACATCTTTTCCCGAAATGATCATTCCCCTGCTCTACTACAAATGCTCCAAAAGTGGGAGAATATGAGAAAATTTTATATAAGGTTGGCTTAAAAAACAGTTCAGAAAAGTGAAATAGCAAAGTTTAAAGTACGATAACACTGTAAGTACTGGACCAATCTTTCAACTTTTTGCTGCTGAAAGTAGCGGACATTTCTGAGGATCATAAACAATTTTTACCCATTGACATTTCTTCATTATTGAACTGTTATAAGGTCACTTAAAGTGCAGAATCACAAGAAAATTTGTGCACATTATGGAATATGTACTTTATCGGAAAGAACAGTAGGAAATTGGTATGATCGCTTCCGTTTTGGAAATTTTGACGTTAAAAGCCAGCCCAAATCTGGTCGACCATATACCGAAAAAGTGGAAGAAATTTTTGAAACCGACACATAAGCAGTCGCGACATCGCTGAGTGACAAAATCTTACTTCAGTATTTTAATCTCTTCTGAAACGGAGTGATCTCGCGCCATTCTTGCACTGATTAGTTACTGGTGACGAAAAATGGATACTATTTGAAAATAACGCGCGAAAAAGATCATGGTCAAGCCGTTGCAAAACCGGAACTGGCGCCAAGGAAAGTTGTGCTTAATATTTGGTGGGATTGCAAGGGTCCTTTGTACTAAGAGCTGATCCGCGTAGCCAAACGATTAATTCGGAATTGCACTGTCAACCATTAACAAAATTGAATGAAGCGCTCAAGGAAAAACGTCCGGATTGAGTCAACAGATAGGGCGCCGTCTTTCATCAAGACAACGATAGACCACATAGTTCTTTGGTGACCAGCCAAATTTTGATATAGGAACTTAGCTCACTTTTATGAACTTTCTTTTTAGGCAACAACAGGCGCGTGTCAGGAGTTCGATGACAACTCCGTCCATGATGCGGCGAGCGGGGAATGTTAGTAAATAGTTTTTTTGTTCGAAGTGGACTATGGAGAGCATACAGAAGACGAAAACAAAAATGTAGAAAACTCTTGAAGGTTATTTATTTTAAGCTACAATAAGAAAATTTTAATTACATATAAGGACAATAGATAAAAGTTGAAAAATTTGCAAATCATTTTTCCGTTTTTTCTCTATTTTTTGTTATTTAAACTTTCAATAAAAAAAGAATCGCTTATCAACAGAAAACAAGGTTTAATTATTTGAAATGTGATATAAAATTTTTATTTTTATTTTTTTTTTTCTTGAAGCACTTCATATGCTACAAAGCCGATAAGCACTTGTTCAAACAAAATTATGACTAAAAAGTTGCTGTTTTTTTTGCTTTAATTTGCTTTTAATGTATTTATATTGATTTTTTTTTGTATTATTCTTTTGTTATAAAGAAACAATAAATGCAAAAAATATTTAGTTTTTTTTTTTGTTTTATTTTATTTATTGTCCAATATAATCGAGAGAGGCTTTAATTGTGCTGACACGAAAAAGCTAAACGCGTATGTACATACGTTCATAAAACCTTGTCGACCTTGATATAAATTTTTATTAAATATTCCAACAAGTTAAACTCAGACTTCAGAGTAAACAAAAACTGAAAAACAAAACAGAAACAAATGCACAAAAGCGCAAGAGTTTGCAAAAAAACAAAACAAAAAAAAATCCAAGAAAAATAAAAAAATTCAAAATTATAAAATCGAAACACTGCCAGAGCCGGAGATCACGTGAATTTTTTTATGAAGCGGTCTTTCAGCGTAGTTAGATTTTTATGTAGAAATGGATCAGAGTATAAGTACAAAGCATAAGATGTACAGTGGTGGACACATTATTGGCTTACTTTCAAGAGGTAGTATCATGTTCAGAGAGAAGACCATTGCTTTTAATGGATAAGTTTTTGTTTTTTAATGAAAGTCGCCTAAAAATTATAATTTATTGTGGTTGTCATATGGATTTTTTTTTTATGATTCTACCCACGAAGGCACAGTGGGCTCCTACTTGTTTTGAGTTTGACTTTATTGACAACAAAATCGGGGTATGGGGATGTGTTTGTGCTCATTTCAGGATTATATAACTGGTTTTAGTAAAATCGCAGCTGCTCGGTTTCGCAAGTTACAGCCAATTACATGTTTTTTATTTTCTACTGTACGCAGCAAATAGTTTGGTTGTAAAATTCAAACCAAATTGGAATGAATACAGAACCACACCAAACTTGGTATAAAATCTATGCTTCAATTTGGTAAACAAAACGTTTATGCTTGTTCGTATAAAATGTATACACATAAAGTATTAACACAATTTAAACTATTTTGGTTTAAATTTAATAATATCACTATACAAAAATCTTTTATACTTTTTTTGTATAAAATTTATATAGAAGTTCATATGAAAGTATTTTAAACCATTTTATATAAAATTCATACTATGCCGGTATGAACCAATCTACGCTATTTGGTATTGATCCGCTACTTGACTTCCGATCATTAAGTATAATATAACATTGTAAATGTCTCGATGTGGGCTATATCATTCATACAAGTAATTTATCTCAAATATTTTTTTCGAATACATAGTTGCACTCATAATCTCAGTTTCTGCCACCCTAAAGTGCTAAGGACACTTCATAATATTGAAGCCCATAAAAAATCATAAAATTCATCTCTGCGAAGTTTTCTCAAATTGTTGAAATTGATGAAGTTATAGTTATATATGAGCCGTTTATTTTGAAAGTGACCTAAGTCCATTTTGGGGCAAAAGTAATGTCATTCACATTATTGGCCGTAATAATCATTTTTTTGCCAGATATTATTTTTTAAACATAACGCTATCAATTTCACATAATGTAGTAAACTTTTTGTAAAAACAGAATTCAATTTTATTCGTTCTGAACAAAATGCCAGCTAATTCATATTTTTATAAATTTTTTTATATAGGTATATTTTTCATCATTTTATCTCCGAGTTTTTCAAAACATACGAAAATAAACAAAAAAGAAACACGTGCCTATGTATGTGTATTTTCTCAAACTATTATCATATCCTTTGTCTATTTTCGAGTAGTTGCCCCATTTTTTGTGCAACTCAACGATGACGACGATAAAAAAATGCGTCAATTTTTACTGCTTTATCCGCTTTTATTATAATCACAAAAAAAAAAAAGGAAAACAAAAAAGAAGAGAATAGAGACTAAAAATAATTATAAATGCAGTTATTTCTCTATACAAAAGTTACAAAACAAAAGGAAAAAAAAAAATCATCAAAAACGAAAAAACTAAACATCCTTTTTGTGTCAAACACACAGTTATTTACCCATGGGTACATTTATGTGTATGTGTGCTTGTATAATATATGCTTGTATGTGTATAACTTATATGATTATTTCCAAGAGGAAAAATGTCTAGCGCTTCTGAACCAATCACTTCAAAAGCGCTTTTCTCCATAGAAATTTAGAAGCACTTACACAATGATTTTTTCTGAGGCTGCAGTAAGAACAGCATGGGTTCGAACCCAGCGCGGGTGATTTTATTTTTATTTTATTTTTTGCTTTATTTATTTTTTACTGAAATTTTTTTATTCAACATTTCTTTATTTCACTTTTCTGTTTTCCTTTCTCTTATTTATTTACTTTTGTTTAATTGAATTGAAATTGATTACCAAATGATTCCATGTAAGAACAACATGGGTTCGATCCCAGAACGTAAGATTTTTTTTTAAAATTTTTTTTTTTTTTCAATAAAATATTTCTATTTTCCTTTCTCTTATTTATTTATTAAATTGAATTGAAATTGATTACGTTATGATTCCATGTAAAGCTGTAGTAAGCATTCGAATATCAAATTCTGTTTGGACAACGTTTGCTTAATATACAAATTTAATAACTCTTTATATCATCGGGCATTGGTGTAGCGGTCCAACGAGTTGGTAAATGTAAGTAAAAATAATATGTTCCTATGTATCACACAGACGGTCTACGGTTCAAATACTGGTGCTGCCAGTTATTTTTTTTTCATTTAATTGAACAAACACTTACTGCCGCATTACAAATAAGCGCTTCAAAAGAAATGTTAAAAAAAAAGATTAGTTCTTACCGAGCGGAAGCGCTTACTGGTGAAAAAGTTGCACTTCAGAAAGATTTTTGAAGCACTTCTTTTCCCCTTGGGTTGTATGTTTATTCATACATATTTGCGCCTGTTTGTGTGTGCCGTGTTGTACGTGTAACTGACAAAGGCAGGTGCCAACTATTCATTAGTTACCGCAACAATGGCAGCAGCAATAGCACACGCCATACATACATATAGCATGTACGAACAAATGTTTACATATTTGCATCTTGACATATGTACATTGTACATACATCCAATGGTTATTCCAAAAATGGTTTCAAATATGTTGCACAAAATTTCCGAAAATTTCCAACAATAAATCAACTGAAGAAAATTCGCTTGAAAAATTTGAAAGCTAAATTACCCATATAATTAATCAATACGATTTTGAAAAGTAGGCTTGGCACTTATATATCAGCGACAGTTTGCTTTATTGGAATTTTCAAGGAAGCTCCTTAGACTTCTATACGTAGAATACAGTTACCTAACAGTTTTATGGTATGCTAAACCATTAAGTATAGTAAAGCAGCGCAATTTTCTCCATGATTCTAGTAGTTTTTGTCAATCACTGAGATGGTGCTAATACTGTTTGATAAGTCACAAATGTCAACCGCATTTATTCCAGTCACGATACGAACCTTCCTTTTGCTGACATTTATTTGCTTATGTTATTATGGTATTTTGCGTGTTTTTTTAAATTTGCACAACATTAGCCCCCCTCGTGAGATGATATGTTTATCTCGTTTTACGTTATATGTCTAATAATTCCCTTCATGCCTTATATTTTTATTCAGTGTCATTACATTGCATTGAATTTCTGGATGAGATCATTTAGAGTTTTTTTTTTTCTACGGGAGGTGCCACGCCCCCTTGTTTAATCTCTTGCAGTTTTTACTTTCTGTCTCTGTGGCTTTATATCTTTATAAGTATTTATTTTAGTATACCATTGGAAAACTTTATGAATATAATAAATTGGAGTTTTAACTTTTATACGAGGTTGCTCATTCCTATATGTTGAACATCACTCATATTTTTTGCATATTATGCTAACGAATTTTAGAGCTTAAGATTTTGAATATTTTCGTTTTTAAGTACATAGTTCTAATTAGTTGCACATTTTCTTTATGGAATAAGCGTGAATACACGTGTATGTGTTGACATATAAATCATTGCATTCTGGCCTCTAATGCTGCCATTGTGTGTGTGTCTATGTTGCATTGGTGTGTTGACATACTAAATTCAAGCATACGCACCAGCAACATGATATGCTGCCATTGCAATTAGGATATGCATCCTCATTTTTCACAGCTTCTATTCATTGTAACATCGCTATTTTCTAGTAATTAGCTTAAGAGTAAATAGTGTCTTCAAAGGAAGAAAAGTTATTGTTTAGAAAAAAAGGAAAAAAAAAATCGAATTGTGAAAGTGCACAAAAGGTTAAGCGTTTAAAATTACTCTTGTGAAGTTGGCTCTGGAGTTTTCGAAAACCGCTTGAAGAGTTCTAAGGAGAATCTTAGTAACATTTTTCTAAAATATTCTTACTTTTCATTTTAATCTGAAAAAACCGAAATATTTCTCATTTTTCGATTAAAATGAAAAATCAAAACTCCTCTACGTGAAAAAAGTAGCGCTGAGTAAAAAACGGCACAGCTCCGATTTTTGGTTCAATTTCACAGAACTGTTTCGAATTTTGTGAAAGAACTCCACAACTATTCCCAACCGACCCAGGACTCTAAAAAAAATGTTCGATTCTTAAATGTTCGAAGTTCGTAACATTAATTTAAAAAATATAAATAAATGTTGCTCATACGTCATGGTGTGTGGAATCAGAAGTTCATAATGATGATGAATACGGATTCAAAAATCTTTAAAACTTATCCTGACTGAGGCATTTTTAACAAAACAACTTATTTTTGAAGAAAAATTAAATCCAAATATACTCACTTCAACTTTATGAGCACATGATGTAAGACAGGGGAATGACGATTTTACAACAAAGATGCAAAAAAATACTTCCACACATATTACTTTTGAGTATTAGCCTAATAAAATTTCAAACTGTGACAAATTCCTCAACTTCTGGAGCATTTTTAGTAGGGCAGGGGAATGTTAATTTTGCAGAGAAAGATATTCAAAAGTATCTATCTACATCTATATATAAATAGGCAAACGAAATCGGTTCAGTCCCTGTTTCTATACCTAAATCTCAACCGATTTGCTAGATTTTTTTTTTGTTGGAAAGGTTGTGAGGAGGAGCAGTGCATAGGACTATATTTTTTTTAAGTGGGCGGTGCCACGCCCCTAAATGGAAAAAACGCTCTCACGGCTAAACCGCTACATCGATTTTAACGAAATTTAATATGGAGATAGGGTTAGCATTAAGGAACGATAATATGACCATAATGTTTTTCAGTGGGCGGTGCCACGCCTCTAAATGGAAAAAACGCTCTCACAGCTGAACCGCTGCATCGATTTTAATGAAATTTGTTATGGAGATAGGGTTATTACTAAGGAACGATCATATGACCATTATGTTTTTCAGTGAGCGGTGTCACGCCCCTAAATAAAAAAACGCTCTCACAGCTAAACCGCTGCATCGATTTCAACGAAATTTGGTATAAGGATAGGGTTAGCACTAAGGAACGATAATGTGAACATTATGTTTCTCAGTGGGCGGTGTCACGCCCCTAAATGAAAAAAAAAACTCTCACGCTAAACCGCTGCATCGGTTTCAACGAAATTTGGTATGGAGATAGGATTGGCACTAAGGAACGATAACATGGCCATTATGTTTTCAGTGGGCAGTGCCACGCCCCTAAATGAAAAAAACGCTCTCATGGCGAAAATACAGCATACGATTTTTATGAAATTTAATATAGATATAGAGTTAGCACTATGTAGCATGATTGATTTTAATGAATTTTGGTATAGAAAGATATCAAAGACTGTTTGCTCTTTAGTAGGAGCTACACGCCTCTAAATGGAAAGTACGATATTGCAACTTAGCTGCAGCACCGATGCAAATAACCCGAACCCTAAGGAAGAATATTTAAAGTTTTTTGTGTTTTATCGACCAAGGAAGTGTATAAAAACTTTTTCCTTTATTTTATGGTCAAATCGAAATGGTCGAATTTCGGCCACAAGGCGAACTCTAGTATATATAAATAGGCAAAAGAAATCGATTCAGTCCCTATTTCTATACCTAAATCTCAATCGATTTTGTGTTTGTTGGAAAGGTTGTGAGGATGAGCAGTGCAAAGGACTATATTTTTTTTTAAAAAAAGTGGGCGGTGCCATGCTCCTAAATGGAAAAAACGCTCTCGTGGCTAAATCATTGCATCGATTTTTACGAAATTCGCTATGGAGATAGGGTAAGTATTAAGGAACGATAACATGAACATTGTGTTTTTCAATAGGCGGTGCCACGCCCCTAAATAGTGTAATACACTATCAGTGTCAAACTGCTGCACCGATTTTTATGGATTTCGGTAATAAGGTAGGCTAGAAACTAAGGAAGGGTAATTAAAAGCTGATACTTTTTAGATGGGGGTGCCATGCCCTAAATTAACGGTTGGCTATGTATTAAATTGAGTGTTTGTAGTCTGTGTATTCCTTATAGACGCCCAAGCGGCTGGAACGGTTTCGGCGCGTTTTACCCCCCTCCCTTCTTCCCCCTTTGGATGCCGAAACCAAAAATATATATATTATTTTTCGTTTTTTCGTGTTTACTACGCGTTTAATCAGTTATTACGACATTTTAGTGTGAAAAAAAAATTACGGAACCAAAAATTTAAAAATATTTTTTTATTATTTTTTTCGTGTTTTCTACGCGTTTCATTACTTTTTACGACATTTTAGTGGGAACAAAATTTTTCACCAAGCTCGAGACCCAAACATTTTCAAAAAATTTTTTTTCGTGTTCCAAAAAGAATAAATTCATCATGTCATGTCATGAAAATATTTAACGCACATGGATGAGCTTTGGTTTATGTATTAAGAGCATCGGTACAAACAATGTCCATTGAAAAAATGGGCTTTGCTATGGCCTTAAAAAATACCATATCTCTGAAACTATTTAACGCATGAGATTTGTTATGCATATAAATTGCATCGGGACAATTTAAATTGTTTGGTTTAATAAAAATGGGGATGCCCCGCTCTCTGAACAAGAGAAGGCATAGCAACGCGCAACGGGAAATGCTAGTTTTCAATGAACTTAGGTATATCGAACTTGTCTTCATTTTGCAACTTTTTAAGAAATTGTGGCCAAAATGTGCAAAAGTTTAGATTCACAAGTTTAGAAAAAAATGCTAAATATTACATTTTGTACAGCATAGCAAAATCAACACGTTCAATCTACTATGGATATAATTATATCTAAAAAACATTTTATAGACTTTTATAATATAAATTAAATTGAGTAGATCAAAGGAAATCAAAACGAAAATTTTAGCATGGAAATAAACTAAAGAATTCTAAATAAATATGAAGGAAACAGTACAAACAAAAACAAAAATTCTTATCAATCAACAAAAAATTAACTTCCCGACCATAATGCGCACCGATGATACTCTTCATAGAACATTCAGCAACAACAACAACAACAAAAATAAAAACAGCCAAGCAAAGTAATTTTCTGACTCATTTGTTTTTGTATGGCTTTTTTTCAGTAACTTTCGTACATGGGGATGGTTGGGGGCTTCTAATTTTTCAGCGAACGTAAACAAATTGCGTTTTTAAAAAAATCACAAAAAAAACACAATGACAACAACAGCAACAACAACAGCAACAACAACAAAATAATTATAGCAACTAGTCGCAAAATGTTTCCATATGGAATTATGGTATAAAAAACAAATAAAAAATTAAACACATTAAAAAATTGTGTTCTTTATTTGGTTTTTTCTTCTTTTTTTTTTTTTTTTTTTTTTAATATTTAGTGTCAATTGTCTAACGTAAATGAAACATTTGTTGCTTTTATTTGTTTTTTTTTGTGTGCCATATACAAAGGTTTTTCCTTTTAAATTTTCCATATGATGTCATCAAGTGTTCATTAAAAATTGTAGATATGAAATTTTAATGCAATGGAAACGTTAACGTTAATCGACTTTTATGGTTTATTTGCGTTTTAGTTTCATTTTTATATTTTTATATGAGTTTGGTGTTAGAGTTCAAAGTTTGATACAGCTGTGGAGTTTTTAAATTTTTTAAGTTAAACCAAATTAAAACTCAAACCCTTAGGATTACAGATTCTAAATAAAAAAATTGTATATCGGTATTAGGGGTTTGCACAAGACGTCTTGTTGGAGTGTTAAGACAATTCATTAACTTAAGCAATTTTCTCCTAAAAAATGATAATGTAATAGAAAAACAACAAAATATATAAAACCATAATATGCTTTAAGGAAATACGAGGGGCACTACTTATATTTCGGGAACTGGCAACACAAATGTCAATATTTAAAATCTGGTAACACCATAATAAAGTTTGACATTTCTTAGCATAAACGTACTCACAAAGTTTTTATGTACAAGTGCTATTTGTTTTGTTTCCAGTGAGTTAAGAAAATCAATTTGGCCAAAAAATGGATATTTCAGGAAAGATTTTCGTTGTATTATTTTTCACAACTTTCGACGTGGATTATGTAAATAAGAATGTGTCGCTGAACTCAGTTCTTTGTATCGCGATCAAGCACTATCAAGAACCACAGTATATGGTTGGTATAGCAAACTCAATAGTGTTCGGAGTTCGGTTGCCGGAAGTCTTCGGAAAATTCGTGAAGCCAACCCTCTGACTCTTCCTCCGTACAGTCCTGATTTGGCACCCAATGACTTCTTCTAGTTCCCGAACATCAAAGGTAAACTGCGTGGTCAACGATTTACGAGCGCCGAAGAAGCAGTTGAAGCGTTCAAAAACCATGTTTTGGTGGTGTCTCAAGAGGAATGGGAAAACTGCTATGACAAATGGCTTGAACGAATGCAAAAGTGTATTGATCATCAAGGGGAATATTTTGAAAAACAATAAAGCCATTTTCAATTAAAAATGTTTGTTATTATTTGCTTTTCCCGATATATAAGTAGTACCCTACGTATGTATTTTAAGTTATGAAATTTGTTTTATAACTTGTTTGTTATTGTAAGTTGAATGATATTTTTTTATTATTATTTATTGTGCGTAAGTAGTTTCGTTGGGCATAATATGAATTTTACATAAAATGGTTTAAAATACTTTCATATGAAATTCTATATAAATTTTATACAAAAAAAGTATAAAAGTTTGGTGTGGATCTGTATACATTTCAATTTCGTTTGAATTTTATACAAAAACTTTTTGCTGTGCAGTATTGCTTGAACCAATTTTTCTTGCTTGATAAGGAAATATATAACAGCGCGATACTCGAATTGCTACATATTTGAGATTTTATTCGGGACATATTCGAAAAATGAAATGAAAAATGCATTAGGAGAAGGAAAAATAAATTTCAGCAATTTAATTATGAGTGGGTGGTAAAGACCGCTCAAATATTACTGAGCAAAAAATAACTCATAACTCACACTACTCGCACGTTTAACACTGACCTGAAGTATTTGTTTATATAAAATACAGTACACTGAAGTATTTGTTAAAATCTTTTTGTACCCTAGACTCAGGGTATATTCACTTTGTCCTTCCGTTTGTAACACAGAGAAGAAGGCGTGGCAGATATAGAAAAGTATATATATTTTAGATCAGCGTCACCTCCTGAGTCGATATAGCCATGTCAGTCAGTCTGGCTGGTAGGCTGGCTGAGTGTCTGTGCGTGGAAATACATTTTGCGGGAAAACTGAGCAAGACAATTCAATGAAATTTGGTACACTGCCGCTATCATCAAAGTTAGCTCGTAGGATTGAAAATGAGAGAAATCGGTCAACGAACACGCACATCGTCCATACTAAAAAATATTCAAAACGCAATATTGAGAGCATTATAAGCCAAAATACAAAAAAAAAATAAAAACTTGGAGTAGTAGATACAAACTTGGAGCAAAAACTATGTTAGTTCGAACAAAAGGGCGTCGTACCAAAAGTGCTATAGTGAAAGCGTTTAAAAGTTGTGTTACATTCGAAACACACAGATGACTGTGACAGCGTTAGGAAACTTCGAGTATTACAATTGCAAAAATGTTGCTTAGCAACAAAGAATGCTATAGAGTATTGTAGGAAACCCCACCCAATTATTGTACCAAGTTCCACTCACTAGTTAGCAACTCTCTCTTCCCCCTCTCGCTACTCTCTCGATATTGCCACAGCATATCATTTATAGCTTGCAATTTCATGCAGACTAAACCAATTATTTTATTAACACAAAAATTATTTGCATTCTCAACAAAAAAAATGTTTGGGAAAAAAAGAAGACCTCCTCACCAGCAACAACAACCACAACAATAAGAAAAAGTTTAAACGATTCACCAAAAAGGTGAAGCGGCAGTTAAAACAAATAGCAACAACAACAAATTGACGGCTGCAGAAACAGGTGCCATGAGACCTCACTGGCTTTGTCGGTCGGTCGTCACTGAGTGGTGTGTTGAAGGGGCGTTTGTGTTGCTGTTGCCGATATACCTTCATCATCAGTGTTGCTTCTTCGTTTGCATTGTTTTGTTGTTGTCGTTGCTGTTATTGTTGTTGTTATTGTTATCGTCGTCGGCAAATGAAGGTGCGCTCCTCTTCACAGCTGCTTATCACGCCGACCGACCGACCAACAGACGGACTCAATGTACAGTGGGGTCAAACTAGCGTTTTTTTATCAAAGCATTGGTTTACTTAGTATTTGTTCGAGTATGGTGAATTACTGAGTGGAATCTCTGGAACTCTCTAGAATTTCTAAATGGCTCCTAATGGTTAGTAGTTGATCACTTTGTTGGCCCCTTTTAAGTATCTTTGTCACAAAATATTCACTCTATTCCTTTTGTGTTGTATAGGTTGTGCAGTGGGGGAATGCAGATAAGAAATTGCTTTATGAAAAAGTGGGCGGTGTCACGCCCCTAAAAAAAATGCACTTCATCGATTTTTAAGAAATTTGGTATGCAGCTAAAGCTTACACTCGAAATGGGTTTTTTGTTTTTATGTGGGCAGTGTCACGCCCTAAAAGGGAAAAAACTTTTTCTTGGCTAAGCCACTGCGTCGGTATAGAAATAGAATGAACCTAAATGAAGGATATTAAAAACTTTTTTCAAGTAGCGGTGCCACGCCTCTAAAGGAAAAAAATGCTTTCACGTCTAAACCGCTGCACCGATATTTATGAAAATCAGAAAGCTGATGGGATGAACCCTCAGGAAAGATATTAAAATCTTTTTGTGTTTCAGAGGACAGTGACACGCCCCTTCTCTAGTTCAAGAAAAACTTTATTTATCTAAAAGCTTAAAAAGAGATCGTGGCATCTCCCGTAAAAGCAAAATTTTCAAAATACTGCAATGTGGGGTGTTTAATGTTATGGTAATGTAACACTCTTGCTTGTTTTCTATTAATTTAGTTAAAATCACTATAATATGACTGATCAAAGTTAAGCCAAAATTTTCTCCTTTTTCACCCCACTGTGCAATATAGCTGTGTGTGCCTCTGTCCCGCCGCGTACTGTGGTGCGTCGCTGTTTATGTTTATTTTAAATGTTTTCAATTTGTGTGCTGTTTGCTACTCTTCTTCACTGCTGCCGCTGCTGTTTCTTTTGTGGTTGTGGTTTTTGGCTTCTCGACCTAATAAAAAAAATGGAAAAAAATTTAATAAAATGACCGACTGACTGACTGTTGGACCATAAGACAAAAACGATCGCACATACATTTGACGACGTGCGCTCTGAAGCATGGACATATGTTTTCCTTTTTTTTTTTGGCTTAATTGAATAAGGATCCGAAAATTTTCACATACAAAAAAAAAGGAAGTTGTTTGCATAATTACAGGGTGTTTCAATTTCAAGACAGTTCCTAATGAGTGGTTGGCGAGAGTGAAAAGAGGAAACAACAGCAGCAGCAGCAGCAGCAGGATAAAGCAACAGGACATAATTTTTCTGTTTCTTTTAAATTGATGCATGTATTAAGATAAACAAAGGAAGAAAAACAGAAGATGTTTAGGCGAATAATAAGTATAAGGACGTTATAGCAACTGATAACCAACCGATCAGTTGTTGTTGAGGCCATAAATTAAATGTTTGTGGTCAAGTTGCAAGGAAAGAGGTTTTAATTAAGGTGCTCATTCACTCAATTTGTATTTTATGAATAAATAGTGGCTTTTTATTACCACTTTGAGTTGGAAATTGCCACTTTTATTTTGCAATAAAAACCTTTTGGGCATAATTTGAATTTTTTTTTTTGACAAAGTATTTTAAAAGCTGATATTTTTTTACATGAAATGTCTAATTATAGGTTATTTTATCCCCATATGTTATTTAATTTAGGGGGCATTGTTATAAATTTATTATAAACAATACCAGCTGTTGAAATCATACGATATCTAAATAAATGTTAAATTGTCCACTATAAACGAAAATAAGAACGTTCTTGCAAAAATTACCTAAGCAAAAGTAAGCAAACAGTTTGACTAAATTAAAAATTGTTATATTTGGTTATATGGTACTATCTGATGTGACAAGATAGAAATGCAGCTTAATTTTGATACGAAGAATACGAATTCGAAATCCATTTGTCGATATTCTGTCTATTACGCTGCTAAATATAAAAATTGAAAGACCATCTGTAGACGGTCTTGCGAAAGACAAACAAATCAAGTGACAGCATTAAAAAATCAACTTTGTTTATGCAAACTTTCAATACGAAAGAAACATCTGACGATTTGAGCGGCAAAAAATTTAAATTTTCGAAATAAATGGGCCTTAGTGAAGACATTATTACTAATCTAAGGGTTAATTGCAAGTTACAACTATGACCAGTGGCTTAAAGTACAAAATTTACTGTGGATTATCGAGATAATCCCAAGATAATGATGACAGATAATTTTATAATATAATGCATACTAGAGTCGCCCAATGATCAAAATTTGACCACAAATGTATTAAATAATTTTAATACTTTTTGGTTAGTCTTAGTACTTTTTATTGGTATTTGGTACAAAATAGAAAAGCTCATTTATCATCGCTGGTACAGTTACCAATGTGAAATGAAAAGAAAACAAAAAACATGAAGTCAGACAGTGTCTTTTGTCTTTCTCTTTGTGCTGTATCCTCTTTTCAGCTCTGTGTGACCGCGTATTTTGTCGTTGTTAATATTGAAAAATTTGCATTTAATTTAACCCGTCTTAATGGCAAAATATTAAAATAATGTTAACTTTGTGCACATTTCCACACAAATACCTTTCTAATGGTGTATAATTCAAAGTTGTGCTCCATTTCTAACATAGTAAAAAAGGTAGGACAAATTTTTGTCTTGCGTATTAATATATAGATTTAAAAATAAAAAAAATGCAAAGTAGGTACAAACATTTAAAAAATGGAAATCCAAATTTAATCCACATAATTCACGGCATAGAAATGTCACGTAATTTTTATCCTCTCGCTGTGCGCGTATACGATTTTAATGTTGCATGCAATAAATTTTGTAGTCCTTGCTATTTGTTAACATCAGTGTTGTTGTTGTGTTTATTTGTAAATTTCTGTAAAATATTTTCAAAAATCTATTAATTCTTGCTTACACTTAAAATTCGAATTATTTATTTAATTTTTGTTTCTTTGAAATGTTAATACACTTTAAACACGTACTAAATTTTTGAGACAATTGCCACTTTTTCAGCATTCCATGTGCTAAATGTTACATTTTTAAAATTTTTTTCAGTGTATGTGATTTTTTGATATCGAAACCAATTTGAAATCGCAGTTGGAAATAAAAATAAAACATTACTAGGATCACCCAGTGGTCAAAATTCGACCACAAATGTATTAAAAAGTTTTGGTACTTTTTGGACACTTTTAGTACATTTTATTTGCTATTTGGTACGAAATGGAAGAGCTCATTTATCATCCCTGGTACAATTTAAGCGAAATATAAACAAAACACATGAAGTTAGTGCTATACTTTTTTTTTAACTTTTTTTTATAACTTTTGTAGTGAAAATCATGTCACAAATAGGTAAAAGTCAAATGTATCGAAAAATATTAAAATACACCGATTTCTCCTGTGAAAGTCCAAAAGTATCGAAAAATATCGGTAAAATTCATGTGCGTGAAGTTGGCCCTGCTTTTGTGGAATTTCCCGAAAAAAAAGTTGTGCCGGGGTGTGCTACGCTTGTGCTGCGTTGTGCCGTATTGGGAAAAAAAATCGGTCCAAGGGTTCACTTTTTATGGGGAGGTCCTTTTTTTTTTTGTGCGAAGTTAGCCCTGCTTTTGTGAAATTTCTCGAAAAAAAAAAGTTGTGCCGGGGTGTGCTCGACTTGTGCTGCGTTGTGCCGTATTGGAAATCAAAATCGGTCCAATAGTATAGATTTTATGGGGAGGTCCTTCGTACAAAAAAAGGACCTCCTCATAAAAAGTGAACCCTTAGACCGATTTTTTTTTCCCAATACGGCACAACGCGGCACAAGTGGAGCACACCCCGGCACAACTTTTTTTTTCGGGAAATTCCACAAAAGCAGGGCCAACTTCACGCACATATGAAAATAACTTTTTTTCTACGATATCTTGAAAGGGCCTATTGGTTCTTTCCTTTCCACTAAAAAAACAGAAAAGATCATAAGAACACCATTTAAATTAGTAATGCTGGCATCCACAACGATATTTCAGTAAAACACACGCATTAAATAAAAAAAAAGAGGTGCCCACAACCGTCTTTGACAGCCACTTTGAAAAGCAATAAGCAAATTCTATTGTGTGAACATTTTGGTTGAATTCGGTTTTGAATCACAAAATATAATGAATTTACAGCATAAAAAAACTTTTGTGTTGACTTTCACTTATTCAAAAATTATTTTCTTCTCAGCACAAAGGAAATGCGTCTGTTTGCTCCTGTATATGCACAAAAACTTTGTGCTGTCATAACACGCGCTTAACATTTGTCAGAACTGCCGTATTTGTTTTCTGTCAAAAGTTACGGGGGGGTGCCCACACCCGGCCCATGCCCGCAGGCGACACTACTCCCCTACATATATTGAAAAACAGCCAATAAATCGGTTAAAGTATGGAAGCATTAATTCTGCGACTCAAGAGGAGTTCTGAAACCTTGTAGGTAGTGTAAATTCGGCATATACTGCGGGAGGTACAAAAAATATGTCAATAAAATTGACTTGACAGAAGTGTCCATTATGTTGCATTACATTAAAAAAAATGGTTTTTAAAAAGTCATAAAAAATATCACAGATTAAGATCTATCAAATTTTACACCTGCAAGCAACCAACAGCCAAACACTTGCTGACTTTCGCTTCCTCTTGGTAATCATAAAATTTATAGCAACTTTTATAGCAAAATTAACTAATGAATAACTTTGGCAAAGTTAATACCATAAAATTTGTTGCTTCACGTGCGCGTTGGTGGTGGTCGTATTATTTTATGAGACCCTCACTAACAACAACGTTTATGAGGATCTTTTGTGCTACCATTTTTGGTTTGTCTGTCTCTTTTTTGCTATAAAATTATATCACATTCTGAAGTTTTTGCGCAAAAGAGGAAAAAAAAAAATTCAATGAATTCACGCATTGAATGAAGCAATTTTGCGCGTGTTTTCTCATTTTTTACACTTCGACGACGACGATGACGACGAAGACGCGACTTTGAAGACGCGCCAAAAATTAAATAAAATTAGCATAAATATATATTTTAAATTTACATAAAATTTTATGGCTTTGTGTCTTTTTTGGCTTTTTGAATTTTGGAATTGGGGTTTCAGCTTTGTTTTGTTTCACTTTTTTTTTTTTTTTTTGGGAGAGTGTAGGGTTTTTTGTGCGTCTGTGAAATAATGAAATTTAAGATTTGCTTTTTCATTTAAAACAAAGCCAAATTTTTGTTGGCATTTTTATGTTTGGTATTAAATTTTATTGGCTAATTTCTATGCAGCGATTTTAGCATAAGCCGATAGGAAAATTTTTAGATTTTAATATTGAAATGAAAACAACCTGTTTCTTCAGATGCCGCTCTAAAATGTTAAACTTTTATAGATAGATATAAAGTTGTTTCAACAGTTTATGTGTAGTTAAAAGCGTTTTTACGATCAAATTATCTTTAGTTTTTATCTTGATTTGAAATGTTAAATACAAAATGTCGCATGAGTTTCTGCATAAATCAAATATGTAGTTTGATATGGGAATTAGCTTCAGATTTAAAAATATGTTTTTATTTTACTTCTTCATATTACTTTCGATTTTTAATATAGATATGGAGTATGCCCGTTTCGGATAGCATTTGACTTTTGCATCTCCGATTTTTCTGAAACTTTTTTGTCTTATAGTACTAGTTCAGATTAGCATCTATGATTTTTTTAAATTTTTTTCATCGAGCAGTTTCAGAGATATAAATTTTCAAAAAACTAAAAAACCCTGCAGTAAAACGGACTAGCTTAAGGGTAGTCCATTAACTAGTCCTACATCAACCAGTACTAGTCCGACTTCAATCCCTTTTGCATACAAGCAACTGTTCTTTTCTGTGTGTTGATGTCCTACGAAATTTCAATTGGCCCCTTATGCATTACTTTTACACCAAATTAGGGCTAGTTGTGGTATGAAGTAGTCCTATGGTAATATTTTTTTTGTTTTTTTGATTTGAATTTATATTTTCTTGAAACAAATTAAATAAAGTTAAATTACATTCATAACAGCATTAACAAAAATTAATTCATAAATTTCATTTTTTTCCACAATTTATTTTGACACAATTCAAGTGACACAAAACACAAACCATTTCAAAAGCAAAAAACGAAAATTGTAATTTATTTTCGTCACAATTCAAATTTATTTGCCCCTACAAACTAAAAACTGATATCAAACTAGCCCCCACTGCATCCCTTTTTCACTAGTTTCGGGCTAATACTAACCGTGAACTAGTATTTTTTGTAGACTGTTTCATATTTTTACTGCAGGGAAGCTGCAAAAATAACATTTAGTATATTTTTGTAATGCTCATAACTCCGTCAATAGTAAAACGCATCAAGAAATTTTTTTTTTGAAAAAAGTTTTGTTTTTTAAGGAAATTTTTATAGAAAATAAAAAATTTTTTTTTTATTAATTTTTTTATTAAATTTTCAACTTTCAAAACTAAATTGTTATTTTTCTTCGATTTTTTTTTTTTAAAATTTCTAAAAAAACTTGAATGAATTTGACAAATTATAATTTTTTATTTAATTAAAATAAGTGAGTGAACGAGCACTAAAATATTCCTCGTTGCCGGGAGGGAGTAAAAATAATCATAGACCTCATTAACTTTACCTCTCCAATATTTCTCTCAGACATACTACTCCCTTTATTCCAGCCTTTAAAAGGGCAAAATTTGGATAAAACATCAAACAAATTCCTTATGGCCGCGACGCGAAAAAAAATTCACAGACCCACATTAATTTTTCCTCCTCTACATTTTTCTCCAACATACTAGCACCTTTTATCCAACTCTTAATTTTGATAAAACATCAAAAAAATCCTCCTTAGCCGGGAAGCGAAAAAGCCTCAAAAATAGGTAAAAACGGTGTTTTTCACACTTTATGTTAGGATATCTTAAAAACCAGAGCTGATATAGAATTTTTGGATTCACAGCAACAAAAACCTTCGGAAATATATGGTGTAGTAAAAAGTAATCCATTATTTTCTCAAAAGATGGCTTTAGTACTCTGTATCTGGCTTAGTTTTTATTTCATGAATTTACAACCGATGTCGTTATAAAGATGACAGTTAGTACTAAAAGAGCTTCTTTAATAGTTTTGTATTTGATTGATTTAGTTTCGCTTGCGCACGTGTTAAAAATGAACCCTTGGAAAGAGAAAATACGGTACATTTTACATATTTTCTTCGATAAAGGCAAAAATGCAAGTGAGGCGGCTGAAAATGTGAATAGTGTTTATGGTCCTAATACTGTAACAGCCAACCACGCGTAAATCTGGTTTCGTTGATTCCGTTCCGGTAAATTTGTGTTTAGAGATGAACCACGCTCCGGAATGCCAATTGTCAAAAATGTTGGTAAAATTATGGAAATAGTTAAAGCCGATCGTCATGTAAGCACTGTTTTGATTATACAAGAGCTGCACATTCCACAAAAAACCTTTGGAACCATTTGAATAACACCGGATACAAAAAAAAAAAAAAAACTCGATGTATGGGTGCCACACGAGTTAACACAGCAAAATCTCATTGAAGCGGATGATAACTGGTGATGAAAAATGGATCACTTACGACAACATCAAGCAAAAACGGTTGTGGACGAATGGCAATCAGTCGGCGCAAACGGTGTCGAAGCCAGGATTGACTGCCAGGAAGGTTTTGCTCTGTGTTTGGTGCGATTGGCAGGGAATCATCTACTGCGAGCTGCTCTTCTACGGCCCAACTCTTAATTCGATCATGTACTGTCAACAATTAGACTGTCTGAAGAAGCAATTGCTCAGAAGCTGCCGGCTTTGGCCAATAGAAGAGGAGTTGTCTTTCATCAGGATAACTACAGGCCACACGTCATTAGAAGCTCCGAGAGTTCGGTAGTCCGGACTTAGCACTAATTGACTACAACCTGTTTCTGTCTATGGCGAACGATTTTGCGGGTGAAAATAGGCTTCAAGAGAGGTTTGCAAAAATCGGTTGCTACAGTTTTTTGATCATAAGGACCATGGTTTCTATGAGAAAGGTATAATGAAATTACTTTCAAAATGGCGGAAAATTATCAAACAAAATGGGGCATATTTGACTTTGATCAGATCATTCTATTTATACTAAAAAAACCCTTCAATTTCATACAAAAATAATGGATTTCTTTTTACGACACCTTTATAGTCTGGTTTCTGGGTCTGAATGTTGGTTAAGTTATGTCGGCCTGTGTAATCGAACGCAATTGTATTATTGAATTTTTTCACCACTTTTGGTCAACAACTTAATGCTCCCTAAGGAATTTTTTTTTAATATCTGAGGAAATGTGGACAAATATGGACAACGCAAAAATTTGTCCTACCTTTTTTACTATGTTTGAAATGGAGCAAGATTTTGAGTTATACACCATTAGAAAGGTATTTGTGTGTAGTTTTGCACAAAGTTAAAATTATTTTAATATGTGGCTTTTACGCCAGGTGAAATTAAAACAAATTTTTCAATATGCACAAGAACAAAATACGCGGAAAGGCAAAGCACTTGAAAGTGTTCAAGGAATGATAAATGAGCTTTTCTATTTCGCACCAAATAGTAAAAAAAGTATTAAGTAAAAGTGTCCAAAAAGTGCCAAAATTATTAATACATTTGTGGACGAATTTTGAATTTTTGGGCGATAGAATAATTTTTTAATACTATCTTGGATAAAGAAAATTCGCAAAAAAAAAAAATAATTGGAAAAATTTTTATTTCAAAAGATATTTCAAATTAAATATTATAATTTTTTCCAGATTTTTCTTGAAATAATTTGATTCTTTTCGAAGTGTTAGAAGGCAATATGTGGCAGTAGATGTTGAAGTAAATTTTACACAGAGAGAGTTGTTAAACTCTTTTTCTGTATAGTCTCTGGCATATGATAAAATTCTTTACTGTTTCATATTGTTTTCAAATTAAAGTTTTATTTTTTAAAAAAATTTCATAATGTGTTTTTTCTTTATTTCTTAATAAATTTTCCACACATCCATCGAAAGTTTTTAAAAATTTTCGCCGACTGATTTAACTTGTTGGATATTTTGATGCATTTTGGCAAAAAAAATATACCACACTCAAAGAAGCTCAAGCAATTCATGTGAAGAGGAAAGCATAGTGCTTATAGTACCCCCTTGTGTAAGTATCTACGAGTATGCTCTATATGTCCAAGGAAATTTTTATTTTATATCTTTTTCCTTTAGATATTTATATTGCAATGATTTACGAACGCACTAAATGCGAAATGAATTTTTATTGCTTACAAATTTATTGCGCAAAAATTTTATTTCATTCTATACAACCCAGCGTATCCACTATCGGATGGATAGTCTTTAGTTTTTGTTCGTTCTCAATAATATTGGGGCACATTTTGATTTAGAATTTTGCAGTCTTTTTTAAATTGCAATGAAAATTTTCATGTTGTTGTAATTTTATTATTTCTGTTTTATCATGTGTGCAAAAGGTTGTTGTTTTTCTGTGGAAATAAAAAAATTACTTTATTTTTTTTTTTTTTTTTTTGCGAAATTTATTTTTGTGTAAATTGTGCCAACTTTTGTGTGATATTTATTTTTTTTTTTATCATTATTTTTGTTTATTTATTTGAAGAATTTTGGCGCTGTTTCACAAAGTAGCCAATGTTGTAAAGCGTAGTTAGATGGGTTTATGAATGATCAAGAGATATGACAGCAAAGAATTTAAGTAATGTTACAATTAATTTGAAATAAATGAAAAATTTCATGGAATTTATCAGTCATTTTATTATATTTAAAATAAATTTGGCTTTATTTTTAGCATCAAAAGACTTAAAAATTAATCATTTGACTTGTCTATTGAGTTGAAATATTTTGGTTTGCAATCCAATTCAAACATTTTGGTAGCGCTCATAATTATGACTTCGAAATGACACATGTTTAGGTAAGTCACTACTACTTTTAGGTCTTTATTTAGATTAGGGGAGAGGGGGGAGGCTTCGACACCCTAACTAAAAAGTCTTTATATCTTCTAAATGCAATTGTGCATGGTTTTTCGAATAAACCTAGATATGCACGAATATGTGTGCTTTTTTGGAAGCTAATGCATCCTTATCGGACGTTTTGAGAGGCAGAGTCTGAACAGCGAAAACATGCAACGAAAAAGTGTAACGGATGTTTGCAACGAAAATGCGTCACACATATAAAAATAGAGACGTACTGTATACAAAGTACAGTATACAGTATATATGTATGTATACATATATATATGTTTATAAACATTGCGCGCACCAGCTCATGCTCTCTCTCTCTCTCTCTCTCTCTCTCACTTATTTTTCGAACGTAAGAGGGGCGCTTATAATAAGCATTAGCTTCCAATATCATCGGCCACTCCCCGAGTGCCACCTGCCGTTTTTTTTATAAATTATAAAAAATTCGATATTTTTGCTAATTTAGGAATTGTGATCTAAAAACCATGGTTAAAATAGACCCAAAAGTGGGAGGCTTCGTCAACCATAGAAATTCTTGATTTTTTTGAAACCTTCGAGCTTTGAATATAGATGGTAAAAAACGTACTCCTTCTGATGATACAATAGGAGAACTAAAATCAGAGATGCCGTCTTCGATCGGGACCATATCGAGCAAATCATTCGGATCAAGAAAATCAGAGAATTGCGTTAGAAATTGTTTCTATTACCAAAATTTATGTATCATGAACATAAACAATTTTCTCATAGAGAAAAAATAACCAAATGTAGTGGATGGGTAACGGGTGTGGGCACCTTTTTGTTTTCGACTCATAACTTTTGACCAAATGCATATTATGCAGACATATAAATGTCAGTGGAAAGCTAAAGACCTTAGCTAACTATTGGTGAAGAAAGTAAATTGATTTCGTCAGTTGGAAAAATTATATCAAAAAAATTGTGAAATGATAATTTTTGACAAAAAAAAATTTTAGGTCCAGTTGTGGGCACCCTTAGAGAATCGGCTAAAAATGGGAAAATATGAAATTAAAAGCAATCAAATGGAGGAGAAAGCCAAATTAACTTATTTCGGAGACATTGACTCACAAAAATTTAACAAATTCTGCTCAACGGCTTTAACAAAATCGGCGTCACTGAAAACGTCTGGATCGAATGGCATCATACCTGTTGCCCCGAAACCAGACTTGATTATCTTGGGCTGATGACAGATCATTTTTTTGCAAATCAAGCTAGCTAGGTGACGTAATCTCTGGCCCTTGTTGATATTGCTCTTTTGCCAAGCATGATTTTTTTGTACCAATCCAAGCCCGCCATTTGCTCCTCGGTCTACATGGCTGGAAACTCAATACCCATACTTAATTAAAATAACTATTTTTCTACGATATCTATCACTAAAAAAGCGTAAAATGGCATAAAAATACCATTAAGATTAGTAACGTTGGCATCCACGACGATATTTCAGTAAAACACACGCTTTAAATAAAAAAAGAGGGGTGCCCATACCCGGACCAATTCGGGGCCCATACTCGGCTTTGATAGCTAATTTAAAAAGCAATGAGCAAATTGTGTTGTGTGAATATTTTGGTTGCATTAGGTTTTAAATCACAAAATGTAATAAATTTACTACATAAATATAGATCACACTCAGCTTTTCGATTGATTCACTTTGATTTATCGCACTTGAAAAATTATTGGAAAAAACTTTTGTGTTGACTTTTACTCATTCAAAAATTATTTTCTTCTCAACATCAAGCAAATGCGTCTTTTTGCTCCGGTATATGCACAAAAACTTCGTGCTATCATAACACGCGCTTAACATTTGTCAGAACAGCCGTATATGTTTTCTGTCAAAAGTTACGGGGGGGTGCTCACACCCGGACCCTGCCCGCTGGCGGTACTTTTCCCCTACATTTATGCTTCAAGGAAATATGTAATTGAAATTTTTTTTTATGTAATTTATGAAATACTTATGTTTCTCATAAAATAAAAAAAACACATGTTCCTAATTATTGTTAGATATTATTTTATTACGGAATTCATACTGCGTAAGTATCAATATCATTTCTTAATTCCGAAATATTTTTTCCAAAAATTATGTAAAATTGGTTTATATAGCACAATATGAATTTTATAAAAAATGGTTCAAAATACTTTCATATGAACTTCTGTATAAATTTTATACAAAAAAAGTATAAAAGATTTTTGCACCATTAAATTTACCATTAAATTTAAACCGAAATAGTGTAAATTGTTCTAATATTTTATTTGTATAAATTTTATACGAACATGTATAAACAGTATGTATACCAAGTTGTAGCATAGATTTTATACCAAATTTGATGCGGATTTATATTCATTCCAATTTGGTTTGAATTTTACACCCAAACTATTTACTGTGTATGTAAGACAACCAAAAATAGTTTAAGAAAAGATTTTTCCATGACTTATATGATTATTTGAAAATTTTAAACTATTTTTTATGTGATAATACTTTATTTTCTAAAGTAAATTTTCCACATTTTCGCAACCTCACTACACCCTACTTTCCAACACATCTTTCTTCTTTTACTCATGTTGCCTTCACTATTTGTACGTATGCCATAATAAACAATGCAAACAGCGCGAGCGTCGTACAAACAGTGCAGTCCATATAATTAACACGGAAAAACAATTAAATTGATTATAATGCGCTGAGTGGTATTGCGAAAACAATTTTAATTGTTCATTAAACCTAATTATTACAATTACAACAACAACAACAACAACAACGACAGCAACAACATCAAATGAAAAAGAAAGATAAAAGCTAAATGGTGTTAAATAGCATAGTATATAGCAAAAACGACAACAACAAACATAATATTAACTTTAATAACAACAAAAACAACCATAAAAAATACAATAAAATAAACATTAGTATGAAAACTAACGAAAAAAAATAAATTAAAAGAAAAATGGTACATTACAATGCATGAATAAACAGAAAATAAATGTTGTGATAAATAAAGAATAAAAAGAATTCAAAATGCTCGTCACATTCGAGAGTTGGTCAAATAAGTTATGCCAAAAAAAAAATTCTGCCAAATATTATTATAATTTGAAACAATATTTCGGTAATTTTTCCATTATTTCCCAAAATAGACCTATGTATTTCGAGACTGATACCCAGTCAAATTAGATTTGAGCCTTGCACTAATTCCTAAGTTTATAAAACCTACACCATTCGATAGAGAATTTTGCCTTAAACAACATATACAAATGGATTCTCCCAATTCTTCCGGTAATTTATGTAAATTGTGGTTTTCCACGTGAAGTACCAGGCATAAAATTTTGATATTTTATAAAAGGCTAAAATAAAGAATATTTAATTAAAGCAATTTTAATCTTAAAATAATAAAATTTTGATGTTTCCGATTTTAGTAAAATTTGATTATGTTTTATCTATATATGTCCTTGATCCAGTTACAAAAATCTCTTTACAGTATAAAGTCTTGTTTACGAGCTAGGGGGCTTTAAAATTTTGATTCAAAGTAACGCATTCTTGCCGATTAGTCAAATTTTTAAAGTTCTCTAGATCGTGATAATATGAATTTTATATAAAATGGTTCAAAATACTTTCATATGTACTTTTGTATAAATTTTATACAATAAAAAGTATAAAAGATTTTTATATAGTGATACTATAAAATAGTTTAAATTGTGTGAATACTTTATGTCTACGAATTTTATACAAACAAGCATACGCGGCTTGTATACCAAATTGAAGCATAGTTTTTATACTAAGTTTGGTGTGGAACTGTATTCATTCCAATTTGGTTTGAATTTTACACCCAAACTATTTGCTGTGTAGTTTTGCAACACTGTGAGTATCGTGTACACTTAAAAATAAGACAGAATTCAATGTAAAAGAAAAATACAACGCTTCAAAATTTATGAGTTACAAGCAAAAATTTTTGTGCAAATGCAGCAATTCTGCCAAACGCATTTTTATAGCACTTGTGCCATTAAATAAAATGTAATAAAAATTATGTTGCCAAAGGTCACTAAACAATGCTGCTGGGGTATTATGTTTTGCACATAAACTACTTGATATTTTACGAAGCTCAACACAAAACAAGAAGTTTTCGGACGTATCGTACCGTGTCATGGTATTTTTTGAGAAGGGTGTTGAGTTTAACATTCATTTATATGCAACTTATGAAGATCTAAAAATTGGAAATAAATTATAAAATTAATAATGAAATTACTTTAATTTTAAACAAAAAAAATCGCTTTAAAATGGAATTGAACCCATGACTCCAACGTTTGGCCGTGCACACTTAATGTGCGTGAAGTTAGCCCTGCATTTGTGGAATTTCCCGAAAAAAAGTTGTGCCGGGGTGTGCTCGACTTTTTTTGGCCTAAACAACATTTTTCAACTTAATCAACACTTTTTGACTTTATCAACATATTTTGCCTTCAGCAACATTTTTCGGCTTTATCAACATATTTTGACCTCAGCAACACTTTTCGACTCTATCAACATATTTTGACAGCAACATTTTTCGATTTTATCAACATTTTTTGATTTTAGCAACGTTTTTCAACTTAATCAACACTTTTCGACTTTATCAACATATTTTGACTTCAGCAACATTTTTCAACTTAATCAACACTTTTTGACTTTATGAACATATTTTGACCTCAGCAACATTTTTCAACTTTATCAACATTTTTTGACTTCAGCAACATTTTTCAACTTAATCAACTTTATCAACATATTTTGCCTTCAGCAACATTTTTCGGCTTTATCAACATATTTTGACCACAGCAACACTTTTCGACTCTATCAACATATTTTGACTTCAGCAACATTTTTCGATTTTATCAACATTTTTTGATTTTAGCAACATTTTTCAACTTAATCAACACTTTTCGACTTTATCAACATATTTTGACTTCAGCAACATTTTTCAACTTAATCAACACTTTTTGACTTTTTCAACTTATTTGGACTTCATCATCATTTTTCGACTCTATTACGTGTTATGTGACCTTTATGTATGTGAGTGTCCAATAACTCAGAAGCATCGCGACAGATTTTTTCGAATATCCTTGAAAAATACATTTTCTCAGAAAATTCATTGCAACAAAATTGATTGAAAATGATTTTCCTTTTCAGCTTTTACATTTCTAATTAAAATTCTATAAATCTCTCTTAGTTAGCACTTCTCTCTAGGTAGAAGCAAAGCTTCTTATCAGCACCACCACTTTTTCCTTGCTCCTCTATAGCATAGTGTTGTCAACTTCTATCAAATACCAACAAATCACTGAACATCGTTCGTTTTCTACAGCAACTAACCATAGCAGGATATGATTTTTTTTTCGGGAAATTCCACAAAACCGGGTCTAACTTCACGCACACTAACACTTGAAAGAATTTTGTTTAATTCTTATTTACAAGGTGATGCAAAACTAACATCACAATATGAAATGGTTGCCATTTTGTTAGTAATGGAAAAATTAAGGTTCTGATTTCATAGAAAATTTACTTGAAGCTGTAGAATTGTTGAAATTTAGTTGAGAAAATGCTATCGTTCGCCTGAATTGCTGCACATTTGTGCTCATTTTACGCATTTTCAAATGTTGCTCGAAAAACATCTAGTTCTTAATTGGTTGGCTTACTGTCTACCAATTCGCTATTTGTCTACAATTATAATTTCAAAGGTCAATGACATATGAGGCCATTTGTAGAAGTTATTTTGCATTTACATTATGACATTACTTTTGAATACTACCTTGTAGACACGAAAACATTACGGATTTCGATAGATTTGTTAACATTTGGTCGGATACACTACACTTAGAGCTTTTGTAAAGACAATACATTTCATTGCGGATATGCTACTGATAACTACAGTAACTACTCGATAAAAATATTTCCTTTTTACTACAAAACTAAATTGAAGAACTTTTAGATATTTTTTTCTATTTTAAAATATCTAATTTTAGCGCGGAGGTTCCCTTAGTGGCAAATAAGCCACCCTTTTTCATATACATATCTCTTGTCGAATATCTTTCTAAATGACATACATAACTTCACATACGCACAGTACATACGATACGTGCGTACGCACACAGTACGCATGATGGTACAAATAAAACAAAACAAAATGCACACAAATCGATTATCATGGTGCTTAGGTTGTTTAGTTGTTTCTTTCGTCATTAATCGCATTTATTTTTATTTGGTGTTGCCCCTGTTGCTGTTGTTGTTGTTAGGGTGTTGTTGTTATTTGTTGTTGTTGTTGACTACCACTCTCTAAAGTGCCCGCAAGCAAGCACTTCACGGGCTTTCTTCAACGGTTTTTATGACACAGCATAAACACTGAATCCGCCGCCGTATCCGACGACTAATGCGAGCGAGTCTCAAGAAGAAACAAATCGTACCCACCACTACCACGTGCTACAAATAAATCAACTTAGTGATGATGGCCTGGTGGTGGCGCACATTTTTGTCTCTTTGTTCTTTGGAGTTTCTTTTGAGATTTTTATTTATTTTTTTTTATTGCTGCACTTTTTTTTATTATTTTTTATTTTCTTATTAAGTTATTCCCAAATGGTATTGGATAAGTGGAGGGAGGAGGGGCGACATTTCAACGCCGAAGTTTATTTGTAAACCTAGGTCTAGGTTTTGTGTTCTATAGGAATATTATAGCGGATGGACTACACGAAGAAATTTGGTTAACTTTCCAGGGTAATACTGATGGCATTGTTATAATTTATGGGTACTCCATGCGATAGAATCCAATTAATTCTGAAAGTAGTTGGGAGATAAATAGTATACAAAGGTAAAAGCATAGACAGACGGCTACGTTAATCTGGATTAAAAACGTACTAATGCAATTGAATATTTTACACTGACAAGCAACTGTTTCTGATAGCTGCTGCATTCATCGGCACCTTCATGGGCCATGTCATCGGCACCTTCATGGGCCAAACATCTCAGAGTGTTTCGCAGAACATCAACGTGTCCGTTGTCACATTAGCGTGTCTAGCAACATATATGGGTGTCAAGCAGAGCATTTCCATTGCCAAAGAGAAGAGCGATTCAGCAGTAAAAGTTATTTTGCATATATACATATAAGTTGAAAACAATATAACTTGGACCCTCGAACAAACTGTAAGCAATAGCGGGATATTTGGGAAAAAAAAACTTTAAATACTTTTATATGAACTTCTATATAAAATTTATACAAAAATAGTATAAAAGATTTTTGTATGGTGATAATATTAAATTTAAATCAAAATAGTGTAAATTGTATTAATTCTTTATTTGTATTAATTTTATACGAACAAGTATAAACGGTTTGTATACCAAGTTGTAGCATAGATTTTATACCAAATTTGATGCGGATTTGTATTCATTCCAATTTGGTTTGAATTTTACAGCCAAACTATTTGCTGTGTGGTTGCTATATCAAGACAGGAAGTTATAGTCCCAGGCGAAAAAGGAATGTCTGGATGTGTCGGGGCAGGAAGTTGTTAGAGTCCCAGGTGGAAAAGAAATCTTCGGATAGATACTATATTTATTAGAAGAGGAAATATTCACAGTCCCAGGCGTAGAAAAATGTTCAGATACAATGAATATCGAGGTGTGAATTTGTCATTGTGCATGGCAAAAAAGAAATGTCTGGGTAGAAAGTTATTATGAATAGTTCCACGTTAAAAGCAGTAGAAAATTCGTTACAGTTTCAAGCGAAAAAGGAATATCTGCATACTATATCGGGGCAGGTAATAAAACAACTCAAGCTTGGTCTATAACCAAGTGGCCATAGTGTTCAATTCTCACCAAGAAAATATCAAACTACTGATGTAATGTCTTAAGAAATGATAGACTTGGTAGACTAACATAACCAGATTTTGATTCAATTTGTTTCTGATCACAAGAAAACTAAGTAGCTGACAAACAAGCAAAGAGATAAGGAATCAACTGTCCAGAACTATTTTGTGGGATGTAAAAAGGAACTTGCTTTATAATATATGGAAAAGTGGAAGAGCGAACGAAGACCATCAAACTAGGATGATATATGTAATAGGGATTAAGCTCTTTATAATGAATGTTAAGGAGTGAGATCGAAAAAATCTTAGCATATATAATATTCAATAATTTTAAAACGGTTGATCTTAGAGTCTTGATTTTTGTTTTTATTTTATTGATAAGATTTTACAAATTACAGAAAAATATAACTTTTATAGTTCTTACCACTATTTATGAACTCATGGACCTTTTTTGGTAAGCCTTCCATTAGAGATTTGATAGTTGTTTCAGACACCTTTTTGGAACAGTTTGTCCATCTCCTTTTAAAATCTTCGATATTTTGGGACACCTTTTTTGTGCTCTTTAAGTTTCTTTTCACAAGAGACCAATATCTCTCTACTGGTCTTAGCTCCGGACAATTTGGAGGATTGGCCTCTCTTGGTACAAAAACTATGTTATTACTTTGGTACCACTCCAAAGTTTTCTTGCCGTAGGGACATGATGCCAAATCAGGCCAAAAATATGTGGACACATTTTGCTCTCTTATGAAAGGAAGAAGTTTTTTTTTTTCAAAAAATCTTTGATGTATATTTCGGCATTTATAGAGCCCAATGTAACAAATGACTTGTTTCTTTTGCCGCAACTGCATATAGCTTGCCATACCAGGAATTTTTTAGGAAATTTTGTCTGCTTTTGGATTCTTAATTGTTCTTCGATATTTCTTCGAGCATCAGCAACATACAAATTTTGACCCGGAAGCTGCGTAAAATCTGCCAGTACATACGTTTCGTCGTTCATTATACAACATGAATATTTTTGTACTTATGAAATTCGATTTTAATTTCCGAGCTCTACTTTTGGCGCCTAAATTTTTTGCGGCATTCCTGTCTGGAACTTTTTGGGCTTTGTAGGTTTTCAAACCTGCATTAGCTTTAACTTTTCGTAGCAAATAGTCACTAGGCTAACCGGGCAGCTTTTCTAGCAGATGTGTTTGGAGATCTTTTCAATATGCTTTAAATTTTCTTGGCTTTCCCAATATCATGTGGTCCTTGTTTTCTTCCCGGACCAGGTCTCCTATCAATTGTCAAATTCTCTTGAAACTGTTTAATAACATTGAAAACAGTTTGAAGGCAAACCTTCAATTCTTTGGCCAATTTTTGGTAGGACTAATTTGAATTTTTTTGAAAATTTTTAATAATTTTAAGACGTATTTCTTTTTCTTCACTCATTTGGATCAAACTCACAACAAATCAACATGTTGGTTATTAAAAATAATAACTGACATATTTTTCAAAGATAACTAGATCAAAGAAATTTTTAAATTTTACACCCAAAAAATATTATTTGGTAAAACGTGTGCTAAGATTTTTTCGATCTCACTCCTTAGCATGAAACGACACTGCGATTTGTAACAACTTTTTTCTTTCTCCCACTAGTAACATTGTTTTGATATTTGCTGTAAGGTTCGATAATTAAGATTCGGATATTGCATTCACAAGAGTAAAGAATTCAGTGCACTTTTATTAATTAATTAAATTGGACATCTTCCTAATGAGTCTTATAGATTTTGAAGAAGAAATTAAGAACTACGACCCATATTTCGAACGGTGCAAATTAAACTAGTTGACTTATGAAGTTAGTTTTCTAGTTGACTTTGTCATGAAATCGCACAAGCCTGACTTAAAACTCAATACTTTCAAGATAAAATGTATGCATTGAAGGCTAGCATTTATTATTTCGCTGGATAACGAAATCCCAGAAGCGGAAAAGTCGTTGCAAGAGATAAAAGTAATCGCAAGGGATCGCGACAAATGAAGACGTTTCATTTTGACCATATGATCCTCCTAGGAGTTACAGGAGAATACATGCAAGCATTTTTCACCATCATCTACAATATCTATATATCTCCAATGTGAAAGGCGCGTCTGCTAAACTGTAAAAAATGAGAACATCTACGGTAATTTTCAACCAACACGAAGGTATTAATTTTAATACTTTATATTTAAGTCGCCTAAGGCATGACAGGTCAAAAAAGAATTAGAACACTTCTTTATTAGGGGTTAACCTATACATTTGAATGTGCACACTCATGCGTATGTCCTCTTTCATAAACATTGTAGGTAGTGGAAGCGCCTAAGCCACAGCCAGCGCTTTCTTTAACAAATCGACTACTTAACGTTCAGGGTGTAGTAAAGGATAGCCACTTAACAGCAATGCAACAATAGCAAAACCAACAATATAACCATAATCAAAGCAACAGCAACAAACAAGAACAACAACATTTACAACATCTGTCGCTTACAGGTAGTATCTGTTAGAATATTTTATCTTTTGCGGAGTATAAATACAAATACAAATACAAATAGATAGTTGCTCGCATTTTTTATGAATTTTTTGTTGTTTCAATCAATGTTGCTGCTGCTGAGTGCTCATACTTTCAATTCATCATCACTTTATTAATGAAGTTATTTGGTTGCTGCTGCTGTTGCTGTTGCTACTGTGATTGAAGCACCCTTTGGCATAATAGTTGCCATAAACGCCAACGACGACGATGACGATGCTGCTGCTGCTCCACTGATGCTGATGATGAATGATTTGACAGCTTAATTTGATTTATTTTTTCGATGATGTTTGATCGTTGTTGTCGTCGTATCTTTTGAGTGTTAGGCAGAGTGTAGTGCTCAAAATGTGCGTGGGTTGATTTTTGTATTAAGTTGAAGAAGGGCGCATTCATTAGAAGAGGGCGCTGGCTTTGTATAAAAATACATGCGTAGCTGAACTCGAATATTAATTAAATATTTAAGAGGTTGTGACATTTTTCAATAATTTTTATTCTATGTGTACTTGAGCGTATGGATAGATTTTAGTTTTAATGTTTAAAATATAAATTGTTTGGTAAAGCAGAAAATGCTGTTTTCAGGCATATGGCGCACTTGGAGGAAATAGTTTAACTCATTTTTAGTACTGGCATCAGATAGGCATGATTTTTATCATAAAACTTTGGCTTTCAACTTTCCCAATTGGGTTCTATCTTTTCGAGTTAGCATCCATTAAAATAAAAGTAATACTTTAAAATGTATCGCATAAGCTTACAAATCTCATGAAAAGTCTAGAAAAACGTTAAATTCTGCCTGAGGGGGGTCTAAAATGTACCTCTGATGAGTTATAGGGTTAAAACTGATGTTCTGACTTGTTTAACACAAATAAATTCTTGGGTCACCCTAGCGTTTTGGAGAAAACTTTTTTACCGAAAAATTTTACCTAATTGTACGGCTAATTGTAGTGTATTTCATTTATAGGGTTTACCAGGATTTCGCTAAGTTCTGGACCTATAAATTTGATATGTTAAATTGCTTTCCTTTTTTTTTTTGACTTTGGCGCCCATTTTAGTATGAAAAAGGTCCTATTGATATACACTTTTATAATTTTTCTTGGAATCCTCATTAAATTGTCTTTAATTTGGTAGTACATTTGTCATACCAACTTTTTAATTTGAGGTCGGAAAAAAATACTTTTCGCTGCTCTTTATCTATTGCAGCCTTCAAACGGATTATTCTTGAAAAATTATTTTTTTCTGATCTCAATTAAAAATATTGGTATGACAAATGTATTAGCGAATAAAAAGTAATTTAACGAGAATTTCAAAAAAAAGTATAAAAGGGTATGTTAATAGGACCTTTTTCGTGCTAAAATGGCTGCCAAAGTCAAAAATTGGGAAAAAAATTTAAAATATCAACTTGAAATGCACAGAACTTTCTGAAATCTGTTTCAAAACTATAAACCAAACATATTTTTAGAAAGCTTATACAATTATCTAAACGTTTTTTATAAGTTTGCTCTAAGACGTTAGGGTGGCCCAAGAAAATTTTATTTTGTAAAACAAATCTGTCATAAAATCAGTTTTAAGCCTATATCTGTTCAAGGGTACTTTTAAGACCCCCCCCCCCCCCTCAGCCGCAATTTAATTGTCTTCAGACCAGTTTTAGTTAAATCTTGTCAGAAGCCATACTCGAACCCTTGACTCCGTGTTTCCAATGAAAGAGACACGGTGCTTTACCAGTTAGGCTATTGTCAAGGACAAATTCTTCCGCACAAGAACGCAATAGTAAAGATCATAAGGCCCACTAGCGCCGTCTGTTGTGAAAAATTGCTAATTGTTTTTAGTCGGTAACACACTCTGGTTTTGAGACATGCTACGCTAGCTACAATTATCTACAACATAAATGTCAAAGCATATTGATATTTGACACCTTTTGCAAAAGGTTATGGCACATTTACATTATGTCAATACTTTTGCCAAGCACATGCAACATCATTGTGCCAAAACTTTCATAAAACATAAGATAACACATTCAATAATTCCTTTACAGCTCAAATCATCTTGGCAATGTTTCTGTAACTTTTCTTCCAAAAAAAAAAATAAAAGAAAAAGACAAATATTGACAGACTGCTAACAATTAAATTGAATAATTCATTTTTATTTGTCAACACAGTCGTTACAATAAGCCGCCTGCCTGCCTGCCTACTATTACCTACCACAATCAAAAACTTTATGCAATTCTTTTTCACTCTGTAAAAATTCAAATAAAAAGCGCGCGTTGACAAACAAAAAAAAAAAAAAAAAAAGCAAAAATATTCAGCGTATGAATGAATTGAAAGCGGATTTTTAATGCCGTTTACCAACATCATCACCACCAGCACCATTTTTATGCATGACTGAATATATGAATATTAAATTTAATAAATTAACATTTGCACAGTAAAAGCAAAAAGTAAACGTCCATTAAAAAAAAGCGCTAAAAATAAAAACAAAAAAAAAAAAAATTAAATATTTTTATTTGCTTAAAAGCTCAATTTAACGCAAAAACTACAAAGTATGTACATATGTGGATATGTGTGCATGAATTTTGCCAAACTTGAAAAGGCCGCGCCAAAAAAGTGTTAAATATTTGATTAAACAATAAATGTTGAGGAAAAAAAAAATTGTACAAAAACTTAATGTATGCGCGAAACTTAGTTCCGAAAAATTATACTGGTGGAAAGAGTATTCCATGAAAAAAACCAAAGAAAAAATTGTTTATGCACAATGTTGCTCAGAAATGTTTTTTCAGAAAATTTGTTGAGAAATGTTTATAAGCATTGTTCCTTAGAAATGTTTATAAGCAATGTTTAAAAACATTGTTTATAAACAATGTTGCTAAGCAATGTTTATAAACATTGTTGCTAAGAAATTTCTATAGGCATTAGTTCAAACTGAAAATTTATAAAAATCATTTTTTAAATGTTTAAAAAATATTGTTGCTAAGAAATTTCTATAAACGTTATTTCAAATAAAAAATTTATGAAAATCATTTTTATAAATGTGTATAAAGATTGTTGTTAAGCATTAGTTCAAACTGAAAATTTATAAAAATAATTTTTATAAATGTTTATAAACATTGTTGTTTTACCCAGATGTAAGAAAAATTATACTGGTTGTAGAATATTCCATGGAAAAAACCGAAGAAAAACCAAAGAAAAAAATGTTTGTGGACATTTTTGCTCAGAAAAGTTTTTTCAGAAATATAGTTGAGAAATGTTTATAAGCACTGTTGCTGAGAAATGTTTATAAGCAATGTTATTAAGTAATGTTTATACGAATGATTGCTAAGAAATTTCTATAAACAATAGTTCATACTTAAAATTTATAAACACAATATAATTTTTATAAATGCTTATAAACATTGTTCTTAAGCAATGCTCATAAACATTTTGCCCAGATGTGTGAAATATTATGCTGGTGGAAGGAATATTGTTTGGAAAAATCCAAAGAAAAAAAGGTTTATTGTTGCTCAAAAAAGTTTTTTAAAAAAATGTTGTAGAGAAATGTTTATAAACATTGTTGCTTGAAAATGTTTACAAGCAATGTTGCTAAGCAATGTTTATAAACATTGTTGCTTAGAAATTTCTATTATTTACCTAAAATATAAGCGGAAATATATCTTACACCGTTTTAAATATTCAAGACATTTTTTCGACAACCTGAATACATTATCTACAATATTTACTTTGCGTCTGGTGGAACTGATATGTATAGAACACCAAGAGTTATTTTATTGATCTCGAAATACTTCCATGGAACACTCTATTCTTCTGTGGAACAACAGAAAATGCATTGAGATCGTTTCGATTAGCACAATCTAACTCAAGGCCTATTTTGAGGCCTTTTTCTCGCAATCTTCGGAGAGCTTGGACTCTTTTTGACTATATGACAAATGTTGCTATCATCCCCAGTAGAAAACATTAAGTTGATGGTTATCAATAAAAACAAAAAAGAGTGAAGAAAATGGGACAGCTCTGAAAGCTCCAGCATTACAATGCAAAACTTTTCATAAATCTTTCCCGTATGTTTATAAATTCACCACTAAGGATTATTTTAAATAGCGATTTTCAGTGAAATCAGTTGTCAAAAATATAAATGTAGCACGAAAAACGGTAGTCCAGAATCATTGACAATCTTTCTTGAATATAATGTACCCAGAAAAGTTTATCTTAATCGCATTGCTATTAAGCTGTAGGTCACCACCAAGGGAGCCTTACATAAATGCAATGATTTTTTTCTGCACATTTTTGAAGCGAAATTTATTTGGCTGCGCTAGAGATCAAAGTTCAAGAGCGCGACACATTTTGCGACACTTTTCGTTACATCCCGTTATATCTCACAAACTATACAAGCTATTTTGATGAAATTTGGTAGATTGATGCCGAATATTAATATCGTTTACAAGCCGCACTCAAATAAGTGCCACGCCTACTTTTTAAACAAAAATTTCGCTTCTAACAAATGTACTTAAATGCAAGCGGCTTACTTTTTCTTTTATGCGACACAAAAAGACAAAGAAATCTATAGCATGTAAACAAAATTTTACTATTCGCTATACCTATGTACAGTAGGCCACTTATGGATTGTGCCCGTAAGTTGAAGGCATTGATAGCAACAACAAAAACTAGGAAAACGTAGTAACTAAATCTTTTATTTATTGCACATGTTTCGCATTTATTTGCATAAATATTTTCTTGTTGTTGTTTTTTGTTGTTGTTGTTGTTGTTGCTGTTCTTATGTTTGTTGCTGTATTATCTCTTATTTGTTGCTGTTGGCTTAATTTTAGTGTATGTTGTTAACTTTGTTGGTGACAAAATGGCAAAAATAGCGATTGCTTTTTTCATTTACCGTGTTGACGGAAATTTAAATGAATTTGGCCAGAAAAGATAAGCAGATGAACAGAAAATTTATTAAATGACTTTATTTTGTACGCATGTTACTAATGCATTGTATATTTAGTACACTTTTGTGACATGAAACTGATATAGATGAAGGAGCTTAATCCCAGCAAAAATGACATTTATGCAATTAGATCAATCAGTTTTTACTATCAAAATATGTGAATACCATTGAAATAACACTTTCAGCAGTTTTATCAATGGTATATAATTTTTGACAATTAAAAAGTCTAAGAATATTGAATGAAGAGTGCGGCCCATTAAAACTTTAATAATTCGTACATTTGTATTAATGTGCTCATTATTCGAAGAATTCGTCTTATACTTCGAACCACTGAATTAATGTGATGATACCTTTAATACAATAGTAATACCGTAAAAGTGCGTCACCTAAGAAATTAAGCGTAAGAAAGGCTTTCAAAAAAATGATGTTATGTAGCAACTAGTAAAGATTTTGTAAACAATTCTAAGCATTTTGTGTCATATACACTTTTTTCGTAATATGCCTTGTTTTTCTCTACTACTTTAGCTCAATACATATTTGTACGGTTGAAATAATGTGACATTGTCATTTATATAATATTATGTTCAATAGTTTGTACCATTAAAACAATAGTATGTCCTTTAGTTGACCGAATAAAGTAAAATTTTAGGGATAAACATTTTTAACATTAATACAACTAACGTTAGTCAAAGGGCAAAGTACTATTAAAATAATATTAATAGTATATTACTATTATGTATAAGCTTAAGAGTCTTAGGATATTGAACTAAAAGTAAATAAATGTGGATATTATTAACTCAATAGCTTGGCTTATAGTTTATACCATTGAATTAATGTGATAATATATTAATAAAATAGTATATCGCGTCACATATACTATTAAAATATTGTATGTACTACTAAACCTAAAGTTGATGAAGTAAAGTACAGAAATCTATCCCTTTTGCACTGACCAGAGGTCACTTTTGTTAGACCCAATCACATATAGCTTTAAGACAAATTATTGGCATTGAAAACTTGTCGCCAATCCTTTGAATTGCATCAATAAGAGAGTAAAGAACGTGATAGGTTAAAAGTCACATGAAAACGATCGTTGGAAAAGGATATAGGGCAAACGCGGGAGATGTGGCACCCCATGGTGATTGGCACCCTTATCAATTTCAATACTTGCAGCTTTCATAAAAAAGTTTTAAAGAAAAATTTAAAAAAAAAAAAATAAAAATTAAAAAAATTAAAATTAAAAAATAAATTAATAAATCAAAAAAAAATAGATTAAAAAAAAAATTTTGAGATTTCTTGTATTTTACATTAAAAAACTTATAGAAATATTTAAAAAAAAAATTAAAAAGTCATCAAAAAAACTTTAAAATTAAAAAAAAAAAAAAAAAAAAAAACATTTGGGGTCTGTTTCACCGATCGCAGATAAAGTTACTGATAGTTATCAAGCAGCTAAATAATCTAGTAGATAAATCTGCCTGATAAATTTTTTCTGTTTCACACTCGAAGCTACAGATAAAATTTCTGACAGATTTCCTTCTGATATTTTAAACGTAAGAAACGTAAATGTTTGTCAGAATCCAATACAAAATATAAAGAAACAAAAATTTCAAAAATTGAATTTTTTACTTTTGGATATGCGTTAAAGGGGCATTCATTGGACCGACATCAAAATTCGGCACCAGAAATTCAAGTCATCGGTTATTTCATGCAGTTTGCAACCGGACTTCAATTGTTCATGTTCTACGTGTGGCTCTCGCAATCAGCTGCAGCTAATTTATAGTGATCCTGTGCATATGAGGGTACAATAGTGATTTTGGAAAAAATGGGTCACTGAGTAGCAAGATTCGGTGTTTAGTCGTTCCAAGAACTGCCAATTCATGACAGAACAGCTCAATATGATAATTTGAGTTCCTCCTATAGTGCAGAACACCATTAAACATTTCGCTTATGCCAATCGGTATCCAAAATTAGGGCAGAAGTGAGTTAAACAAAATTTTTAATACGGCTGACTGAGAACATAGAAAACAAAAGACTGGCAAGATAGCGCGAAACGCCTAGTTCAAAGGAGAAATAACCATGAGGACCTGAATTCCTTCTGCTCAGTCGGTTTTTACCGTCTTGACCTGTTGGAGTCAGTTTCCGTTTATCTTATTTTATTATACCACTGTGAACAATAACCATTACCATCTGAGCATACATTCAAAATTTCATCATATTAGGCCTGTTTCTTTTGACATGTCTACACAATGTACAATGCTTATTTACGTTCACGAAGGCGCGATAAAAATTCACTAATATTTTATAGGGTCTGTATTAAGTGGGTCATGACCACATCCGTTTTCGGAGAAATATTTGTGGGATTCATAATGTAAATGACCTAATATAAGTATGAAACTCAAATAAAGAAGCGACCTTGGGCACTTTCATGTGACTCACTTTTTAGGGATATCGGGCTTTCAAAAAAAAAAAATTTTGTAAAATATTTTATAAAAAAAAGTCTTCAATCTTTAAATGTGATATTTTCTCAAGTGCACAATTTAACCAATTATTGACAACAGTAGGCGAAATTACGCAATATAAAACGTGCGCAACACACCAAAAGTTGCTGTTGCATCTATCAACTGTCAGCACGATCATCACGATTTCACTCAAAATCTTCGCATATGACTGAAATCATAGCACCTTGTTGCCGCTGCTGCTACTTTTTGCAAATTTTTCATTTAAGGGTTGATTTGCAATTAAATCAGGCGAATACACACAGCAGCAGATTTACGCTGCACACACAAATAATTGCGAGTTGTTTTTAGAGATTATGATGGCGGCGGTGATAGCGATGATGATGATGATTATGACGGTGATGATGTATGTTGATGAATAATTTAGTTTAAATTTATGGATGACAAAACAAAAACTTGTTGATGATTTCAAAAAATACGTAGGTACGATATGAAAAATTGTGAAATACAGAGCAATGAGTCATTTTGCACACACAGAGCAATAGCAAAATATCTCAAAAATTAAATGAAAAATTGCCTGCCAGCCAGGCAGACAGACAGTTCGGCAATAAAGGTGTTGTTGGCTTAAAATGTCATTAAATGGGATTTAGTTTAGGTAGTGAAAAATATGTTGAAATTTGTGCTATAAATTGAAGAATGAAATCATGACTCAAAAACGTAAATTTGCGACCCAAAATGACCAAAAACGAAAGAAAAAAATAAAAAAAAATATTTGAAACGCATTTGCAAAACCCACAAAAGAAAAAATTCCATACTTTGTATGAATCATACAGGCAAATTTTATGGGACCACAGTGACAACAACAAAAACAATAACTACAACAACTTTAGAGACTACAACAAAAAAAAAACAGGAACAACCAAATTTTATTGCGTCCTTTTTGGCAACGACGACGAGACAACGACGACAACAATGAAATTGCGTAGTTACATTGAAGCAACAACAACGTGGAAAAATAACAACAATTACAACAACAATCAACAATTATAGTACTACCAAATACAACAATAATAATAATAAGTTTACAATGCAATAAATTATGTTAACACAAAATTTCAATTAACATAATAATAATAATAGAGTTTAGCTACTACAGCTATTAGCCTTCTTGGCTATTTAGCTTCAAGCTTTAAATCAAGTAAAGCTTATTAAATATTGTGTAAATGAAAAAATTATGCGTTTTAATATGTTATTTTTTTAATAATTTTTTCTTAGCTTTTTCGCACTTTCTCAACATACCCACTCAGATCACGTTTATACATAACTACAAGTGCATAAATGCAGTTGTATGTATGTAATAACATGATCCAAGGAATGAATGTTAGAAAAAATTAACCCTGCATGCTGTGGGGCTCGGACAACACAAACATTAAATAAAAAACAACCAATAACCAACAAATTTAATTATAATAATTTTTCAATCTAAGTTTGAGTTGACCTTTTGACAAGCTAATACTATATATTTCGCAATGATTTATAAGAGTTGTCATGCGATTAAAGGGGGCTGAAGCCATATAATTAGTTCTACTAACCGGTTGATAAAATAATTGATTAGAGTTACGATTACTTCTTCGGTTAGTATTAAAATAAATATATTTAAGAAGCTCTGGTGCGGCAAGAGACCCTGTAATAAGCTGATGCAGATAAAGTATATCCGCTATATTTCTACGCGTTCTCAAAGACTGCATACGTAACAACTTCAAACGATCCTCATAAGGAGGAAGGTTTGAAGAATCCGTCCAATTAAAGCCTTTAAGAGCAAAACGAACAAAATTTTTTTGAATTCTTTCAATTCTATCAATATGTATATTATAAAAAGGTGACCAAACTTGGCTAGCGTACTCTAAGTGAGGACGCACAATTGTGTTATATAAAGTCACCGTTACTAAAGGGCTATTAAATTCTTTTGCCCATCGTTTAATAAAGCCAAGCAGTGATGAAGATTTTTTACAAATTTGATTAATATGTTCATTGAACGTTAGTTTAGCATCAAAATGTATGCCAAGGTCTTTGACTGAATCGACACGACTGATTTGTTTATCATTGAATTTATAATTGCACTCTATAATATTATTCTTTCTAGAAAAAGTCATTGTTTGGCATTTATCAGAATTAAGATGTAAGCTATTTTTAGAACACCAAATTTCAAAAGATTTCAAGTCAGACTGAAGTGGGAAAATGTCTTCATCACCCTTCACGATCCTGTATATTTTCATGTCATCTGCATATATTAACAGATGAGAGTTTTTAATAATGTGAGTAACATCATTTATTGCTAAAATAAACAGGAGAGGTCCCAAGTGGCTTCCTTGCGGAACACCTGAAGACGCAGTAAATGGTGAGGACAACACCTTCCGAAATCTTATTTGATATGAACGATCAGACAGATAAGATTCGATCCAACTGACAAAATTTAAAGGAAATCCAAGCTTTTTTAATTTAAACAAAATTAAGTTATGTGGTAGTTTGTCAAATGCTTTACTGAAATCTGTGTAGATACAGTCAACTTGCCCACCAGAGTCCAAAGAGTTTAATGTAAAAGAAGTGAAATCAAGAAGGTTGGATACTGTAGATCTGCCATTAACAAAACCATGCTGACGTGATGTAATGACTTCACCACAGCACACCTTGACTTGATCATATATAATTTTTTCAAAAAGCTTCGGTATTGATGATAGCTTGGCTATAGGCCTGTAATTTGAAACATCATTTTTACATCCTTTCTTAAAGATTGGACCTATGAATGATTCCTTCCAAAATTGAGGAAAATAATTATCGTTAATAGATTTATTAAATAAAAAGCTGAGTGGATGACTCAAATTAGAACTACAATTAATTAATAATGTTGCTGGAATGCCATCAGGCCCACTTCCCAGGTCGTCATCAATAGATGCAATATATTTTTCCACGAGTTCAGGGGAGAAAGATATTGCATTGAACGAAACTTTCGGGTCATTTTCCATGTATTCAAAATAGGGGACATCAGGGCTGAATAAATTAGTTGAAAAAGATTTTTTAAATAAATTAGCAAACAATCCCGCTATTATTTCAGGATTGCTGGTAAGCCCATCACCAGTCTTGAACTCAGATGGAAAACCATCCGATTTTTTTTTTGAATTTATAAACCCCCAAAAATTCTTGGGGTCTTGAAGAATGTTCAACTTCATTTTATTCAAATATTCCGAATAAACAGAAGCTGATTTTAGCTTAAATTCCTGAAACAGGTTATTATAATTAACTAAATCATTTCGGTCCTGGCTACAGATGTATTTTTTCCAGGCCCTGTTGCGACTATTACGAATTTTCTTTAAGTCTTTTGTATACCAAGGGTATGAAGAGCTATTAATGTATTTAAAAGTATATGGCACTGCCAAAACTATAGCTTTAAAAAGTTCTGTATAGAAATATTTAATACTATTATCTAAAGAATTATTTTCAAAAAAGTTTAAAAAATTATTGATATTGTTCTCTAAAATGTCATTTAATTTCAAAAAGTCAGCTTTTTTGAAATTAAATTCATAAATTTTCATAGAACACTTGTCATTTAAATTACCATTATTTGATTGAAACAAAATATTTAAAGGTGGATGATAAGTATCAACCACACTAAGGGCATTCGGGGCGTTATTTACAACCACCTTACTACTATCTGTAGCCAAAACTAAGTCAAGTTGTCGTCCGTGAGAATTCGTTATACAACTAACTTGTTGTAAATCCGTTAAAATGTCGTCAACAAATATTTGTTGTTGTCGGGTTTTGGGACAAGACGCATAATAGTATGTGTCATCGTCCGACAATGTCCATTTTAAGTCAGGCAAGTTAAAATCACCTAACAATAAAATGTCGTCATTAACGTCAAGTTTTTGAGTAACATATTCTACAGCCTGTGCAAGACTATCGTAGACTTCTGTGCTACTATTAGGGGGAATATAAGCGTTAAGAATATAAAAACTTGACTTAAGAATAATAACTTCAACGCATATTAGTTCAATGTCAGATGCACAGGGAATGTCAAACAAAGAACTCGTAAAGTGATTTTTTATGGCTATTAAGACGCCTCCACCGACTGGAGAAAGATCGTTTGTGTATCTGTCTCTTCTAAAAACATTAAAACTATTGTCAAATAACTCAGAGTTAAGTATATTGTTATTTAACCAAGTCTCGGTAAAAACGATAACATCATCAGAAAAATTCTGAGATGCTAAAAATATATCATGCGTCTTTGAACGTAGGCCCCTTACATTTTGGTAGTAAAGGGATAGCCGATTTAGTTTTTTGAATTGAGTCTATTATAATTTTGAGTAGCCTTCTTTGTTTCCTTGAATTCAGAAATGAACACATTATCAACCCATGCTTTTGGATTGCAGACGGCAGCGAAATGACAAGAAGCCACCGATAATTTAAAAGAAGCATGAGTTGGTTTGTTGCCAAGCTTCCTACATGAAACATATGCGTCAAGAGGAATGATATTATTTTGCTTTAAAAACTCTTTGATAGTGTCAGAAGTTGTATCAGGGTGCAGCCGCGAAATAAAAATTGATTTCGATTTAGGCAATGCGCGCAAAGAAACAGGGATAACAACAGTATCAACAGCTTGTAGATTGGTTGATGATGAAGCGGTTGGACGGACACTATTTGGCGGATTGGACGAAACTGTAGTATTAATAGGAGAAGGATTAGCCGCAGCCCCAGCAACGTCATTGTTACTTGAATTCCTATTTAGTTTTCGTCTCGGTTTCCTTTTTTTCTTTAAGGATTTAGGTACCGACGGGGTGGATGCAGCAACCACAGAGGCTGCAGTAATAATGTCATTACGAAGTAAGGTCTCATTAATCACAGTCTCATAAGTCACAGTGTCGTTAGTCACAGTCTCATTAATCACAGTCTCATTAAGACTTTTTTCAATTTGGGGAGAAAAGTCACAAAAGTTATTAAGAATATCTCTGAAATTAATATTCAGATTGTTTAAATTTTCCCCAAATTCTTTAATTTTGTTGAAAAAACTCAACGGAGAGAGGACCCTACAAGAAGGGCAATACCATTCCAAGCCTGATCGATTAGAGCATAAGAGCTCTGTAACAGAATTTGAGAGTTTAGCACACTGTGCATGAAACATCTGTTCACACGGACCAGAGCAAGAAAACATTGAATTTAAAATATTTTGGCATTTGCAACTATCGCCAAGAGAACACGCGACAAGATTGTCTGAAGAAAAGTAATCCATTATGCAAAAAAGCAAAAAATTTAAAAACGTATAATGAAGGGACTAACTTGTCACCTAAGTGAAAAAAGGGTTAATTTTTGTCGAAAGATATCCGTTAGTGAGCAACAACAATTTAACACAGACAGACTGACTCAAGCTAATGCTTGCGGATAAAGCACAAAGAAGAATCAAAGAGCAGTGCAACAGCACTGCTTACAAGTAAAAAAAAAAAAAAAAAAAAAAAAATTTTATTTAGAAAAATTATAAACATACACACAAACATACATGCACGTATGGAATTTATTTTAAAAATTTCTAATATACTAGAAATTAAGTAAATTAAATTAACTATTGTTATATCTTTGACATCCAAAAACACTTTAGTAATTTTTTTATTATTTTTTTTTAATAAACACAGATCTAAAACACATAAAAAACTTTATGTATCGACACAGGCCATTATAGTCCACGTGTTGCTTGAGAACATTTTGTGCTGGAATTGTCTTTATTAAAGCTAAAAGGTTATCAATAGTGTTTTCTTTTTAAAATGATACCATTTAATCTAACCTGTAGTTAAGGTTAGTTTGCTTTATATAACTATTAACCCTTTTACGTCGAAAGGCAAGCATGTTCGCCAGTTCGCCATTTGCTTGGATGAAAGGTACCGCGACCTCTTGTCCGAATTCACATAGCTTTTACTCAGATTTTTTACTTACTGTTCTCAGTATTTGAGTGAAATTAAGTTGGATTATCACAAAATACGCTTTCAGTATTGCATTTTGAAACTTTTGCTTATATGGGTGGTGCCACGCCCTTTTGTTCGCTTAGTTTTTGTTCAAAGCTTGCGCTTACCGTCTCTATTATTTATGTGTATTTTGATTGTATTGTCATCAAAAATACTCCTAAAGTTGCATTTCGAATATATATTTTGTATGGGCGGTAGGCGTGTTCATTGACCAATTTCGCCATTTTCAATATATCAAATTAATTTGGACAACGGAGGCAGTATATCAAATTTCATCGCATTATCTTGCTCTCAAAAAATATTAAAATGATTTCAACGGACGGACATACATCTAGACAGACAGCCGGACATGGTCATATCGACTCAGGAGGTGGATCTAGAATATATATACTTTTCCATACCTGCCACGCTTCCTTCTCCACGTTTCAAAGCGAATATATCCTGACTGTAGGGTATAAAAAGAATAAAGGTTCTTGTTTGGTACCTATCAAATATTACATTTCCGTAGATTTTAGAGGTGATTTACGGCTGCTTCGAGATTTAGCTCTAAGTCTCGTTGTAGATGACGTAATTTACCATACAAAAATATCCACTTCTGACGAGATTTATTTTAAATCTTTGAGTAAATCTCAACAGGGCTAACGATTTTGGTTATGCTCGACCACATGGGAGCCCTCAACTTTGACAATCGGCATTAAATATAAATAATTAAAAAGCAAATAGATTAAAATATTAACAAAAGGAATAATGTCAAAAAGAAATCTCTTTCGGCCGGTGGAAACGTGTAAGATTTAGGAACGAGATTTGTAAATCTCGCCACAGCTAATGGATTACATTAAGTCAAAATCATTTGGAATTTTATCTTAGCATTTGACCAGTACTTCGCCTATCGAATCTCTAACAGTTGAATGATATTCCGAGATTTAAAAAGTGGTCTGATAAAAGTTTTAGCCGGTACAATTTACGGGCTACAATGTGCTTAAGTGTGATAAGAATTAAGTGTTGCGCCTGTATGAAGACGACCACTTTTGGATTTACCTAGAAAAATTTTTTCGAATAGCTTGTACCAATTGCAAGATACAACGCGTTAAAGCATTCAACCGTTAAAAAAGGGTGCGTCACTTAGCTGGTTATGCCTACTATTCGACTAGTGTATGGTATTCAAATTCGGCACTTACATACAAAATTTCATCAAATTACCTCGTATAACTTGCGAGATGAAACATGGTAAAATGTGTAATCGACAAAAAGTAGGCGTGACACATAACTGATTACACGCACTAATTATAATCGGTACTTATATACCAAGAACATAGCCAGGATTTCGTTTTCGGGGTGGTTTATTGTAAAAATCATGTGAATGATTTGTGTAATTGAGACTTCTCCTTTCACTTTATACACTTTCGCGGGGTTTGAACCCCCAAAACTTCTCCTTGCTATATACTAAATTCAAACAAAATAGCTTGTATAGGTTGCATGATATGAAATTAAAATTTAAAAGTGGGCGTGGCAGTTCACTGACAACCGCCCACTTTCAGACTAGTGTATGCTATTGATATTCGGCACCTGCCTACCAAATTTCATCAAAATAGCTTGCATAGTTTGGGAGCTATAACGGGATGTAACGAAAAGTGTCGCAAAAATGTCACGTGACCTTGAAATCGCGCATCGAAAGACGTTTCACTACAACAACTATCAATGCACTGTTACAATGGGTTAAACCATAATAAATATACACGAAAACTTTCTACAGGACGAAATTGCGCGCTAGTATTAAAATTTAGCCGAAATAAAATCCGAAAACACAAGGACACGCAATTCAGTGAGAGCGAACACAGAGCAAACACTAGAGAGGGAGAGAGAGAGGGAGAGAGAGAGGGTGACAGTGCAGCCAGCGCTACAAATGAAGCGCCGCCACTCAGTCACTCGCAGTGGTAACTCATGATGAAGCAATAATAAACATAATGAGCAAGGAACAACGCCAACAACGACAACAACAACAAAATCATAATGACGTAGTAAAAGCAGGCTGTTGCTGCTGCCGTTGCCGCCGTGCTGCTGCGTGTGAGATGTTTTTTTGTTTGTGTGTCTGTCTCTCTCTGTGTTGTGTGCGTTTTTGCGCCTGCTGCTGTCAGTTGTTGCTGCTGCTGTCATTGTTGTTGTTGTTGTAACACTTCAACGCGATTTTCAGTGTTTTTGTGTGTGAACACCCGGCGCAGCTGGTAAATAAAAGTGTAGAGCAGCAGCAGCCAAAAAAAACAACAAAAACCCAAAGAAGAAAAAGATGACTAAAAGACAACACAGGAAAAAGAAGGAAAAAAAATTAAAAACACACGATGCTGTTTGTTGCCAATAAGATAGTGGAAGAAGCAGCAGCAACAGCACCAGAAAACCTTTTTCGAAAAGGATGGCTTAAGAATTTAATTCGACATTGATTTTTTATTTTTTTTTGTTTGATTGTATTAAATAGCGGCAATAACAATAGCAACAACAAGAACAACAATATAAAGTAATATCTTAACTAAATCCTTTAAAAAAAAAAATCGTAAAAAAAAAGTTTCGCAATTGTGCCCTGAAACATTGTCTGTGTGTCTGTGTCCTCTTCATCCGAAGGTTTTCAGCTGAGAAGCTTTCAGGATATAGCTGTTCATCAGCGGAAGCAAAAAATAAAACAAAAAAAAAAAATATTTAAAGAGAGCTATATATTGCCTTTGCCGTTATGCGAGAAGGAGAAATCAATTAAAGATTTTATATTAAAAAGAGATCCTAGAGAATAACACTGTCAAAGTTTCTGCAGCTTAATATTTCGAACCAATATGACTTTAATGTAGTCCAAGGAACGTAAAAAATCACCTAATGAAATCTTCCCTGAAGCTCTCATCAGACCACTTTTCAAATCTTGCAGTATCACTCAACTATCAAAGGTTGGGCGGCAGACATGGCATTGATTCAACCTTCAACTACAGCTAGTATATTCCACTCAAAGATCTCGACACTAGGCCCTGTTCGCCTTGGCAGAGACAAAGAGGGTTCCAGAACAGGACAGCATTCGTCCTGGCAGAGATCGTAGTCAGTAGGACCTCGTTATCCTTGGCTAAGGCCAAAGTCCAGAAGCGGTTTCTCCCCTCCCGGTTTTCCGCCTTTACTAAAAAGAAAATAAAAATATTGGCAAGAGCTGCTGAAGCACAATTCAGACCCCCTCTCTTACAGGAGAAATAAAGCGGAAGACGTTGGGCAAATGAAGAGATGTCATTAAATGCCTTAAAGGGAACCCCTCTGACGCAATGCCAAAAACGGTTTCCCAGGGGGGAGGTATTCCCGATGAAGAGGATATGTTTTTAGTGGGTAGTACGCATTGGAGAGTTCGACATGACGAGCAACGGTGACGATCGAGCCTAAGAGCGCAAATGCTTTTTCACCCCTCGTCCGCAAAAAAAAAAAATAAAAGCTCCCATCAGACCACTTGTTTGGTCTAAGGATATCAATGAATTGTCAAAAGTTCGGTAGCCACTGTAAACGTATAGGTATGATATTTAAATAAAACTCCAAACATTTTCACAGTCGAATCTTCTCTAAAGTTCTCATCAGACCACTGTTATATAACACAAAATAATATACCCCAATACGAAGAATGTAAAAACTCTCAAAAGCTGGTAAATCTTGAAAAATCTTACTGCAAAATATAAAAACAACAGTAACGTAAAACATTTACGAATGCAAAACTCAACAAATTATGAATCGTCTCAGTGCCAGCTCAAGAATTGTTCGAACCGTTAAAGAGAAATTTTTCTTCGTAGAGAAAAAACATGGTCTGAACGGTGGAACATACAATTGAATCGGTCATTTTTAAAAGGGGATATGTGTCGCTCTGTAGAGAATTATTCTTTTGCTTTTTTGCCACTGTGGCGACGGTACTGGTTGGCTTATCTATTTTCCAAGTACGCAGATTACTGCTTACTATTATTGTTAGTTAACTCCAATCACAAAAATGGCACTAAAATAAGGTTTACCAAACTTATGAGGATTTTTCTTAACTTTGCCATAAGATTTAAATTCGTCACATATCCCTTTTTAAAAATGACAGATTCAATTATAGAGCTACCAGCTATCAATATATACAATACTAGAATCACCTAGTTTTCAGAATTCGACCACAAATCTATTAAATAATTTTGGTACTTTTGGACACTTTTAGTACTTTTTTTAGGTATTTGGTACAAAATAGAAAAGGCCATTTATCATCCCTGGTATAATTCAAGCGAAATATAATCAAAACAAGCCCAGAACATGTGTATTCTCTACCGATTTTTTCTATAGGGAAAGACAAACCTTCCACTTCCAATAAAGTTAGACTTTCTGATCTAATGAATTAGATGCTTCATTTTGTTTAGTCTTTATTCACTAGACTATATCTCCTAAACTATAAGTCGCACAAAAATCACTTTCGCAACTTTTTTATGGGGAAATTTTCTGAGCTACAAAATTGTGGACTAGATTCGCTAATATAGCAAAGGAATGATGACTTTCTGCCAATGGATTATTTTGTATATGAATAATCTACAAATTCCTTACTGAAATTGCTGCTGGTAAAAACCCATTTACATCTGTACAAATATCTCTCCGAAACAGTGTTGGTGTGGTCTTCTCTTTTTTCTGACATTTAACTTTTCAATTTGTACGTAACCCAATACATTTGTGTTAATGCTGCTGAAGGTACGATATGCTCAAATAAAAATTCAAATTCAAATATATGCAAATAGGTGGTGCCGAAAAAGGCACAAAAATTATAAATTTTGTACATAAATACACAGTTTTTTGTGTTATCTCCATGCGAGCGCTTTTGTGTCTATGGTTCAACCATTCAACCGTCATCATCTTTATTTTTAGCTTTGGCGCCTTATCGACTCACAATCTATATATATATGAATATATATGTGCATTTGTAGCTTAATCTTGCTATATAATTATATTGTTTAATATTTAAGAATATCAATATGAAAATTCGATATGAGATGCATATTGTTTTTGATGGGTTTTACACTTAAGTATACACTTGACATAACTTTATGTTTATTTGTATAATTTTTATTTTTTGTATTCAGTGTGTGGTCTAAACTTAATTGCTTTTATAAACATTTTTAAATAAATTCTTGCAACTGATAACATTTTCCTAGAATTAGAGTTGTTTGCGATTCCAGATCTAAAGCTATATTTTGATTATTTGGTTTTTTTTAGCAAATCTTCAGTTTTTTTATTCAGATAAAACTTATGTTTTAATATTAAGCAATAAGACATTCTCATCTAAAAACATTGGGTCTTTTTCTTTGGATTCGAAAGACAGTTTTTGGCAAATATTTCGTAACTCAGAAAATTTCACATGAAAAACTATGTAGTATTAGTTGTTTTCGTACGACAAACAGCTTAGAAGATATAGCCTAATAAAGTTAACCCAGTGTGCCAAACGGTTCATATCTCCGCTTTTTTATCCGTTACGGATCCGTTCGGCACATTGAGAGACTAAAAAAAAGGATCTTATTCATTAGATCAGAAAGTATAACTTCACTGGAAGTAAAAATTGTATCATTATTGGTAGAAAGAATACACATGATCATTGATCTCTCATCGTATAATGGATCCCAATAAAATTTTTATTTCCAGCTTAGAAAAGAAATTTGAGTCGCTATAAAATTCGTAGAGAAACCTAAACCTTAAGAACCCCCACCCCCCGTTACTTTTGACAGAAAACAAATACGGCTGTTCTGACAAATATTACGCGCGTGTTATGAAAATACGAAGTTTTTGTGCATATACCGGAGCAAACAGACGCATTTGCCTTGTGCTGAGAAGAAAATAATTTTTTGAATAAGTGAAAGTTAACACAAAAGTTTTTTTTTTCAATCATTATCCAAGTGCAATACATCGAAGTGAATTAATTGAAAAAGCTGAAAGCAATCTATATTTATGCAGTAAACCGAATTCAACCAAAATGTTTGCACAACAGAATTCGCTTATTGCTTTCCAAAGTCGCTGTAAAAGTTGGTTGTGGGCACCCAATAAGGTCCGTTGTGGGCACATAACAAATTTAAATGGTGTTCTTATCCCTTTTTATGCTTTTTTTAGTGGAAAGGAATGGAACCAATAGGCCCTTTAAGGATATCGCAGAAAAAAAGTTGTTTTCATTAAGTGTGGTTGATAAGGTGGCATACCACTTTGTAAAAGATCTCGGTATTGAGTGGAGTGGTACAAAAAATCAAGCTTGGCAAAAGAGTAATGTCAACAAGGGCTAGAAATAACGTCACCTAGCCGGCTAAGTCTGCAAAACTATTGAGAAGTGGCCGTACCAAAGGGCCTAAGTACCATTACGAGGCAAAAGTAATGTCATACATACTATCTGCCATATGACACAACTTTTGCCTTGTAATGGTACAATTGATCTGGCATTGACAATCAAGTCTGGTTTCAGGGCATTAGGCATTTTAGGGTTCTATTTAAGTTTTATGTTAAAATATATTGTTACTTGTTAAAAACTTTGCGATTCAAATACTTTAAAAATATTGTTATATAATATTTTTAGTTTTTAATTTTCAAAAAATGTCAAAATATTATTCAGAATAAAAAATTAGATTCCCGAAAGAACACCTGAATATTTGAATGAATTTATTTAGTTGAATTTCTTCAACTAAAGGCATGATGCCATTCGATCCAGACGTTTTCAGTGACGCTGATTTTGTTAAAGCCGTTGAGCAGAATTTGTTGAATTTGTGTGAGAAAATTTTTCCAAAATAAATTAATTTTGCTTACTTTTCCATTTGATTGCGTTTAACTTCATATTTTCTTATTTTTAGCCGATTTTCTGGGTGCCCACAACCTACCCAAAAAATTTTTTTTTCTCAAAAATTATCACTTCACTATTTTTTTAATATAATTTTTTCAACTAACGAAATCAATTTACTTTATTCACGAGTAGTCAGATAAGGTCTCTAGTTTTCTATTGATATTAATGTGTTTGCATAATATACATTTGGTCAAAAGTTATGACTCGAAAACAAAATGGTGCCCACTCCCGACACTATTCCCTTACTTATACAGACTAATTAAGCTTTTTCCATTAATACCAGATTTTCTTCAGAGAGCCAGTGGCTTTTTAAAGCTCCGAACAATATTTTTATGGGAATTGAATCGGATTTTTTAGTTAAAATCCCTATTTTTAGCTGTTTGACTGAGTTGAGTAAATCTCTTGCAATCCTCAGTTATGTTTATAGACATGTAGCAAAAAATTTAAGAATTCTGAATTGATACGCCTCGAGTTTCATAATTTCATTATTGTTTGATTTATCTTGTTTTTCCATTCCTTAGAAATTAAAGTTCAATCTGAAAGTTTTCTGGCAACCATGACAACATTTTTTGATTTTTTTTTTTTACTGATATTACAAGTACTGTGGAATCGCAACATGTACTTTTTGGGGACAGTTTAATCAAAGCAACGTAAATTTCATGTATCTAATAGCGAATTGGCCTTAGACAGGAAGTTTTCAGCTTCCCAACGAGTATGACGGGAGAATTTGCTGAGTCGAAAAAAATACTAAAAATTGAGAATCCAAAAATCTGGTGATGGCTATACTGACATACATTTGTTTCGTTTTACGCTATGAAGACTTCTTCAGACAACTTCTGTTAAAGTAATAGAGAGTATCATATTGAAATGGTCTAAAGAACTGCGTTGAGTAAGACAGCTTTACAATGACAAAGACTCGGTTCAAGACATCACTCGGTAATTTTCAAATTCTATTTAATAAACAGAAGTGGTCTGAGGATGTCATCGTGGCGTGAGATGAAACATCACCATAGTCTAAGTGTAGTTGATTGTCAATTTGTCATTATTCAGTGTCGGTACAAGGATCAAAACATGCTGTAAGAGTATAATACAACGTAAGATTTGTGAAAATAACTAAATCTATCCAAAAGTGAGGAACGTTCATGTAGAGACGTGTTGATCAATATTTGAAGACATTTTCTCAACAAAAAATAAACTCGTTGAAACTTTCAGCTTCATTAAAAAGTGAAGCAATAGAGATAATTAGAGACATTGTCTACACAGAATTGTTTAGGTAACAATACGAGCAGTATCAAAAATATATTATATTTGTAAGGATTTATACTGAATATTTAAAAAGAAAAATTCCAAATTTGATTTTTTTTAAACAATTACAAACAGTTGTGAAATTTAAAATATATTTTTGTCTACAATTTCATGGAAAATTTTTAACGAATTTTATGCGTCACGTTTATGGTTGAGATAAATTGGTTATCTTTCAAAAACAAATATATGCACTTCTTTTAACAAAAAATGCATTGATAACCAAAAGTTTAGAAAAATGTTTTTAATTAATTGTAATAAACTATATTTTTAAAATTATAATAAAAAATTAAAAAATTGATTCTTTTACCAAAGTTTGTAGATTCTTATCCTTTAGATGCACAAATTTTATGTTCTTTTATATCTACACACAAGAAAGCTCCGGCAACAACTGAATTAATGAAATGATGAAATTGACTTCATTTCTAAACTTTAATCAGAGTTGCAGTTCAGTTGTCATTGCAAAATAAAAAGTAAAATTCAGAGAGCCGATACTTCTATTTTTGTATGAATACTATGGGATTTCCCCCTCAACGCAAGTGTTGCAGATAATGACGAAATGACACAAAAATTAAATTAAATATTGTATTACTAAGTGTATGTATTTTCGGAGTAATTATATATATTTGCGGTTGAATATCTCCTTAATTATAAAATTTTAAATTCTAAAATGGTGAAAAAATGGACAACTTGTCGCAATATTTGAAAATTTTATAGCTATTTGAAAAATATTAAAACATTTAATCATGTGCAACATGTCGTATGAGGAGCATTTGATTATAATCAATATCTAAAATGATTAAATAAATTTACTTTTCTCTTCATTCTGAATAGATCTCTGTTTAGCAAATAATTGTTTGAAATGGCCAATAAAAATCAAGTCAAATAAGAATATGATTTTCGACACTTTTGGCGCAGTTTGCGTAGAGCGTCACTTCATAAAAATCATATTTTTTTGTTTTTTTATTTCAAGTGCAAAATTAGAATTAGAGCAAGAGAGTAATTTCTAGATTTTTCATTTGAATATGAAATATGACTTTTTTGATGTGGCTCTCTATGTAAACTGTGTCTTTGGTTTGATTCACTTTTTCTAAGATAATCACATCAGAAGAATCATATTCATTGTTACTGTTTCAAATATAAGAGAGTAAGATAGATATGATTTCAAAAGTTGTATGACTCTTTTGATATGACTTTCTATGTAAACTGAGCATTACGTATGACTCGTTTTTTACGAACATCTGTTTACGTAGACAGTAACATCAAGAGTCATATTCATTGTTTCAAATGTAAGAGATTAAGAATTGCATAAGTCTTTTGATTATGACTCACCTTTTACGCACAAAGAGTATTTTTCTAGGCCACAGTTTGCACAGAGTCCCATCAAAAGATTCATTATGTTTTTTTTTAAAGATATGACTTTAACATTTGATTATTGCTCTTTATGTAAGCTGAGTCTTCTGTGTGAGTCATCTTTTAACAAACATCTTATCTTTTCTAAGGCAACAATTTACATAGAGAGCCATGATTAAAAGAGTCATATTCATGGATGTTTTTGTACTTTAGAGAGAAAGAAAGGTATTGTTACAAAATTTACATGACTCTTTTGGTTGTGACTCTCTATGTAAACTGAGCATTACATACGAGTATGACTCATTTTTTAAGAAGGATACGACTTGCATGACTCTTTCGATTATGGTTCTCTATGCAAACTGTGTCTTTTATATGACTCACCTTAAACGAACAAAGGACATTTTCTAAGGCCACAGCTTACACAGAGAGTCCAATCAAAAGATTCGTACTAATTTTTTTCGTTTCATATGTAAGACTTGTATGACTTTTTTGATTATGGCTCTCTATGCAAACTGAGTCTTTTGCGTGAGTAGCTTTTCAACGAACATCGTAACATTTCTATAGCAACAGTTTACATAGAGAGTCTTAATCAAAAGAGTTATATTTATTGACGTTTTTGAAAAGTGTACATAAGAGATTAAGAAAGTTATTACTACAAAATATACATGACTCTTTTGATTGTGACTCTCTACGTGTCCTTCATATGACTCACTTTTAACGAATAAATGGCCTTTTCTAAGGCCACAGTTTACACAGAGTGTCCAATCAAAAGAATCATACTAATTTTTTTCGTTTCAAATATAAGAAAGATATGACTTCAGCAGTTGCATGACTCTTTTGATTATAGTTCTCTATTTAAACTGAGTCTTTTGCATGAGTCTTTTTTTAATCAAAAAAATCGGATATTTTCTAAGGCAACAGCTTACATAGAAAGCCATATTCATTGATGTTTTTTCAAGTGTATGTAAATAAGAGAGTAAGAAAGGTATTGCTGCAAAAGTTGCATGACTCTCTTGATTGTAACTCTCTATGTTAGATCAGCCTAGCGATTGAATATCAAAAATTTGAAAATCACATTGAAAGAAAATTGTTAAATGTTTTATTTTTAAGAGGAAGTTTCATGTTTTAAGCCATTTCTCGAGTCAGAAATGCGCTATTCTGTCACGTAAGGTATTAGCTAAAGGCAATCAAATCTTCAATAATTGCTGTCTACATTATTTTTTAAACAGTTCAGTGGTTTAAGTGGTACATATCCAATAAAAATAATTTATTTTTTTTTTAGACAAATCAAAGAGCACCACAATGATGATGATGATGATACTCACAGTTACACTTAAGTACCTTAAGCTATAAATTTCTTCTTCAAAAAAATTTATAGATATTCCCACACACAAGACAACAAGTAGCTGCTTTGTAGTAGGTACATATCTTAAAGATATACTGATTGATTTATTTAAGTATCTGCATGATACTTTTCACACTCAATATTGTATCGGGCACACTAAATAAGCGCCGAAAAATGTGTTAATAAATAAAAACACACAAAATCTAAGCCAAAATTTTTCAAGTGTTTAACACAAAAAAAAAAAAACAAAAAAAAAAAAAAACAAAAATTAAATAAATAATTTAATAAATAAACAAAATTCAAAGAATTTTAGATATAGGAATGAAAGAGATAGAAAATAAAAATAATAACACCAACCATTAAGTAACATAAAAACAAGCTCGTGGTATCCGTACATCAGCCAAGAGAAAACACGCAGATACTTTGATTTTATTGAAAACACAATTTTTTTTTAAATTGTTGTTTTTTTTTTTTTGTATCTGCACTTCAATCAAATGGAAATAAACACAAATTTTGCAAATTTTTTTATTTTTTGCAAAAACTGACACTTGGAATTTTTTTTGAAAAATTTCCAAAAATTTTTTTTTTTTGATTTTTATTGCGCGTCTTAAGCTTTGAAGTATTTTTGCAATAAATTTTTTATTAATAATTTTTCTACAATTTCTGTAGTTTTTTTTAAACTTTTTTTGAAAATTTTTTTTTTCACAAATTTTTTTTTTTTTTTTTTATCCCAATTATAAAATATTTTTAATTTTTTTTAGAAAAAAAATTTTTATTTTTTTTTTCTTAAATTTTTTTATTTCAATTCACATTTCATCGCTTAATCAAAAATATGCGCCGTTTTACTTGTTGTTGTTGTTGTCGCCGCCGTCAGTTGTTGTTGTCAAACCGAAATTACAACAACTAAACCGTAAAGAAATAAACAACAACAAAATCGCGCACTGAATGCAAAACAACGAGCGAGTGAAAAAAAAAACAACAACAACAAAAACTCTAGAAACGATACGGAATAACGCAAAATACGTAAGCGACGAAAAAACACAGCAAAAAAAAAAAATCTGTTGTCGTTCGTCGTCGTTGTCGCCGCGCGTCGCGTTTTTTTCCAACACTCTGCTCTGTGTGGATTTTCTTTCGTTCACAGTTGCTACGCAAAAAACAAAAAAAAATAAATTTTTAATTTTTGTATCTTAAAGATACGAAAAATTTACGCGTTAATGTATCCGCAAGAACGTTGTAAACAATTCGGCAGGTAGAGCGATACTGAGGCGACAAACACGACGATGAAAAACCACAGCACAGGAAAATGCAGGCTGGCAGACAGCAACAAAGCGAGAGCGAGCGAACAAAGTGACTGAGAGAGATACTCGAACTCGTAGTAGTACGTGCAAAAGTGCGAGTAGCGCCGAACAGCAAAAGCAACAACAACAACAGAGCAACAGTTCAACAATAATGAGGTGCGGCAGCAATGGAGAGCGTATTTTGTATTTACTACCATTTTTACGACTATTTTTTCCATTTACATACTCTTTTACTACTTTTTTAGTTTGCTTCACAAATGTATGAGAGAGCACAATAAATGTTTGCTTTGTCAAATTTTCATTCATTACCTAACTACTTTTTGTTGTATTTTTTTCGTATTTTTTTGTTGAAATTTAGTAGTATCCATTTTGTGCTCACATTTCGAATTTTTGCACTCAGCAAACTCTGTATCTATACAAAGTGCGAGTATCTCTAAGTACGTGTTCAGCAGCTGTTGGTGTCGAATTGGTCTCTCTCTCTCTCAGTAAAAAGCAATTGGTATCATGTACCACACCATCATCATGAAAGAAAAAACTTCACTTATCAGGCTGAAAACTTCAATAACTCTTGATCTTTAACGAAAATTGTGGAGAAAATCGGGATGCAGCTTTGAAGCAATAAAATTTTCATGCGAAATTAGTTAGTAGGTTTGATTTGTCATTCTCGAAGTTTCAAAATGAATCCTCTCCGAATAAAAATTTGTTCCCAATATTCCAATAGCTTCAATAAGTAGAGCACTTATCTGACGAAGTCGTAATTCTTAATAATAATTCCAGCAGAACGTCAATTTGGAGAAAACCACTTTCCTAATATAAAACTACATAAGTTGCAAGGGCAATCATATAGTTTCCAATTTAATCCCGATCTGATCTAAGCAGAGTTTAAAATTCGCAGCTAAAAACTTATCAAATGGCAACACTTTGCTCGAATCAGAAACTTTCAAGCTGAATATGCTGAGTTGTGTCATCACACTAATTTTTGTTGTTCAGTTCTGGTTTTTAAGATAAACTAGTTGTAAAATTTTAAATTAAATTACCCGAAAAAAGGACGTATTTTTGATCTTCTTCATCCATTCATTCATTCAACAGTTCGTTCAAATTTCTTAATTTCGTTAAATTATTTTTCACATGGCAATTAAACGTTACTCATACGACATGCTGTGCGCGATTGAATAGCAAATAATTTCTAAAAGGCTATAACTTTTGTAAATATTCAAAAAATTGTTAATTTTGTCACCATTTTAAAGACAAAACCTTGTGCTTTTAGAAAAAAATGACATATATTACTTATGAATTAAGTGTTTGTGGAATGACTCAAATGTGTATGTATGTAACTAGTTAGTGTAACCATAGTGTAATCCTGCTCACATACACCATCAAACTATTCAACGCAAACGTAAGGCTAAATCACTTTCCCTCACACAAATCATGCTTAACAACCATCCCAAAATCAGGGATATATAAACCATACGCAGCAACGAACAGATCCATAAGGAATCGTGTATATAAGGCATTTTCAAAGGTCCAGAAATTTCGAACCACTCTTGTTGTCCAGCTTTATCCAAATTCAACATCAACACACATCAAATCTATTCAGCAATTTGTTTTAACATTTAAAACAAAATGGACGTTCTAAATAGTCTGTGACACTTTTTATAATTTTTCGACCCTCCCGTCAATTTGAATTTCGCAAAGATTTAATAAAGAAGTCTTTAGCTTGAGAAAGTAAAAACTTATCATTTTGAAAAAACTTACATTTTCTAAATTTAATACATCTTCTGGTTGAAAAGTATGACTTACCTGAAAAAAAAGAAAGAAAAATATGAAATAAATTTTATATTTTTATAGTAAATATTGTTATGAAGATCAAAAGTTTGAACTCATGATATCGATACATCCAACCTATAAAGTGGAAACTCAAGTTATCAATCTTTTACGGGGCAGCCTTTTTCACTAAAATATACTCGGGTTTTTAATTCAAAGATACCTTCCAGCCTTTAAAAATTTCAAAAATTCAATACAAGATGGAGTCTGATGCGCAGACTTCGGAAAACACTGTCCCGTAAAAAGTTGATAACTTGAGATACCAACTGATACGTTGGATGTATCGATATGAAAAGTGAATATTTCTAAAGATGTTGATATTGCAAGTGGAATTGAGACCTAGGTCAAATCAGATGAAAACAACATCACCTGGCCTGTTCCGAAATCCATGTGGTTTCAATTACTTTTCATTTAGAAGGTTTTTTGATGAAAACGGTGAGTGAAACGATTAAAAGTATTAGAATCTCTTTTGTGGAGCATTGCAGGTTCTACAAATAATATTGATTTGCACTAACTAAAAAGTAACCTTATTTTAAGATTAAAATCGCTTTAGTTAAATGTTCTTTATTTTATAAAAGGCTAAAACACGATTAAATTTATTAATATAAAATAAATAAATAAATAAAAAGTAACCGTTCGAGAAATATTCTTAAAAAACCGCAAAAAGTCGAAAAATCGAATATCGAATATTTCCTAAACTTTTTCGTAAATAAAAATCAAAAGATTCTAATACTTTTTATCGTGTGACTCACTGTTTTCATCAAAAAGCTTCCAAAATGTAAAGTAATTGAAACCACACGGATTGCGGAACAGGCCTGCATATGTTATATTCTATATATCTGAATTATCTGGACAATAGTAACAAAAATTTCAAAGTCAATTAATCAAGACCGTCTTATTTTTTGTTCAAGTTCCTAAGGAATCGTCTTTCATTCTTATTTAGA